>LVYW01000005.1:2206953-2586593 GCA_001630435.1 Sporothrix globosa
GGGGGGGGGTGAAGGACGTATTACACATGTTTCTTAGAAAATAAAATAGCAAATAGCCATGGCCACAAGCTTAAATCTTGCCTGTCCTCGACCGGTGGTGGGAGGAAGGGGGGAACATTGAACCTTCCACACACTACGGAATTGCTCTTTCCTCCAAAACGGCTGAGAGAAAATACTAGGAAACAAGAAGAGAAAGAGCGAAGCGACCGACAACGGGAAGCCGCGTGGGAGAGATCTTGCGACAACCTACGAAATTCTCCATATGTGTTTGTAGGCGTGAGCGAGGTGCGCCCGAAGGAAGAGGGAACAAGGGAAGGGGATTGAACGGGGGACAGGCTGTGGAATGTCCGGGGCTATCAAATAGTGTGTGTAATTGTTTGCCGTCAGAGGCAGGAATGGGTCTGAAATCGAAATGGTAGAAACGGTTCTCTAAACCCATGGAGAGGCACGAAAAAGAAACGTATGAAAGAGGTACTTTTGTCGGCCGCGTAAATGCCATACAATAAAGTACCGGAGTTACTCCTAACTCGCTCGGCCGTGCCTTATGGAGCTGGCAACATATAAAGAGGCGGAAAAAGAGACTTCTAAAAGAGAGACGACAGTGCAGCAAAGCGAAAGACTTTTCGCCCCCGTTCCACTCCGACGGCAAGGCCTAGCGTGGAAATCACGAGCGCGCCCAAACAAGCCCACTGAGTACGCAACGACCGCCGCTCCTTCTCTAAAAGACGGGTCTTGTGCGCACTGGATAAGTGACATGGGGGTGTGCTCTTTCCCTTTTTTAGTCTTTCTTTACTTTGATCTTTTGCATGTCCTGCTACGATACAACCATATGTGAAATTCAAATGTGAGCATCATATAAAAAATAGATGCGCAGCGTGGGAGGGAGTGCATACAAGACACAGGCCACCCGTATATCACTCAAGCCAGATGGCTGGACAAGAAGACACTTGCATACAAGTAAGGGGGTGTGTCTAGGTCACGGTAGCAATGCCAAACAAAAGACAGGGAGGAAGGCGCGACAGGCCAGACCCAAGGAAAAGAAAGAGCTACTGTCTCACCTGCTCCGTAGCTCGGCTGCGGCGAAATCGAGAGCATGTCTTTTGGTTTCTATCAGGGTGCGAGGGCAGGTACGAAACGGATATGGAGCCATATTCGGGAAGAGCGCAGGGACGAGCAGAGCACGTCCGAATGCGGCCTCTTGACCATGAAATGTGTCCATTTCCTCCCATAATACACATTTGGAGTCGACTCCGTTTTGTAACTGATATTAATCGTGCAATGCTTGTCGCAAGTTGTCAGGGCTTGAAAGGTGCACGTCAGAGTCATCGTTTTCTCTGCACGTTTTCTTCCGTCGCTTTTTCTTCCATCCTCTGCTGATACATATCCTTACATCCACGCCCCTAGTCCCCGCTGTAAATTTTAGTGCCACGCCCTTCCTCTGATACTTACGCATTTAATGATGAAAAGAGTCTAGAATCCCTGTCTCTGGAGACCGGCCAAAAACGGCAAGGGCAAGCAAGAAAAAGAGAAAATACAACATAAATAACGAGAAGAGGTAAAAGGGTCGAAATAACATCTCGAGATGATACCCCCATACAAAGACCATCAACCTGAAACGACATGAGAAGCTTTCTTCGTGAGAAGCCGCCCACGCCGGACATCTCGACAGTTGACAATTAGCAATTGCCAATTGGTAAATGATCAAATCCTGTGGACGCCCACCGGCTCGAACAATCAGGGAGGCACACACCTACAAACCCACGGTCATCTGCAAGGACGGGATGGTGATGGGACTTGGACAGTCTACCTGTCCCTATTACTATGCACCCCCTACACATCTCTTACATGCGGGATGCATGTCGTTTGCAGTATGGCTCTCCACATCAGATGTGTTGTTGTTCGGCACCCCCATCTTTCTTTGGCTGGCAGAATCTCCAGGCCCCGGCTCGGCGGCGGGAGACAATATAATTCGTGGTTTCCATGTGCCCATCGAAAGCCCATATCAAAGACTCAGTATATACTATTCATTTTGTACGAATCAGGAGTGTTGTTTACGATGCTTTTGTCAGGCCCGCTCGTAACTTTTCATGTTGTCGTCTAGTCGCATGATGTCCTTGACCTTTTCCCCACGCGGCAACCAAAAGTCTTTCTCTCCCAGGAATCCAGGATCGACAAGCGGCAGATGGCAGGCCGGCGACTGTACGGGGGAAGCCTGTGAACATTACCTTGTACTCCGAAGACAGAGAACGATATTGGTGTGGTAGATTAGACGGGTTGGAGTGGAAATGCCGCAACATGATTCTCCGATGTTTTGTCCTCGTCTCCTCGTCTACTCATCTGCCCCATCTAGCCCTATGGTTCTCCTCTTTTTGACATTCGGGGTCGAATCTTGAGGTTTTTTGCGCGAGGCATGATCTGTCTCCTCATGTTAAGGGTGGCACACATGATTGTTTTTGCATGGTGTAAGCCTCGCATCCCTTAAGGTGAAAACTCTTCAAGCCATGGGTTGAGCCAAGCGTGTCCGCTTTCTATGCTTTTCTTTTCCCTCATCCTCGCAACCGTTCACATGCGCGGCATTTTCACAGGCCCAAGACGACACTTGATCGTATCCATGGCACTCAACATCGGTCTATTTGTATGCCTTTTTGCAGTACCTCATGACCCAGAAACGCACCTGGTATGGATGATCAACCCTGGCCGGGAATAGGGTCAAACACCGTAGAGATTTTTTTTTTCTTTTCCTTCACAACACATACCGTCGGTTCCCCGGCTTCGAATCCCTCAGTTGTCTTGATAAAAGAAAGTTTCCTTCCAATGCGACGCCCGAGCTTTCTCCGCATTCTCTGTGCCCTGTTCTCCGTCTTTAATTTGTGCCTCGCCTGGATTGTCAACTGGCCGCCCGGGAGAGTATCGATGGTGCATGCGGACCGTTTTTCGACGTGGTGCGCTCGACGGAGCGATCCTTACATGATACGGAGTAAAAGAATAATAAATGTGGTTTACTGGATGCAATAAACTTTGAAAAGAACCGAGAATACGACGTAACCAACGCATGCTCTGTAAATCTACTGAGTTAAACACAAATCCACGAGCAGAGCACAAGAGCATTTGCCAACTCCGATAGACAACTTCCACGCCCCAGCTGTTCGATCGGGCCTGGCGAGTCCCCCTAGCCTTCTCAGCCAAGTAGGCCACTGGGAAAGCTCTGTCGTTTACTTTCAGTAACAGGGAAAGACCTCACACGCGGCCGATTGCGGAGGGAACATTGGTAGGGAACAATCCGGCCGTGACAGATGGTGTGGTCCCCTTGGCTGTCGCCTCATTTGTGCCAGTAAAGCGGTATATGCCCATTCTTCCTTCAGAGGTGCATAGTGAGAGAGAAGGCTAAGAGAAAGCTTGTTAAAAATTCGTCTGACAACAATTATACTGGGCAATATGTAAACCTCAAGCGCAGCTTCCTGGATTGATGTGCCATATGTGCGTCTATTTCTCTTCTTGACACAAGTCCTCGCATCATTCTTTCCTCTTTTGGTGCAACTGTTTGCATGTTCATTGCTTGTGATCGTGTTGGAGATCGCACGTGACTGTTTGTCGGCTCAAACTCTCCACTTTCCCCTTCCCCTGCACAATGTCGCCTGTGCTCTTGCCTTGTCTGTTTGTTCTTCTTTTCATGTCATTGTCTTTCGGTGGTTCCCTTCCTCGCGCGTGCCTTTCCGTCAGTTTTGTCGCCCAGTGCCGTGGTGCGGTCTTGTCCCGTCTTTTTCTGGGCCTTCTCGTGTGTAAACACTTGAAAGTGTGCCTGCCTCGCCAATTGCCCTGTCAAAGCGGGCCAGGTGGACCCGACGTAGAGGGCCCCCAAGCCTAATTAGGGATTCTGTTACTTAATGGTTATGTACAGCAGCAGCAAACCGTTAGCAAAGCACCTGCTTCACAACCAGTCCTGGCCACGCGATAAAACGAGCCCAGGGCCCATCTCTGCCCATGTCTTCCCATCTTTTAGCACTGTTCACTGCCATAATGCCCAGCCTTTCGCCAGCATGCCAGGGCCCTTTGCCCCCTATCGGCTAGTGAAATGGGCTAAGACGCCAGGAAAAAGACAAGAGTGAGCCAGAGACCTGGAAACCAAGAGCCATTGGCCAATGAGATCGCACTTTTTCTGAGGGTCGTCCACTGTGCTGAAAGCCTTTGGCACTTGCCCAGCGCCAGCCTCGAACGACTTTTGGGGGCCTTGTCCCTCTCCACTCGCTCTTTGCCTTCTGGGCCTTGTCCGCTTTGGGGTTTCTCTTTCACGTTCTTTTTTCTAAAACAAGCTTCGATGCGTCCGCCTTAGCTCCAGCCTGGCCTCCCTCTCACGTCCCTCAACCCACTAACGACACCCCCGATAGATAGATCAGCCAACCAATGGCCATATACAGATCTGGCCGCGACTCTCGTCTTTATCGCGCCAATGGTAGGGCTGCTTTACACATTATCATTGCACATCTCTCAGGCCCCATTTTTTTTCTTTGGTAGCTTTTGTCTGGTCTGTGTCCAGCCTTTTACTGTTGGCAATTCGCAATACTCTTATCAGTTGCCCCCCGGTTTGACAGGATATCACTAAATTTCGCCCAGCACTGCCTTGACCGCCTACGGATTACGAGAACCGAGGGACACGAAAAGCACCGGAACAATCCCCAGATGACATAGGAATAGAGTCAAGACGTCACAGCGTGTCTCTACCGCCTGCCCTGTCATCTCCAATGGCGACCGCCCGATGGCCTCTGGCTCACCTATCTTTACACATTTCGGTTCGTGATCTCACTGTGGACGTCAAAGCTGCAGCGTCTCTTTCGTCTCTTTGCGCCCCTCTCGCCCCCGGGTCGCCGCGTAATAGTCCCCTATAACCCGATCGCATCTCGGCAGTAGTTGATTTAGGGGCATCTTGGGACAAAGTTTCTTAGTTTACATTCGTAAGATGCGCTGTAGCAAATTTCAAAGAAAGGCCCCTATTGACCGAGGAAAGAAGCATCAAGGAACTGTCGCAGGATTAAGGTGAAAGACAAAATAAAAGTAGGAAGAAAAAAGAAGGACCGACAAAATGCAGGGTCCTCGTCCGGGTTCTACTCATCTTGCAGCGATGAAGCACCTGGAGCTCTTCGTTCAATTTTGTTCCTTCGAATTTTGTTTCCAAGTTGAACTAGAAGCCTTTTTCCATCTTCTGTTACCGCATTATTTCTTTGCGATAGTGTGCAATCTGGCGGTCCTCTTTCGATAGGATTCAAATCTCAAAAACGAAGCAAAGGACGTGACAGTGTACTGCACTAATAACAGAAACAAATGGAGTCACGTGCTGTTCCCCGTGGCGGCGGTGGTGTAAGAAATTTGGTGCCTTTGTTTTCTTTTTTATTCTCTCTCTGTCTCTTTCTTCTTTTATAATATTGCCTGCGCGTGAGTCTCCACGGGTTTCGTGAAGAGGAGGGGACATGTCAAAAAAGGGGGTGAAATATAACACAAAGGCATCTCTAAAATCGTGTGATTTCTGCAAGCAAGCGAATCTCCATCTTGAGGTCTTGGTTTTATTGACACCATAACAACAAGTGAAGAGCTCGGGTGATGTTGCAAAGCATATTTTAAGAACTGAGATTTATCCTCAGCTCCCTTGCGTGTTCCTTTTGCCTTTACAATGAAGTTATCTACTTGGCACTCGGGAGCCAATAGGTCTCATTTGGAAACAGATTTTACAGAACGTATCACACCTCAAGGACAATAAGGAATACAGCCCACACCCAGCGGCCAAAGGAACGGTGTTTCCTGTGAAGACTGTACGAATATGGGCTCACAATAGGTGATTAGAAGACAGGATTGCTCGTCTCACACAGCATGGCCGGACTAATGACAAACAGGAATACAACATCCCGACCGTGATAGTGGCTGCAGCTTTAAGTCCTACCGAGTCATGCTCTGGGAGGCCGTTCGTGTATCTAAACCGAGACAAAGTACGTCGTATCATGGCCGAAAATATCAAAATGAAGGCAAGATGGGTTTGTGTGGAAGGTGTGAAGGAAGGGAAGAAACAAAATAATGGGGGACACGTTCAAAACTCTGTGTGACCTAGGCTTCCGGGGATCCTAATCCAGGACTCTATTTCCATTCCACGGCGTAAAGGAGTACCGTTACCAAACAGCCTTGTTACGAGAGACTCGTACGTACTATTTCGGTGTAGGTCATTTTTACTTTACAGCATTGTATGGCCCGTGATGCTCTCCCCATGACTACATGTCCCAATAGGAAGGCAGGCCACTTGGTGCAACGATCATACGCAGTAAGCCTCCCTCTCTTGTGAGATTTTTTTTTTTTTTTGGATGGTCTTCTTTTCGTCAAGTCCGTTCCACAGCGGACAGGGGATACTTGGACTGCTGCCTATGGTGAAACATCCATGATATTGTGACCTTGTACCGACGGGCGTCTCATGGCCTTTACTTTTTTTTCCACAATTTCTCTGCCACTTTTTGTAATCCCTGAATTCCATTGTCTCTTATCTGTCATCCCCAGCTCCCCCGGCGGAGATGGGTTTGCCAAGACATCTGAAAAGGGATATGGAAAGACACGATGGGCCACCGGAGCGTCCGTGTCTTGAGTGAGGTTGTTGCTGATCGTTGCCTTCCTTGGGCTATCTTATTGGGGACAATCACTTTCGTCGCGAACTCCGCATCAAATTGTATCAGAAGGGTGCTATCATCGTTAACTTGGGTCCGCCATTAAGGGGTGAAGGTGAGAATGCAAGTTGGATCCCGAAAAAAAAAAAAAAAAAAAAAAACGAAAAGAATGATTTGCGGTCTTTATTTTTCAGGTCATCAACACAGAGCCGTCACAACGTGTCAAGCACCGGCAGTGTGTCTTCTACCAGTGCCTTATCTCTTGGCCTCACAGAATGACCTCATTCGATCATAAATATGCGTAAGCGATATGGCAATTGACAAGAAGCATTGCTAAAATAAATCAAAACGAGATAAAGATATCAGTTGAATGCCGTTGGCCATTGTGTAAACAGTAAATGAGAAACATAAATTTAAAGTACAGAAAACATACATGAAGAAAGAACGAAAGGGAATAAAAGGGGGAGAGGGGAAATAGCCAAAGAGAAAGAAGATACGATGCCATGCTCATAACAGTCAACCGTCGAGGTGAAGCTCCTCTGCACACTCGTATCATACAACTCTCCCTGGTTTCATCCCATGACAATCTATCATCTTATCGCTTGCATTGCTAACGGTTGTTGACAGCCTTAAAACGACCATCTCGCACGTCTCACTTCTCACTTCTTCCTCTTCCCATTCACGAGCCGATCCGTCAGCAGACCCGCCATCGCCGCCTCGACCACATGCCGACGCCCGTGCTTGCCGCTGTGATTGTTACTCTCGACGGCAGTGTCGGCGACAGCCGCGCCAATGGCTGCCGTGGCCACGCGGCCACCCTTGGCTCCCGACGCCCACTTGCCCGGTGTGTTGCGCAGCCGGAAGGCCTCGACGGCGCCGGCGGTGAGGGCGGATGTGACGACGTGTTTGAGTTCGCGGCCGACGGAAGGGCTACGGCGGGAGGAGGAAGAGGAGGAGGAGGAGTAGGAGGGGGATGAAGAGGAGAAGGAGCGGTGGGAGCGATGTGAGCTCTTGCTCCGCCGTGCCGGCTGGGAGCGATGGCGATCGACGGCCGTGAAGTCGCGACGGTCGTGGCTGTAGTCGTTGTCATAGTCATCGTAGGCGTCGTAGCCGTGGTGGTAGCGGTCGTCATAACGGTCGTGATAACGGTCATCATAGCGGCCGCCGTAACGATCACCATAACGATCATCGTAGCGATGTGCAGAGCGGCCACGGCGCTCCGTAGAGTAGTACGACATGTTGTCGGTGGAAGAGGGTTTATGTAGCTTTGGTCGCTTTTTCAGAGTATTCTGTTTCTCTTGAAATTTGAAAGATGTAGTTCTTCATTCCTGGTTTCCAACGCATGGCTCAATTTTATAGAGTCGAGGGGGCGTTGTAGGGTTCATATCTCGCCTTCCTGCTCGAGTCGGTGGCGAGCACTTCCCAAACGTCGGCAGGTTAACAGCCAGACAGCCTCACAGCGAGTTAGAAACTGTAGGACTCTTCGGACACGTCTCCGAGACCTCCGATTAGCAAAGCCTACTTCGAGGTGTCCCTTGTGACCCCAACAGTATCGCCAAGAATGCATCAGCGAGCAATACTCAACCTTGCAAGGCTCTACCCTGCATCGACCATGTTGTGCAGAACCTTGATTTGTGCTTGGCTTGTCCAATTATGTCCATACAGAGACTTCGTTTGTGGAGATTTTCTTGTTTGTCATACACATTTAGAGCGCTGATCGCTGCACGGCTGTGACGTCGTGGTTCTCACCAGTGGCCAATTCTGGATGAAAAACAAGTTCCACCAGCACGCCGTTACTGCAACCCTCAAGGCAGCAGGAGCAGGAAGACAAACAACAATCGGACAGCCACGCAAGTCTTGTCTGGTAATTTATGTCGACAAATTGAAGGAGAGTACGTCGGAGACGTAAATCAAAATAGAGAGGAACGTGCAATGAAGGTAAATTGCTGAGAAGGTCAAGGTCACAGAAAAGAACAACCGATGCCTGCTTCAGTGCCAAGACCCTTGTCACTTACACGTAAAGTGGGTCCACAAAGCTAATCCGTCACCAGACACTACAAATATACGAGCAAACAAATGAACAGACGAGGTTCGTTACCGACGGGCGAGGTTGATAATCATTATGCCCTGTGTTACTGTCTGTGGACATTCTTAGTTCCAAGTTTTAATTTGTAATTTTTGTGTCTTTTTGTATTGATTTTTTTCAAGCAAAATTCTTGTGATAAACAAGTTACCTATATATGTACAACTTGTTAGTGAATGCAGCAGGTATGGCTGCTGTTGTCTCCATAACACATGCCCCGTCGTTTCAATCACAGCTACCGTCTGCGTTGTAGTAGCCGTGAAGTTGCTGACGCATCGCGGATGTGAGATCAGAAGAGGTTCATAGCCCACGGCCGCAAACATCGAGTTGATTCAAAAGAAGATCGCATCACAGCCCACGATTCAATGCGACTCAGCACTGGTTGTCGTACTTTTTTATGGCGAGCAAAACAGTGGCCAAGCCCTCTGACAGGAGCGAAGCTGGATTACTACGGCCGTTTACGATGCCCATTTTGCCTGCCGCGGATTTACACAAGCGTCCATCCTGTCACGGCGGACGTTTTTTTGGCGGCGACTCAAAGGAGCATTAGGTTCTGGGCCAACCAACGCACAGCATCCCAAAGGACGGACGCTAAGCGTCTGGGCTAGTGCTTGGCAGTTCACCGTCAACGCCACGAGTAAAGATGTGGAGACGGGAAGAGACGAACGTTCGATTTCGTCCCAGTTCCGGCCGAGTTGCACCGCACGGCGCAGCAGCCAGTACACACAATCACACTCAACCGCAACGGCGACGGTTTGCATACGATACTACTACTATTACGCAGTATGGCAAAGGGAAAGAAGAAGCAGGGGAGCGAGGGGCATCCTGCTGCTAAGAACGCGCCGACACAAACGAATGTGGAAGGGCCTGCCATGGGACCCGCCGACTCAAAGGACGATCCGGGCCCGGACGCCCAAGCGCCCAAGGGCGAGCTCCAGGACAAGGCGACCGACAAGACGTTGACGTCGCCGCCCTCGCGCTTTTCGTTGCGCATGTCGGCCATATGGTGGCGTTCCCTGCAGTATATCGGCATGACGATGCATTTTATGGCACCCCCGCGGCCGCCTTCACCCAACTTCACGCGGACCGTCACGTCGACGCTGTCCAAGCGGCACAAGGGCGGCACGTTCACTCTGCACTTTTATATCCCAAAAGGATACGACCAACGTATGGAAGATGGCCAAAGCGCAGGGCCTTTCCCTACCGTTGTCAACTTTCACGGCGGCGGATTCGTGCTGGGCGCTGGAACCGACGACGCTCGTTTTGCGCGCCACGTGACAGAGACCGCCGGTGCCATCTTCGTGTCGGTAGAGTACCGCCTGGCGCCTGAGCACTCGTTCCCCACGGCCGTAGAGGATGGGGCGGATGCGTTGTTGTACCTGATCCGGAACGCGGCGTCCCTGCGAGTTGATCCAGTGCGGCTGGCCACGTCGGGCTTCTCGGCCGGGGGCAACATTTGCTTGACATCGCTGGTCCGTCTGGGCGCGTACAAAGAGGAGGCGGCAGACACAACAACATCGTCACCACTTCCGGCGCACAATTTCGTAGCAACTGTCGCGTGGTACCCGACGGTCGACTACAAGCTGAGTCGTGCCGAGCGCCGTGCCACCTCCAAACGGCCGGACCAGGCGCTGCCGTCGAATTTGACGGACCTCTTTGACGCATCCTACCTCTACCCACCAGACTTTGACCTCTCAGACCCGCACCTCTCACCGTCCCAAGCGTCCGACAAGCGCCTGGCGCGCGATCTGCCGCCGTGCATCCTGTTCTACACGTGCGAGTGGGACATGCTCCTCCGCGAAGGCGAGGATCTGGCCAGGCGCCTCGGCCGCGAGCCGATCGGCAAGGACGTATACTACAAGATGATTCCGGCCGTGCCGCACGGCTGGGACAAGAGCCCGAATCCCCTGAAGCCGGCAGAGGGGTCCGAGGAGCTGTACCTGGATTGCTGCGAGAGGCTCAAGGCCGTCTTTGAGGAGAATGCAACCCTGGCTCAATAGCCATTGCATAAACTTGGGCTTTATTTCTGTGAATATAATACAGAAGTGGCATTTTGTTTTGGTATCTAAATTAAAGGCAAATACCACTACCGCGTCCGTTTTGAAGAAGAAGAAAATAATTCCTTGGAGCCAATAACACCAGGGGGCCCCAAAAAATAGTTGAAAAGCTGCCCAGCGCAGATGAAAAAAAAAAAAAAACTATAAAAAGAAACAAAGAACGCTGTAGCTAAATGCATATCAATGGATAGAAATCAAGAAAAAGACGATATTCGGTAGCCAGTGTGGTAGGTTATCCGAATTCTCGCCCGCCAACGGTCTCGTTCATCATGGCAGCTCCTGCCGTGGATACTCGCCTTGCACCTCGTACACCGGCGACGGGTGCATCACACCGCTCTTCATCGATAGTGGCGTGGATCCGGCATAGTACGAACCATCATGCATAGGCCCTGGCGACATGCCCGGCGACATGCCTGGCACCATGCCTGGCACCATGCCTGCCGCCATGTCCGGCGGCATGCCCATGTTCCCAGACAGGTTCGGCGGCGGTGCGTACTGCGCAATGGCCTTCTTCTGCTTCCGCTGCTTCAGGAGCAAGAAGATGAATGCGCCAAGCAAGGCCAGGCCGACCACAGAGGCACCAACGGCAATACCGGCGATCGCACCAGACGACAGACCATTAGAGCTCTTGGCGCCTGATGTGCCTGATGCGCTGGATGCACCCGAGGACGGGCCGGTGCTGTCGGCGGTGTTGGCTGGGGACGAGGTGCCCTTGGAGCTAGCGCTGGAGCTGGGTAGATCACTGGCCTTGTGGACGAGCTGGAACATGGGCGCGTACATGGTCACGGTGTTGAAGTTGTAGAGATCCACCTCCGTCTCGGTCACGGTGCTGGCAGGGGCAGTGGCAGAGCCGGAGCCGGACACGGTGCTGATTTGTGTCGTGGTCACTGTGGCGATATTGCCCAACGTGTAGTAGCTGAAGGCATTGCTGGTGCCGCCAGAGCATTGCACGGCCGGAAAGGAACCGGTTGACGCGATGCTGTAGCAGGTCTGGGCACCTCCGTTGCCGCCGTAGGTACAAGCGTAGTCTCTGGAAAGCGTGTTAGCTACATGTCGCAGTCGGAGACAAATGAGAGAGACGGCTGGCCACAAAACGAGAGAGAGAGCGAGAGGGAGATTACATACGGAGGACAACAGCCAATACCCGTTTCGCCGGCCGAGACGGGAAATTGAAACTGGAAGCCGCCAATCGTCGTGCCCGTGGCCGAGCATGCCGTGTTGTAGCCAACGGGACAGCTCAGGCCCGGGGAGTAGATGCCCCAGCCGTTGAGGGCAACGTTGGTGGTGATGGTGTCGGCTTTTATCCGTGATGGCCAGCAGTTTGCATTGTCCTGGACACCGGCGGCATTGTTGGGGTTGTTGCTGCAAGTTTGCGCTTGCCAGGCGACAAGGCAGTACGAGCACTGGATGACGTTGTTGGTGCAGCTTGCCGGGTAGGTAAACGGCGTGGTCAGAGGACCAAGGTTCGTTCGTGCCGTCGTCATCGCGAGCGACGATCAGCTTGCTTTCGTGTCGGGGGAGTCGGTCGAAAACGAGGCGAGATGGACGAGACAGGATTGTACGTGACAACCCGTTGGAAGGACTCAGGACTCTTGGGAGACTTCGGTGGAGCAAAACGGCGAGAATTCAAAAATAAAAAATAAAAAAAATAACGACAAATATTGACGGAGATGTGATCAGCAAAGCAAAACAACTTGTATTGTCGATAGGGAACACAATGCCACGCGTCGACTCGAAAATATGCTCCGGGGTATCGATGAAGAGGAGAGAAAAGAGGGATTAGAATAGGGAGGGAGATCACGGCGGGCGGGAGAGAAGAGGCACAGGAAAGGAGGTCAGACCCGAGGAGTACGAAGGACTTTCTAACCACAGTATGACCAGGGTACGACGCACTCCGTACTTTGCAGAGTGCTTGTAAATCGAGAACAATGCGGAGAAAAAGAAGAATAAAAAAAGGGGAAACAAGAAAACAAGAAAACAAGCACAACACGGAGGCCACGGGAAAAGGAAAGGAAGAGCAGAACGACCAGATTAAACCCTTTTGCAAGGGCTTGCACAGGCTTGCTTGGTAACAAAGAATTTCATTTCCACCGGAGTATGTCGCAGTCCGCAATCCGCGGAGCTCCTATGTCTCGTGTTTGTAACCCTCGAAATCCTTCAACCCACAGACCAAGTCTATCGCGTCCCCATGGTGTGGCACTGTTGCTGATGTGGTGTCCAACAGAGTCGGATATGATAGGTCTCGGCCGTGCAGAAGCTTGGCCCCTTTCTTCCCTCGGGAGACCGAATGCAACCACAATTTGAAAAAACAGGATGCGAAGCAGAACGACGCCGAAATACACGCAAGAGCCGCACGCAGTGCACAGTTAGGAGATGAAATTGCTAGTAGAAAGATTGCCATCAGAACTCTCTTCGCAAATACGGTGGGCCAGCAATTGGGCTGGAAATATGTTGTCCGTTTACCATGTTGCTGCTGCTCAGTGCGGAGTTTTGCAAGTTTCCTTTGTCCCGGTTTGAACGACTTGACGGTCCCCATTTGAGTTGAAGCTGAGGCTGTGTGCCGCTGGAGCCCTATGAAAAGGAGGCGCAGGGGTGGTACCTTTTTATGAATCGCTGCTGCCAATCTCTCGCGAGCTTTTGTTGACACTCCAACAACCTGAAGCTGAGTGCACGGTTTGCAATGGGACTAACCGTTACAAGCGTCTTCTTTAGCCGCCGAGGAGGCTCGTGTTAAAGTGTCTTGGGCCAATAAGATGGGGCATCAGTCCACCCTTGCGGCCTTGTGGATCCCATACTAATCTGCATTGAATCCGCTGCCTGCCCCCAATTGCCCCCAATTGTCGATGCATGCTCCTTACCATAAGCCTTCTTGATGATAGCCGAGTAACATGGGTGCGGCTATGGTCACAAACTGAACAGACCACATGCTTGGGACCGAATTGTTTGAATTGTTGTTCCCAGCTGGCCTGGGCGGCGGCCTGCCAAGTCAGAAGTCGTCTTGCCAGCCGGCGGCAAACTGCTTCGGCTGACCCTTTTGAGCGACAGTTTTCTGAAAAGGACGATGTAGCGCCGCGCTTGTCGTCTGTCGTCTATCGTCTATCGTTTGCCGTCTGTCGTCTCTTCTGGGCCTTCCAAAAGCAGTCCATGCCAAAAGCCGTCCCTGCCACCGAGCAAGCGGCTCGCTTGTACGTTGTATCGCCGTATCGAACCAACACTCCAGGCACGTCTGGCCGCAGGTATGGTCTGGCCTGATCGGGTCCTGCAAGGTGATCCTTGGGACATCGAAAAGTGTGTTCGGTGTCCAATGGCCCAGGTCCGCCATTCTCAAAGCTCCCAATTCTGCCCCCTTTCTTTCTTCTTCTTCTTCTTCTTCTCCTTCCATGTTCCTCCTTTTGTCCCTTCCTTCGTTCCTCCGTCTTTCTCGTCTCCTCAGAAGTCGAGCGTTGTGCGTTATGGCTCGCTTCCTTTTGCCACTTTTTGTCTAGTAGACTCGTCCGGCTCGTCTCGCAGCCACCGCCCGCCCTGGCTCTCTCCAGTCATATCAGCAAGCTAAGCGCGACAGAGATGAGTGCCACCGGGACCCAGTTTAAGAAAATACCAGGACGACTGGCTGATGCTATCGTACCTCGCTCTTTTGCTGTGCCTGTTCCGTTCGAGGAGGCTGCCAGGCAAGAAATGTGCGTGTTGGCCGAGAAAACGCCACCACCAGGTGAGAATTGGATCCAGGTGAGGAGAACAGGCCAGACGTGGCCCAGAGCCGATTCCAAAGCGTCCGTGTCGCCAGTCGACGTCGGCGGGCTGCCCCAGGCGTAGAATCGGCCGTCGGCGAGGGTCTTTTCGTCGAGGACTACAAATGTTGTTAGCAGGAGTTAGCTAGTCGAGGCAAAGCGCTATCGGTATCCGATATCCGAATAAAAGACTGCTCACCGACGACGGTTCCATTGCCACCGTTGCGCATAAAGTACGGCGCACAAGGCTCGGGAATGGTCATGTTGAAGCAGTCGCCCGCCGCGTTCATGCCGTGCACCAATGCGGCCTCGTTCACTGCCGTGGCACATTCGTCCGTCAGCCAGGCACCGCAATTCCCGTTGTTCTGGCCGTCTCCGTCGCCACCCTCGGCGACAGCAGACATGTTGACATATGGGAAGACTGTGGCGCACAGTTTCCATGCTGTCGCGTTGAGGTACTCGACACTGGCTGGCGCCTGGAGCCACAACGTCGTCGCGTCAATCACCTGCGCTCTGTCGACGCCCGGTTCTTCGGCGTCTCTCAGAGGCACATTGTCCGCGACGGCCACGCCCAGCTGCCAGCCATCCACGGCCGATCCGTTACCACTCGGACCAAAGCCCTCGGGTGCCGACAGATTGTATCCGGGCACCCACACGGCCGACTGGCGAACCGTGCGCACAATGGAGGTGTTGAAGAGACCCGGAGGGATGCCATACGGCGCAGCTAGCGTCAGATCGCCCGCAACCGCCGACTGCGCGTTCGCCCAGCCGACAAAAGAAGCTGACAAGGTTAGGGACCCGAGAAGAGCTGTTCGTAGAAACGCAGAGAGAGACATCGCGAATGTACTTATGTAGGGCGGTTGTCGCGAGAATTGCAAAAGATGCCAGAAACGAGCCGGGTTTGTAAAGCTTGTTTCCTGTCGACCGTAACGACAACGATATATGTATGTCGATGTCAAGGCGCGCAAACAGGTAGGTCTTCTGCGTGACATCACAACTCGCTCGTTTTGGCTGGCACGCGTCACACGATGAGGCTTTCGTATCCTATGATGACGTGGACTGACAGGTAAGGAAGGAGCGGTCGAGATAGGCCACTCGCGCTCTTGTCCAAGACATCGCGGTTGCCACAACGGTCCAACTGCTGTTCTAGTACGCTGTGTAGCCCCAACTAATGAGGCCAAACCGGGAAAGAGCAACTCGCGCAGCTTCCACAAGAACGCCCACAAAGAGCTACAACTCGACCAAGCAAGTACTCCTGCTCCTACCGGTTTGCAATTGCCGACGAGCACCTGGCTTTTTATTGTGTCAAACCAGCATCTTTAGCAAACAAAACAAGTCTCACCGCGATGAGGAAATTCCGACCAGCTGCTATTGTCAGCATCGGCTACCATCACGGGCTTATCTCACCCTCACCCGCGTAGTCATATATGACCATAAATCGCTATTCTGCGACGATCACCTGGCTCACTGCATAGTGCAGCATTAATCCCCCAACTGTTCTCATTGTGTCACTTGAAGTGGAGATGGGAGCTAATGACGGAGTACGGCCGCCGTGACTGACAATTTGCCATGCCAGACCCACAAATAAATGGGAAAGAGCAATCGGACACAAACTGTACCTAAAAGGCCCGTCGTTGCACCGGGTCCGATCGTCAACACCTGAATAAGTGCACGGCGGCCCTTTCCCAACATTGCCGGACCAAACCAAGTGAAGTTTGATCGCACTTTCCTATTGTAAATTCGACGCTGATGCCAGCAAGCAACTTGGAAATCATCAGTGGTCGTCAATGGCAGAAAGAGCCAACAACACCTAAATATCACACCACCTATAAGTTAAGAAGGAACAAAGGGAAACGTCCCATGACCCAATCATTGCTATCTCTCTGGTTTTCTCCTGATATAAAAGAGAGGAAGCACCAACAACAATCAAATCGTACCGTCCTCTAGGCCAGTCGTGTTTCGATACCTCGATCTGCAACGACAGCAACCTCTCCACAATGACTGCCGAAGGTTCGATTCTCGTTACGGGAACCAATGGGACCCTCGGTGCCAAGATCGTTGCTACGATCATCGGCAACACCGCCAACGCTGCCAAGTATCACGGCCTCTATACTGTACGCAATATCGACGGTGCCTCGCACCTCAAGTCTGTGCTCGCCAAGTCGCCCAAGGTGCACAAGCATGACGTCCTGGCTCTCGACCTTGACCGGCTGCAGTCGGTCCGCGACGTGGCCAACGACATCAAGACGCGTGTGGCCACCGGCAAACTGCCTCCCATCCGCGCGCTGATCTGGAACGCGGGCTTCCAGGAGCAGTCGACCCAAACGTTCACAGAGGACGGCTTTGACACATCGTTCCAAGCCAACTATCTGTCCCACTGGCTGTTGACCGTGCTGCTTCTTGGCAGTATGGACAAGGAGCACGGCCGCGTCGTCGTCCTGGGCAGCTGGTCGCACGAGTATGACTTACCCTACACCTGGTATCTTTGTCTCGCTATAGTTCCATGTACTGACTGGCTGATTGCATTTTAGTACTGCCGACAAAAACAATGAGTTCAACGGCCAGACTTACTATTCCGACGAAAAGTGGAAGACTTTGTTCACGGACACGGACTCGCTTGCGTATGGCACTTTCAGTCCGCCCGACAGCGGCCCAACTGGCGATTCTGGTACACGGCGCTACGGTGCCGCCAAGTTGTGCGCGGTGATGATGATGTGCGTGACATGCTCAAGTCCGACAGCCATAGATACCATCGTAACAATGAGAAAAAGAGATGCTAACAGAACGAAGTCGTGAAATGCAGGAACGATTCGACAAGGACCCGGTCCTGTCCAACCTGTCCATACTTGGTGTCGACCCAGGTGGCATGCCCACGACTCTCCTCCGTCGTGGCAACTTTTGGTTCGCCCAGCCGCTGGCTGCCAAATTTATCACGACCCCTTTAAGTTACGCCTGGTCCATGGTCGAGTCGAACTCGCTGATGCGCCCTGCATCCAAGTCTGCGCGGGATGTTCTGCGAGCTGCACTTGAGTCGTCCCCACCTCCGTTGAGTGAACACCCCAAGGGCCTCTACTTCAACGGTAATGCACCGATTCTGCAAGGTGCCGAGGCCCGCGATCCCGCCAAAACGGGCGCCCTGTGGCGTGACAGTGTCAAATACACTGGCATTGACGAGCATGACACGGTTCTCAAGGCATGGAACTAAACACCCGGAGATTGTTTTATTGTTCTCGACGGCTACGTACATGAGCACAAGTGATAGGGAGATGCCATCGTTTGTTCATTGGTTTCATTTTGATACTGCTTTCTCCGTTTTATTTGGTATCTCGTTTTAGTCTTTAATATGGACCGTTGTTCACTTTTTGACAAAGGAAATTTGAAGAATGTCTATTTCAAACCCTTCCAACGCCTCGATCGTCTTATTCCGCGTCCTCGTCTGGTAACTGCACAGGAGCCGGTTCCTTCTTCAGCGGCTTCTCGCCCATGACCAGCGAGGCAATGAAGGCAAGCGATGAGAAAGCAAGGGAGACAACTGGTGGTGCTGGTTAGTTTCTGTCTTGATTAAGCTAGGAAAAAAATTGTTCGAGAAACACTTACTATGGCTCCACCACAGACTATCGACGTACGCGTCAATAACGGCCGCCTTCACTGCACCGGTCAGAGTGCCAATGTACTCGATGTTCGAAATGGAGCTCTTGTAGATCTCTGCCCGCACTGCGGGATCCAGGTCCAGCTCGAGGAGCTTCCTCGACAGCACCGGCTTCAGGGTGACACCCATGATGCTGCTGGCACATGCAAGGCCCAAGATCATGGCGCAGGTGCTCGACAGGTACAGTATTGAAATGGCCGGTGCCATGTGGCTTGGCTCGACGACGGCCTGGAGAGAGATGAATACGGCGCTCTGGATAATTCCAGCACCAAAACCGCTGCAGATGTGTCAGTTACCATTGCTGGCTTAGTAAAAAAAAAACAAAAAAAAAAAAACTCTGACGTCATGTCGAACGTACCTTGGAATGATGTACAGCGACTCGAGCCAGTTTGTGTGACCGTTCCAGCGGAACAGCAGGGATGTATACGACAGACTGGCCGACAGGGCCGCCAGTCGAATCATGTTGCGATACCGGCCGGTCTTCTTGATATACAGGCCTGAGACGATGCCGCCAATGGCGTTGCCGGCCACGGCCGGGAACAGATGGGCACCGGCCTCGGTGTTGGACACTTGCGCCGACGCCTTAAAGTACAGCGGCACGGTGAACATGAGGCCGAGCTGGGCCGAGAGCTGGGCCATCTGGATGAAGATGGACAGGTTGGCATCGCGGATGTGGAAGATGCCGAGCGGGACAACGGGATCGACGGCGCGCTGTTCGGTGCGGATGAAGAGGACAAAGAGGACGACGGACGCGGCGAACAGCGAGGGGACGATGGGCGAGGTCCACGCGACCTTGGAGCCGCCAATCTCCATGGGCAAGAGGAAGGCCAGCAGCGTGAGGGCCAGCAGCAGGGAGCCCAAGAAGTCGACACGCTTGAGCTTGTCGCGGTTGGAGACACTGTTGTCGGTGGCGACGTGCTTGCCGCCCTTCAAGTTGCGGGCGTTGGACGGCAGGTAGATTTGGCAGAGGACGGTGGCGACCAGCATGAACGGAACCTGGCCAATGAAGGACCTGGAACAAGACAAGGTAAGTACAGTTGGACACGATGTGCTGATGGCCATGATACGAAAAAGTACAGAGGCTCAGCTTACCATCGCCAGCCGATGACATCCGCGAGCCAGCCGCCGACGGGGCCACCCAGACTGCGGCCAGTCGTAGCAGCGACGTTGATGTATGCTCTCCACGTGGCAACTTCACGGATGGGGAGCAGGTCTGTTTGCTGGTTAGAGATTAGGCGGTCGAGATACTTTGATTTTCCCTTTTCCCCCCTTCCCCTTCCCCCCGCTGAGACGTACCAGAAATCAAAATAGAAACCAGAGCCGTCATGCCGGCACCGCCGATGCCTGAGATGACACGGCCCAGGATGACCTGGAACATGGACTGGCCGATACCCCTGGCAGCAGCGTTAGAGACACGTCGGGTCGCAATCATACACGGGCTTGACTCTTTCCAGGACCAAAACTCACACCAAGCCACTATTCGGGTACGTTAGCCTCTGTCCATGTTCACGGCAATGGTTGGACATGTCGATAGGAACGAGGGGATGCTTTCGCTTACCAGCCAAGGCCGAAGATGATATACGACGCCAAAATCAGGTTTTTGCGGCCATAAATGTCGCTCAGCTTGCCATACATGGTCTGTGTCGCGGCCGATGCCAGGATAAATCCGCCAAACAGCCAACTGGAGCTCTCGAGGTCGTTGAACTCGGAGGCGATGACGGGGTGCGTGGCCAGCATCAGCGAGCCGTCGGCGTTGGACACGACGACTCCGATCATGAGGACGAGCACGACGCGCAGAATTGTGGCCGCGTTGGACGCGGCGCCTTTGGGCGGGCCCGTGTTCTGGACAGCCGAGGCATCGGCCTCAATGTCCCGCAGCAGAGACGAGTCGGTCGACATGGACTCGGTGAAGCTCGGCGCGCGGCTGCTGCCGGCGTGGGTGGGACTGTGGCCCTCATCGCCCTCGCCGCCGCTGCCGGACTCGACGACGCGGACGACGGCGCCGCCCTTTTTGGCGACGGAGGACGAGCTGGCGAGCTGTGGAAAATTGAGAAGCGGCGACCGCTCGTCGGGCTCGACCAGCCCCGTCTGGATTTGCCGCGGCATTGTGTATTGCGGTGTTGCTGTGGTTGTCGCCCGACGTGTGTTTCCAACCAAGGCGGTGCCGTCTTTCGTTGATGTTTGTCAATAACACCGGTAGAAGGATGACGGACAAGGGTGTATGAACACAGCCGAAGCGGGTACGTGAAGGTGAGGCGAGGAGAAACAGAGCCACAACAGAAACTGACGAACAGACGGAAGATATAGCAAGTACGAGATAAAGACGGAGGGTTCGAGATACGGAGAACAGGGCGAATCCAAGCCAAGAAGCAAATCCAGTAGATAACGCGGCGCAACCACAAAAAACAAAAAGAAGAAATAAAAATGAACCGAGCAAGGGATTGGGCAGAATGGGAACGTCGGAGACTGCGCTTAGCCAAGTTCCGACAACGGCAATAAAAGGGCTCTGGTGGTGATCGAACGTCGACCGTATGGAGAGCCCGAAATTAAGGGCAAGGCGAGAAGAATGGGAGAGAATCCATCCCGTCCGCCCTCGCACGAGTCACCGTCCCTTTGCCATCCGCGGATTCCCAGGATGCACTCCTACGCGAGCACACAATCGCACAAGCACACCATGTTCCAGGAACAGCGAAGCTACAGGTCACGGCCGCATATGCGCTTAGCGGGCGAGTGGAGAACGACTAACATGACATGACCGATGATATCAACCTACGAAGCCAGGCAAGCCAGAGACGGCGCGAGAGCGAGCGGAAATAACAAAGCAGAATCGACGGGCAACCATCGCGGACGTGCCGACCACAACAGAGAGAAAAGACACGGGGGCAGAGAAGAAGAAAACGGCAGCGATCTCATGCCGAGTCATTGTTGGTCAATGACGGTGAGACACGAAGCCGGCGGATGGGACCAAGCTGCCGGCAAGCCATGCGAGGAACTCCAAGTCCATGGAATTGCTCGTTTCTTTGATGGACGGTGTCTTCCCTTTCAAGTCAAGCCGTATCCTGTTTTGCGTTTGGGCGCACCTTTCTTGTTCGTCGTCTTTCCTAACATTTCTCTTGTGACGTCTTGGCTTTCTTCGTCGCAGAACGACATTCGACGGACGACATACACAGGAGCTTGCCAAACATCGTTGTCGGTCCCACTGCCCAAGACGAAAACGTTCACAACCCGCAGAATGGCGACATTGACCCCAAATACCAGGGCCTGCAGCTAGAGAGGGCTTTTAGCGGGCTGGGCTGGCAGGCTGGCTTGCTTGCTCTTGCTCTTAGTTGATGAACGAATACGACTAACACCGGACAGCTGCCCCCACTCAACTGTGGGTCGCCGTTGGCCGCACATTAGTGAAGCTTCCGTGATGGACGGAGCGCAGCACGCCATCGGGACCACACCAGCGCTCGTTGCCATTCTCTGCACAGCGCATGGCGAAGCGACGGCAAAACAGGTGTGGCATGTGTCATGCAGGGCCATGACCAAAGCGACGGCATGTCGGCGACCGGGCATTGAAAGTCACCGCAGACTGGCAGGGTCCGGACAAGCTCCAAGAAGGCAGAGCTCTGGCTTGGCCCTCGCTTCGATGCACAGTGCTGTGGTCGAAGCTGCCATTGAGTGACGACAGCAGGCTGACCAGCGACGAGGACGGCGGTGTCTCGACTGTGGAGGCCGGTATAAGACGTTTGAACGCACCGGTGGCGAGGCCACACTTTTTTATTTTTTATTTTGCCTCAGTCTTTTGTATATCGTTCTCTTCTTTATTTTGCTTGTCTTTCCTCACCCTGTCCCGTTCTTTTGTTGATTTGGTCATCCAGAAGCCACCTCTGCATTGACCATCACCAGCTTTCCCGCTTCACCAAACGCCACCATGCAGCTCACGCTTGCTGCCTTCCTGGCTGCGGCCACGTCGGTGGCGGCCTCGGGTGCTGCTGGGGATGGCCGTGCCGGCCGCCTCATCCAGAATGAGGCCGCGCATGGCCAGGCCCGGCTCGGCCACCTGGGCCCGGACGTGCTCGAGGAGGTTGCCGAGCACCACCACAAGCACGGCAGCGGCACGCCGCCCAACTTTGTGTTCATCATCACCGACGATCAGGACCTGCACATGAACTCGCTCGACTACCTGCCGTACGTTAAGAAGCACCTGCGCGACCAGGGCACGACCTTCCGGCGCCACTTCTGCACGACGGCCGTGTGCTGCCCCTCGCGCGTGTCGCTCTGGACGGGCAAGCAGGCCCACAACACCAACGTCACGGACGTCAGCCCGCCGCACGGCGGCTACCCCAAGTTCCTGAGCCAGGGCCTCAACGACAACTACCTGCCCGTATGGCTGCAGGCCGCCGGCTACGACACGTACTACACGGGCAAGCTGTTCAACGCGCACACCGTCGAGAACTACAACTCGCCCAAGGCCAACGGCTGGACGCAGAACGACTTTTTGCTCGACCCCTTCACGTACCAGTACCTCAACGCCAGCTACCAGCGCAACGACGAGCCGCCGCGCAGCTACGAGGGGCAGTACACCGTCGACGTGCTGGCCGAGAAGGCCTACGGCTTCCTCGAGGCCGCCGCGGCGAACCGCAAGGCGGACGGCACGCCGTTCTTCCTGGGCATCGCGCCGGTGGCGCCGCACAGCAACGTCGAGATTGGCACGGCCCTGGGCGACATTGACGACATCATCGACGCCAAGTTCTCGGCGCCCGTGTCAGCCAAGCGCCACGAGCACCTGTTTGCGGACCTCACGGTGCCGCGCACGCCCCACTTCAACCCCCAGGCGCCCTCGGGCGTCAGCTGGGTGAGCCGCCTGGACCGCCAGACGCAGGCGAACGTCGACGCCAACGACCACTTTTACCGGCAGCGCCTGCGGGCGCTGCAGTCGGTCGATGAGCTCGTGGACGGCGTGTTTGCGCGGCTCGACCGCCTGGGCCTGGCCGACAACACGTACGTGTTCTACACCACGGACAACGGCTTCCACATTGGCCAGCACCGGCTGCAGCCCGGCAAGGAGTGCGGCTTCGAGGAGGACATCAACATCCCGCTGATTGTGCGCGGACCCGGCATCCCCGGCGGCCGCGTGTCGCAGGCCGTGACCACGCACGTCGACCTGGCGCCGACGCTGCTCAAGCTGGCCCGCGCGCCCGCCCGCGTCGACTTTGACGGCGAGCCCATCCCGCTGACGGCGCACGAGCTCGACGTGGCCGCCGTCGACAACGGCGCGGGCCGCCACGAGCACGTGACCGTCGAGTTCTGGGGCTTCGCGGCGGCCGAGGGCGACTTTGGCTTCAACGGCGGGTCGCGCATTGTCACCAACAACACCTACAAGGCCGTGCGCATCATCGGCCGCGCCTACAACCTCTACTACTCCGTCTACTGCTCCAACGAGCACGAGCTCTACAACCTCGACACCGACCCCTACCAGCTGCACAACCTGCTCGGCCACACGGCCAGCGGCGGCCACGCGCCGCCCACCCACCTGCTCGACGTGCCCCTCGCCAAGGTCGTCGCCCGCCTCGACAGCCTGTTGCTTGTGCTCAAGTCGTGCAAGGGCCGCGCCTGCGTGCGCCCCTGGGCCGAGCTGCATCCGGACGGCGACGTGCGCAACCTGCGCGAGGCGCTGGCGCCCGAGTTCGACGCCTTTTACGAGGTCGAGCAGAAGCGCGTGTCGTACTCGAGCTGCGAGGTCGGCTACTTTGTCGATGCCGAGGGCCCGCAGTTTGAGACGGACGGCATCGCCTACCGCCACGGCGCCAAGTGGCACGAGTGGGTGTAAAACGGTCGGGAGAATGGAACCCCTTCCCCCTCTGCCCTCCTCCTGGGGTGGACAATTACCGTGGCACAATGACTGCCGTGCTTGGCGGACGGCAGGGGAAATGAAAGAAGAGAAAAAAGGAAAAATAAACATTGCAGCCAGGAGAAAAGGAGCCGGAGACGTTGAGGCGAGACAAAGGGCCTAGATCGCGGTCCACCCTTGCTGCATAGTTTACTTTACACTGTACAAAAGAATGTAACTGCAGACTGTTTATTGTCTTGTAAAAGAACCTTTGCTTGTCAAACGGAATAGCCAGAAAGCCTCCGTACTGCTGGCCAAGGTGCTGTGCAAAGGTTGACGACGATGGAAAGAGGAGACGGCTAATTGGGCTCGCGTGTACGTGGGAGTAGAGTGGCCAAGGCCCCTCTCTGCCTTGATAAAAGGAAGTCAATGTGCTTTTGTGATGTGGACACGATCGATGAGAGTGGAAAGACATCGCCCCTGTTTGGTCCTCACCCTTTTTTTTTACCATGTCCACTCCATCGACGAACATGTCACCCACCGTACAGTTGCTTGCCTCTCTTTTGCTGGCACTGCCCCTGGTGGCGGCTGTCCCTGCATCGTCGCCGTTGTCATCGTCACGGTCACCACCATCCACTCCCAATGGCGTCGTGAGCATGCCCCTCCGCAGGGTCGTCGGTCCCCGGCCCGATGCCGTCGTTGGCGCTCGCCGTACGGCCATGATGGCCCGGCCTTGGACGGCGGAAAAGGCTGCACAGAAGGAAGAGGCCGCCCCATCGCCACCGCGCCAGGCCCTCATCGACCGCAACGAGTACTACCTGGCCGACCTGGCCATCGGCACGCCGCCCCAGCCTGTCTCTCTGCTCGTCGACACCGGCGGCTGGGTCACGTGGGTCAATCCGGACTGCGCGCGCGCCGTCCGCGAGGCCGAGTGCAGCGCGCTGCCGGCCTACAACCTGTCTCTGTCGAGCCCGCCGCCGACCGCCGTGCACGACCTCGACCAGATTGTCTACTACGGCGACGAGAGCATGGGCGCCGCGCTCGAGGGCTACGCGGACGTCTTTACCTGGGGCAATGCGACGCACGTCCAGCAGCCCTTTGGCGTCGCCAACGAGACGGTCGGCATGACCACGGGCATCCTGGCGCTGGGGCCCGACGGGTCCGCGGGCTTCAACTCGGCCGTCAGCAACTTCAGCGTCGTGGCGACGCTGGCGCAGCACGGCGTGATTGCGTCGCGCGTGTTCAGCCTGGCCTTTGGGCGCGGGCTCGTGGCCGTCGCGCAGCACGTCGGGCATCTGGTGTTTGGCGGCGTCGACCGCAACCAGTTCCGGGGCCCCCTGGGCCGCACGCCCATCCTGCCGCGGGACGACAGCGTCGATGGGTGGCGGTACTGGCTGGCCGTGACGGAGGTGCAGCACAACAAGCCGGGCGGACGCAACACGACGGCCCCGTGGACAGCGCCGGCCACACAGCGCACGACGAAAACGACGACGACGACGAGGACAACGACCACCACCACGACCGTCATACCGTTGGGCAATGCCTCGTACATGGTTGACAGCGGCACGACGGGCATCTACGTGCCGCGCGCCGCCTACGATGCCATCTTGCTCGACGCCAACCTGACGCGCAATCCGCTGCGCTTCGAAGGCTTCCCCGACGTCGACTGCAAGATGGCCGACCTGCCGGGGTCGTTGTCGTTTACCTTTGCACCGGTGGCCAGCTCCAACAAGTTTGCATCCTCCAACGCCTCCAACGCCTCCACCGTTGCCGCACCGGTGACCATCGACGTGCCCTACTCGGTGCTTATCCACCCAGAGCGCAACCTTATCACCAACGACACGAGCATGTGTTTCTTTGGCCTCAGCTCGGGTGGCCCCGCCGTCGACGACGGCGACATCTTCCCGATCCTCGGCGTCGAGTTCTTCAAGGCCGCCTACGCCGTCTTCGACTGGGACAACCAAGAGGTGTCGCTCGCCCAGGGCGCCAGCTGTGGCAGCGAGCCGGACCTGGTGCCGGTCAGCAAAGGGCCCAATGCCGTTCCCAGCGTCACAGGAAACTGCAAATAGGGGGGAGGATAGGGAGCACAAAACTTTATTCTGAAAAGGTGGGAACGGTAGGATTGTTCTCCAGGTTGAAATAGAAGCCACTCATATCCTTGGAAGAAGGAAGAAAAGACAAAATAAAAAGAACTCGAATGCTTTGCAATTGCCTCCTCTCCGATGGTCATCTTGCACAATCACGCAAGACTCAAAAACAAGTCTCGTAGTTTGGGGAAGATGGGTGTTCCCAGACCAGAGACAGGGTCCCAGCCGGCCGTCGCGACAAACCCCGTCGTGCCACAGCCTGGGTTGCTGCCCTCCACAACGTCCGTAAACACTTCGGGGTGCTTGTACAGCACCGGCTGCACGTGGCCCACGGCCGTCTTGTTGGCCCGCAGCCGCGCCTCGTTGACCTGCGACAGCACCGCCGCCCAGACCGGCGCCGCCACCGATGTGCCGCCCCCTTTGGCCAGGCCGCCCCGGTAGACCATGTAAAAGTTGCTGCCCAAGGCCGACACGTCCGGGTACGCGCGCCCGCTCTTGTTGAAGTTGGTGCCGCTGTTCTCCGGGACGGCGTCGCCACTGTAGCCGCCAAAGCCCAGCTTGGCCCGGCCCAGGTACGTCGCCACGGCCGACTGCTGCCAGTCCGGTGTTGGGTAGATGTTGGAGAACCCGCCGCCCGTATAAAAGTCGGTGGGCCCAACCTCGACAAAGGTGCCTTTCGACGCGGCGGCGGCGGCGGCCTGCAGCTTGGTCGCGCCCACAGACAGTGCATACGGACAGGTGGCCAGCGAGACCGGCGAAAAGATGTCGTGCTGGGAGCCCAGGCAGCCCTTGTGCGCGTCGCCGCCGTTCGCCGCATTGCCGCCCACGCCGTTGTCGCCCGCCGCCACGACCACCGTGACGCCCTGCAGGCCCAGCTTCATCAGCTCGAGGCACTGTCGTCGCAGGTAGTTGGCCGGCAGGCTGTTCTCGGCGTTTTCGTACGAGATGCTGATCACATTGGTGGGCTTGAACGTGCCGCACATGAGCTGGCCCTGGTAGGCTTTACCACCACCGTTGTTGTTGTTGGGATTCGGGTAGACCGGGTCGATGCAAGCCGGATCCTGGCAGTTGCCTGTCTGGCCGTATGCATTGAGTGTGCAGTAGCTGCCATCAATGGCATCAAAGAAGGCTGTGAACACTCGTGAATAAATGGTCGCATCGGCATGAAGCCACCACTAGAAGAAACTATGACAGAGGAGGGGGGCTTGGAATCTCACTGTTGAATATGCCCTTCACCTTGCCCGATCCGCTGGTCATGGCATTCTCGTAGTATTCGTCGTCCACCTGGAAGAGCACCGTCTTTTGCGGCCACACCAGCGGCATGGCCACCTCAAAGTCCATGTTCGCCTCGGCACCGGCCGCGTCCTGCGTCGCGGCCGGCCCTGTCGCGCCATCAATGGCCCGCAGTTCGGGCTTCGTGCCAACGGGAATCTCGGGCGCCGTGTACGAGAAGAAAATATCCAAGTCGTCTTGCGAGTAGTGCTGGCCGGCCGTCTCGAAAATGCCGAGCTGGTTGCCCGACACAGGCGTCACTTTCGACAACGAAGAGGGCAACGGAAGGCCGTACTGCGCTCGGATGCACTCAAACGTGGCGAACTCGTCACAGCCGCCTGTGACCCAAGGCGCTGCCGCTGTCGTAGATGCCGTGGCTGTCGCCTGCTCGGTCCTGCGCTGCAGCCGGGTTCCGTTTGTATCTTTATCTCGCCGACTCAGACCCAAGGCCTTGACCCCGTCGCTGAACCCGTACGACGCCAGTTTGGTGCCGGGCGTGATGTAGTCAATGTGTTGTTGCAGCGTCGCCGGGACATGATATCTGTAGGTCAGCAAAGGGGACTGCTTGTTCCAACGAGACATTCAAACGAGACACTGAGTGAATTGACCTACTCTGGACATGCTGTCAGGTTGACACCACTTTCTAGGTGCTCGTAACTGTAAAACTTGGCCTGCAGCAGCTGCTCGGCCTCGTCGACGTGCGCGTCAAACTGCAGCCACTGCCGGTTGGCGGACAGAGACACGCGGTCGGCTGCCACTCCGCCCGACTCCACCACCCATCTCTTGACAGCCTCGACGGCCTCGCTGGCGGGGGCAAACAGGTCCGCCACAGCGTCCGCTGTCAGGTGCTGGCCGTAGAGGGGCGAGGCCGGATCGGCGCGGTCCATGAGCATGCTGTGTGCTTTTTGGACGGCGCCGTCGGACTGTACGAAGCCGATGCGCATGGGTAGGAGATGATCCGTCGAGGCGATCGTCAGGCGATCGCGGCGCTTCCATCCTTGGATGTGCCGAGGCTCATGCCACTCATGGCGAACGAGGTCGTGACGAGGTCGATGACTTGTTGCTGCTGCGTCTGCAAATGTAGACAACAAGACGGAACATAAAGCGAGATATGTGGCTGATAGGATCTGCATCGTGTTGAGTTCAGCGGCGTGCGCGAGACAGTATTACAGAAAGGTTGCTGTACGAGTCATGAATGCCTCTTGTGGAAACAGTCGACGAGCAGGCTCAAGTACTCCTCTTTTTCTCGTCATCATTCTACATCGTAAACGCGGAATATCCGGTATAAGTCCAATAGAGGACAAGCGAAAGAAAGAGAACAGGAGAATTGAGAAGAGGAGAGCACCAACATCTGCTTCGCGGTTAAATAAATCTTATATTTGTACGCTTACCTCTGCCGCCGCAACTGCAGCAAGCAATATGTCCAAATTGCATAGACGTAATTTGCATGGCGAAAAGTCAAGGATAAATGGAAAAGCAACAATCAAATCAAAAACACATAACCAACAGGCATGGAGCAAAGACCCGAACCCAAGGTCGTTGTTTTAAGCGATGCGAGCTTGTGTGTAAGAGTAAATAAGAACTAAAACATTATATAATAAGAAGTAAGGTGTAAATAATGTACCCAAAAAGACGAAAAAAAGAAAAACTGGTAAATGAAAGTGGCGTTGATGAAATCGTTGAAATAAAAGAAACAGTTCCCCGAGGTATAAAAATGAAATAAATCGCAGAGTGTATAAACAAAACAGACGCTACTCCCACAGCCGTCGGGCTCCTATTTTTATTTTCGTTTTCGTGATTTATTGTCCGACGGTGCTTCTCGCCTGTTTTAATATTTTCGACCGTTGTCCACGCATACAGCCCACTGTCTATGACGGCTATGCAAGCTCGTGCATCTCGCCGTGGTGGTTGGCATTAAAGTCTTGCGCACCACCGACAGCATTGCCACCGGCCTCGTGGATCGTCGCCGGCACTTGCGCTTGACCACCGGGGGCGAGGCCACCAACGGCCGTGTTACCCGTGGTCTGTGGGCTAATGGCGCCCGTGTATGGGCTGCTGCCGGCAGCGCTGACGCTGCTCATGCGGTAGTCCTGCACAGATGAGCCAACAGGCAGGGGTGAGGTCGAGTCGGTCCGCTCGGGAGAGGGCGCAACAGCGGCAGCAGCATAGTACGGCTGCTGAGGCACGTATGGCTGGCCCTGGCCCTGGAAGTAAGGAGGCTGGCCCGGTTGCGGGCTGCCTTGGCCGGCATAGGCGTACTCGGCGCCCTTGGTCGGGTCGGCGGCATAGTACTGGTTAGGCGGCGGAGTGTTGACCTGAGACATGCCAGGGGAGCCGGCGACGGCAGCACCAGCCACAGGGGCACCATCGGGACCAACACCAGGGGCAGGAGCACCCGCGGCGGCGGCACCAGGACCGGCGGGGCCACTCTGCAAGCCGTTGTTCTTGCGCTGGGTGCGGAGGACGAAGAAGATAGCCGCAGCAATCAAGGCCAGACCGGCAACGCCACCGACAACCCCACCAGCAATGGCACCGGTGTTGGTACTCTTCTTAGCGGGGGGACTGGGCGACGGCGACGACGAGGCGCCGCCAGAGCTGCCACCGCTGCTGGTTGTTGTGTGAGAAGCCGAGCTGGAGGATTTGCTGCTGGTGGGGGCGGCGCCAAACGTCTCCGTGTCGCCAGCCGTGCTGTCGAGGGTGGTGCCGTCACCAAGCAGCGAGGCAGAGAACGAGCGGCCGTCGGTCTCGCCTGCGTAAGTAGTGAGAATAGGCTGCATGGTGGAGACGGCCGCATCGTTACAGAAGTAGCCGTAGACCTTGAGCGAGGCGCCGCCGTTGATGCTGACCGAGTTACAGAACGGCGTATCGGAGCTGGTACACTTGAGTGTGAAGGTGTCGGACTGGCAGCTGGAGCCGCAGGCACTGGAGGAGAAATACGCGGAGCTGTCGACGCAGCCCAGGTGGAAACCGCCGCAATCGCCGTCGTCACAGCAGCCAATATAACCGCTCTTGCTGAGTGTGATGATAGCACACTGGGCACTCACGTCGTTACAAGTGTAGGCATCATCTGGCCAAGGCAGTTAGCATCATGTACGTGAAAGGACCCAAATGTGTCGAGCAGCATGACAGGTTGCATGCGGAGAAGACGTCGCACACACCTTTCTTGCCGGAGAGGAAACCACAGGTGTTGTCCGGGGCGTAGTAAACCGTTGTTTCGGAGGACGCGCGACGGAACAGGTTGTTGCGGCGCAACTCGGGCGGCGACGTCGGCTTAGGGGACATGGCATCGCCGGGGATGTCTGGCAGGAGGGTGGCAGGGGCGGCCTCGTACTGGATAGCCTCGACCGCCGCGCCGAACAGCACGGCGGCAGAGAGGAGTGCCGAAACCATGGTTAGAGAAGAACACAAGCTGACGTGATGCTGAGGCTCGTTTCGTCTGGGTTATAGAGTGAGAGGAAGAGAAAAGAAACGAAAAGAAAAGACAAAGAAAAAAAGGCGAGTGAAGGGCGAGGGAAAAGTGAAAGAAAGTCAACCACTGGCTCGACGAAAACAAACGACAGTGCCCGACGAGAGAGCAACACGACAAGAGACAACTCGTGATGCAAAAGGGAAGAGAGGCACAGCTCAAGAAGAACCAAAGACCTAAAATGAAGGAAAGAAAGAGACTGCCAAGCCGAAGAGGAGGGAAAGTCGGAGACGAAAAGGAGATTTGGTTTTATTGAAGTCTGCCCGTCCATGTAGCTCGCAGCGCAGCCCCAGGTAGTGTGCACCAGACCACAGCTCCAACTCGCGACCGAGGGTACCAGTCCACGGTTTCTGGGTCTTCAGTCTTTGTCCAGCCTCAGAACCGGGGCAATGATACGGCCAGTTATGACCCAGTCATTGGGGGACGAGGGGATCCAGCCAAGCCTCAAAAGCAGACTGCAGCATTTAGCTTCCGTGGTGTCGGGCGTGGGCTCCTCTTGATCTCTTTTTCAGCCTCTTTTCCTTCCCAATTCTCTTTCCCTACTTTTCCCTCTTTTCACTTCTTAGAATAGGCCAAGGTGAAGAATCTGGACCGTAGGTCACAGACTTTGGATCCAGCATCCCTTTGTAGCGATATTCCTCCTTTTTAGTCACCGTTTCGACCGACTATCGCTTGTTTTGATGAACATCTCCTCGTCCGCCTCTGTAGCGTCCCTTCACAAAATGTAGGGTGGGGTCCGTTTGGGCGAACCGCACTGAATGAGCCAATGGGCTGGGCCGCTGGCCGAGCTGAGCTGCAATACTCCGTAATCCTTGCTTGGGGGTCTGGGGTCTCAAGGACCATGACAAGCCGCCGCTGGGGGTGCCGCACGATGATGGAGCCAAGAAACTGAGAGACACTGTGGGAAATCAGCCTGCCGCGAATGGCGCCGTAGGGCCCTGTGCCCTTCCACAGGGTGCGGGAAGTGCCTCCAGAAGACTACAGATGCCTGTCTTTGTTTCTTTCGGGTTTTTTTTTCTCTTGGTTTTTTTTTTTTTTTTTTTTTTTTTTTTTTTTTTTTTTTTTTTTTTTTTTTTTTTTTTTTTTTTTTTTTTTTTTTTTTTTTTTTCTTTTTTTTTTTTTTTTTTGCATCTCGCCCTACTTCTCGTGACTTGTGCTTTGTTTGTCGTCTTTCAGTCTTTGCCACCAGCCTGCTAATACTCGGAAGATACAAGAGTTTGCCGCACCTTGTTTGATCTAACTTCGACTCCACAGTCCAGTCCGACCAACGGCTTCACCATAGGGCAGGCACTAGTTTGTGGCGCGCTTGTCTTGACGGCTCAACGGTCTCGGTCGACTATGAAGGGACACGAGGCAGTGTGCATCAGCAAACAAGGCACAGCTTTATGGTCCAGCAGGCCAGAGAGAGTGAGCACCTGACAGAGAAGGGTAGGAAACGGATCGATCCTGGAAGAAAGTCAGAACACATCGACGCAACAGAAGGGTCTTCGTGAGTCTCCGTCTGGCTAGGAAACTATTTAAGACATGCATTAGTTTGGCGGGCAAAATAGCCCAAATGGAGAGCACTGGAGAGGCTGTAACGTCGTCATACCCGTTACCTCGAGGCTGCCTTCAGTGCATTGTTTTCTGTCCAAGAGGCAGATTCAATTCAGGCGAGGAATGGGCAGAAAACGTGCGTTATGTGTGGTAGACTGGCATGCGTGATCCCTTTCGGCTGGGCGCGTAGCCGTTTTTCAGACGTCGTGCGAAATGTCTCTCTTGGTTGATTTTGAACCTGAGATGGCCCTCATACGAAGTACGAAAGACAAAGTAATGTTTCGCGCAGCTTTCCCTTTTGGCCCACAGTTTTGGTTCCAAAGGCTACCGTGCTGTTCACAGGACGGGCAAGAGCTCGCGGGTTGTGACTTCCCATTGTTGCCAATCTGCATCACACCCCTTACCCAGTTGCTCTTACCCAGCGCCGCGGCGCCGCGGTTCCCTGCTCGTTCTTGCCTTCCGTCACACTCTTTCGCTTTCTCAAAGACGCCCGGCAAGGTGTTCCTTCCTATCTCGGCCTGAACGGCGCCTACTGTGCCATGCTCTTGCACTACACGTAATGTTTGAAGAAAAAGGGAAATGAGCGTCGTCGTTCCTGCTGTCCTCTTTGTGTACCTCGCCCCTTGTTATTTCCCCTGTGGCCGCTAGATGCTAGTTCCAATAGCCAACTCACTTTCGCACCAGTCAAAGGCCAGCAGATGGAGCCTTTGATGCCTGTGAAGAGGGTCCTGTCAAGTGCGCTTTCACTCTTTGAGTAAACGGGGTGGGTCTCCCCGGTAGGCTTGGCAAGGCTTTTTATTTCGAGCTAGTATGTTTTGTTGTTTCTTTTGGCTTCCCGTTTTAGTTCTCACGCTCATTGTCTTTGTCCAACCACTGTTCTTTCCCTTGCCGTGCCTTTCAAACTGGAGTTCCTTCCTGCAATCTACCAATCCAACGCCGCAGTTTCTTATTTTCAGCCTCACCATATCCTTTTCGTAATTATTAGTCGTATTTCGTACCGTTGCAGTCCCCTCCCTTGTGTCTCTCTCTTCCTTCGATCGAAAGGACATCAGCCCTCCCAATTCAAAAACACTGCCTCAATATTGGTCCTACCCATACGACGTACTTGTCGCTACATTGGCGGGTTTCTGTTTTTAACTTCTACGGAGCTTCTTGCACAACTTCCCGATTTTAAACATAGCCATCGTTGGAAAGATGGCAAGACAGAAGTTAACAAAGAAAGAGAAATCTGACTTCAGCTACTTTTTGTTTTGTTTTGTTTGTTTGTTTCGCCAGATACGTCTTCCGTCGTTTCGTCCGTCGCGTGTCTATGCTCACGCCTCAGTCCTCCTGGAGAGAAAAAAAGGAATCAGCGCGTTTGCGGCTCTTGACCAACCGCGCACCCCTGTAACTAGCACACGCCATCAATCCTTCGCGACAGGGCCCTTGCCCGATGCCCTGTCACAACAAACAAGAACACGAGAAACAGGTGTCGTTTTGGGCACCGTTCAGTGAGAAACTCCAAATACGCATGCAAAGAGAACCTGTGGCAGCCGAATCACCGCATTCTAGTGTCGCTGAAGACTCTGGCGAACCTGTAGTGCAATTTTAAGATTTTAAGCATCATCAAATTAAGGCGAGTGATGACGACCACCCTCTAATAGAATCTGATCGGGCGTTTCATTCGTACTTTTCGTGTTAACCAGGAAGGTCAAGAAGTACGACCTGTACCTGCGTAGGCTAGCAAGAAGCGAGTATCCTACTCTTGAAAGGACGACATACCACCGTCTTCTTGGCGTACACCTCTTTCTCTGCCGTCAGTCATGATCCGAAGCGGCGATTGAGACAAATCTACGACGTATATTTTGATCTTGTTCGATCCGACTTCTTTCCCCGTTGCTTTGCCCGCGCCGATGAGGCTCTGCTAAACCAACGTCATTGTCTTCTTCACACGAACAGCTCCAGCTGAAGATTATGTTGTCCAAGACTAACAAAACATGAAAGAGGCCTTATTGCGGAGGTTTGCATGCATATACGTGTAAATGTATATATATATATATATGTATATGCAAACTAAACGGCACCAAGCTTGGATTTGTTTGTGCGTCTCCTGAGCTGGGGCACATGTTGAGACACAACGATGCACAAAAGCTCGTGAGTTTACTCCGACATGAAATAACTGACCACCTTGCGACCTCGAAGGGTTTGGATTTCGACACCGTTCTAGCCATAAGCTTGCGTCCCCTGCCACGGCCTCGATAGGCAGCTCAGGGGGCGGAGCAGTAGCTTTGAATCCATACTTGGTACGATGATAGTATCAGCTCGGAGCCTGACCCCGATTGTCAGTTCCAGTTTTGTGACGAATTTTTACCTTGTGTCCCTGAGAGAAAGGGCACAATGACGTCGTTGTATCAAACCTTGGCTCGGGACACCACTGGTTGCATGAGGAACGTGTTCTCAAAGAAAACGGTTCAATAACACAATAGTGTCTACCTCCGTCCATTGTTATATTGCGTAAAGTAACAGTCAAAAACTAAAGGGGGGGCAATGAAGGCAGCAAGTGAAAAGAAGGAGAAGAAAATGACAAAACTTATGAGCAAAACCAAATCCGAATCCGTCCGTCTGTCCTGTGTAGTCATGTCGTCCAGGGGTTTCTCGCGTGGTGCCCTCTGGCGATGCTAGTAAAAGAGAGAAAACGACAAAAATATTCTCACTGCAAAGATGAAAATCAGCATGCCCTTCCGTTTGCCATCCCTGATGATCCATGCCGTGTTTGAGTCCTCTTGCGTGAATGTTGTACACCCAAAATAATAGCCGCCTATTCTCGAAAACGCCGTGTGTGAACAGAAAAGTTAAAAACCGAAAAGGGGGAATAGTTTGTTGAAAAACAAAAATGGTCCGCAACGCCTATCGTGAAAAGAGACCGAGTCTCTCAATGCGTAATCCATGTTGTGGTTTGATGGTGGCCGATTAAAAGACGGCAAGCGACGAAGACGACAGCGAGCGCCGTGTCTGCCGCCGCTTTGCGCGCGGAGACAGCGTCGGCGATGTGATGGCCACGGCTGCTGCGGCAGCTGGAGAGGGGGCAACAATGGTACCGCTGCCGTTGCTGATGCTGCTGCCATCGCTTCCATTGGCAACATGGTTGCCGTTATCGTCGAGCGAGGCTGTCAGCATTTCCGTCAGAGAGACCTTATTTGTCGTCCGCTTCCGCTTCAAGCTGCGCAGCTTCTCGTGCTTTTGCTGCTGCTCGGCTGCGGTCTGGGCCTCTTTGTATCGTGCAGTCGCTTTGTCGGCTTCGGCGGTGTTGTCGGCATCGCCATTGCCATTGGCAATGACATGGCCGTTTGTGTTGGTATGCCCGTCGGTATCGCCGTCCTTGGCGTCCTCCATGTCGGCCTCGTCGTGGCTAAACAGGTCCATGGCCTGTTGCACGTCACCGACCAGGTCACGGCCAAGAGCCTTGCCGAGTCGCTCCCGCAGGCCGAGAATCGGCCACACGGGGACTCGTGTGTATTCAATGTGCATGCCGGCCTGCTCCGCCGTGTTAGGGTGGGCCTTCTTCGGCTCGGCAAACCGCCTGAGGAATGCAGCCGTCACAACGGTGGTGTACACCATGAAGTCGCTCGTCTCGTCGTCATGCGTGATGATGCGCAGCTTGACGTCGTGAAACTCGCTGGGCCTGGAGAGACGATCGGCGCGGTTCTTGACGTTCCACGAGAACATCTGAGACGCCATGCGGGACGGTGAGGGCTCATAAAAGTGCGCCTGTGCCATGGCAAGGAAGACGCCTAGGAGATAAGCATCCCGGTCGGGCTCGCTCGGCACCAGCTGTTTTGACCGCAGCGCCTGCAGCCGTGTAACGGGCATGTTGCCGCGATCACCGTCTTCAGGGCCGTCCACAATGCGGAACAGGTTCCGGCGGATCATGGACAAGTGTGTCCGATTGACGTAGGCGACGATGGGGCCTTGGGACGTTCCCTGGCTGCTCTGTGTACTTGTGATGCAGCTAAAGTCGTTTGACTCGCGTGCGCCATTGGGTGCATGGCCAAACGAAGAGACCGGCCGTGTGACAGCAGAGTCAAAGGACGAGTCGGCGGCGTCGGCGCTCTTCCACAGCACCGGGACGCGCACGGCGCTGCGGAACACGCGGTCGCCAAAGTGCATGTCGAGCTCAGCGCCGCTGTTGGGGCGGGAGAAGGCGGACTGGAACAGCGTAGACAGCACGCTCTTAATCGCGCGAGACTTGCTGAAGGGCCGTGTGTCCTCGGGGGACAGCAGCGAAGTAAGGTCGTAGCTGAGCGCCTGGGCGATCTCAGACGGGTGTTGACGCTGGCTGCTCCTGCCGCTGCCCGGTGAGTCAGGGAGGTCGCTCACTATTGACGACGAAGTCGGGGTGAGGGTGGGCTCTTCTGCCATAAACTCAGCGCGAAGCAAACGCGGGTGATGGTCGGTCCAGAGGATCGGGAGGACGAAGAGCGACGTCCCACAGTTCTCGCGTAGGATGTCGTAGAGCGAGCCCGGGTCTGGGCATGTCGGGACGTTACGAGGTTGGCGGCGTCGCCATTTTGGCGTTGGCTGCATATCGGGTTGGGAAGGAGGTGTAGACGCGAGCGGGAGGAAGGCCGCTTCAGCGCCCGCCTCGACGGGACTGTCCAGCATGGTCACAGATACGTATAATGACGCTGGAGAGAAGACGAGTGTATCGAATCGTCTTGAGGCTGTGAGAGCGGTGGCAGGGATTTGTTAGCCATGGACCAGAAAAGGAAATTCAAGATGGGAAAATGCAAACGGCGTTGCGCTGCACCACCGGTCACGCGACATGGGCGATAAATGGGCAGGTACAACGTCCTGAATAGCAATATAAAAATCCAAAAACATACCTTGACGATTCGATTGAGATATGTGAAGGTATAAGGAGCACGAAAACGGCAACCAGAGGTAGGGATGTAGTCCCTTTTTGGTCCCTTTTGGGTGCCTGCTCGAATTGCCGCGACGCGCACACGCCCAAAGCGGCCAAAGCGCGAATAAATGGGCGGGTGGTGATCACTCAGCTAAAGCGTTGGGGATGGTCTAAGCGCCAAAATAAAACGTCGACAGATGAGACAATGAGACAAAGAATAGCAGAACATTTGACGCTCCGAAAACAGTATGTTCGTGGTAAATATTGAGATGGGAAAAAACTGAAGGAGCCGAAAAATGAGATTTCGCCTCGTCGCCTTTTCGACAGGCGGCAGCGCGGATGAAACGAAGAATGTGGCAGCAGCGACCAACGCGGTCTGGCGGGAGGGAAAGAGCAAAGGGCGCGCTTCGCGGTTGGCTGCAGCAAGGGATCGCTTTCAGGGAGGGGAGACGACGGGTGGGCATCCACTACTTATCCAGCAAATGAGGCAAGAGAAGAGTGAGGGGCGAGAATGGTCGAGCGAAAATTCCACGTAGGCACGTGACTATACCAAGGCGTGAATCACTGAATAAGCCATGTTTAGCCGTTTCGATGAGTCATCTTGTCCTTCCCAGCCACCGAATTAGTCCCACATCATCCAGGCAACCATGAATGGCGGAGATGTTGTGCCTGACTTATTAGGCATAAAATTACATAAGCCAACCGGTTGCTGTTGCTCCAAAGTAACAGCCACAGTGGGCGGCGGGATGGTGGGGCTAAGGGCCGAAGTGCGCTGTTAGGAGAACCTGGCAGGCGTCGTCACAGCAGGCCCAGGCCACCTTTTGCGCGGAGCTTGGTATCGCCCCCCTTCTTCAACGTCGTCTGCTCACTCACACGACCATCCTCTTTTGCCCAAGCCGAGTGCAACGGGCCTTTTTCTCGTCGCTTCTCGTTTGTCGTCTGTGACTGTTTATTGCAGCAATTCCAGTCACAATGCCGGTAAGCAGCGGCTTCCTATCTTGGCGGGGGCGCGGCGACCATCAAAGACGCTCATCATGATCGGGATGCGATGCACTTTGATGCATAAGGCAAACTTGGCGACTAACACACGCAGGCCTACAACTCCATCTTCAACAACGACCCGTCGGTCGCGCAGGGCCGGCTCGTCGGCAACTTTCCCCTGCTGCCCCTGCGCACCAAGGCCCGCGGCCCCGCATACACGCTCCCCTTCCCGAACCCGCCGCTGCCGGCCAACGAGTCGCCCGACCCGGACAGCGAGAGCTACGACATCCTGGACGAGGTGATTGCACTGTTCCGGGCCAACACGTTCTTCCGCAACTTTGAGATCCAGGGCCCCGCAGACCGGCTGCTGGTGTACGGCATCTGGTTCGTCAGCGATTGTCTCTCCAAGATCAAGCCGACGGCCAGCGTGCGCGATGCGACCAAGGACGTCACCAACCTGGCGCTGGACACGAACTTTGCGATCCCGGGCGACCCGGGATTCCCGCTGAACCAGATGTACGAGCCGCCACGAGACCGGCAGGACTCGGAGCTGCTGCGGCAGTACATGGCGCAGGTGCGGCAGGAGTTAGCGCAGCGGCTGTTGGCGCGGGTGTACGAGGAGGGCGGTGATGGCAAGCCGAGCAAGTGGTGGCTGAGCTTTACAAAGCGGAAGTTTATGGGCAAGGGTTTGTAAGGGAGGCAAAGGGTGGTACGAAGCAAGGATACGTTGGAGCTGGGTTCGGCGGGATGTTGCGTCGTACATAACTTGTTGACAATGAGCAGGGCAGCTCAAACACATCTGCCTGACGTACAAGAAAAATATATTCAAAGTTGCATTATGATACAGTCATGCCAATGCGACTCACCTTCGATTTACTTTTGTTTCTAAGCATGCAGTAATCCTCACCTATATGCAGTGTAAACCAAGCGATGCAAATGCAGCCAACCCCAATCATATCGAGACAGATTCAAATAGCATACATGAACGTAAGTATTCCCTTTCCAATTTCATCGACCTTCCCATCACTCCCTCTCGCCTGTCTTGCGCTTCTTAAACTTACCGCGTGCCGTTACGCGGCCCTCGGCGGGCTTCGCCTTCCAGCCCGTAAAGATATAGCCCTCGGCACCACCGCGTGCCGTCATGACGGGGTGCGTCCGGCCCGGCAGCACCTGCCACTTACGCACGCGGCTCGTCTGCACCGTCACGCCTAGCAGGAGCATCGGGTTGAGCGGGAAGTCGTCATCACCAGGCCACGTCTCGAGCTCCTCGACGGTCTTGCCCTGGATGGAGACGGGCGGGTCAGGACCCGACCAGGCGGTGCGCCGCAGGACACTGAAACAGTCGGCAAGCGCCGTCAGCGGCTCCAGGCTGGGCGAGTAGATGGCCACGGGGGCGCCGCTGGCCAGGAGCGGGAGGGCATGGCGTAGCGTCGAGACGAGGTCCATGGACGTGGCCACGACGAGACCAGAAAAGCCGCCGACCCGCGTCGTGTCGACAACGTGGCGGGTACGGGCCCACCGCCGGCGCTTGCGGTGGTAGTTGCCACGACGCGCGGGCTTCCAAGAAGCAACGACGTCGGCGGGCTGGATGGGCGGCGCCTGGGCATAGACGGTGTCGCTCTCGGGCTCGAGCAGCTGCAGCCAGGACAAGCACAGCAAGTGGTCGTTAAGCGGGTGCGGTGGGTGATGGGGGTCGGCATAGTCGTAGCCAAAGTACTTGAGGTAGGTGAGGTTGGCCTGATTGTTGGAGTGCAGCAGGGTGATGGTGTTGGCGAGGGAGAAGGAGACGTGGAAGTCGTCACGGGCACGTTTTGCGGGCCGTTTTGGCCGGCGCTCCAGTTGGTCGTGTTGTGCTGCATCCTCTTCCGCGTTGCCCGCGTCGTCCCCTGCCGTCGCATCCGCGTCCTCCGGCACACCATCCTTATCGTCGCTTGTTCCTAATCCTGTATTTGCATCTGTGGTTTCCTTTTTCGTCTCCTTCTGCTTCTCCTCCACATTTTCTTCCTCCTCGGGGTTCGTCAGAATCCCCATCCGTTCTGCAAGCGCCGCGATAAGCAGGCCTCCAGTATCGTCCACAGCCAGCCAGCGGCCGCCGCCCAAAAAGGAGCCAATGTCGTCCGGAAGCAAGTTTGGCGGCTGTTCTAAAGACGATTCGTCTGCCTCTGCCGCTGCTGCGGCAGCAACCTCCTCGGCCTTGGCATCGGGTACTAGCGGTTGAGCATCGACCATAACTGTCTCTTCTTCATCGCCCGTTTTAGAAGCGGCCGTCGCTGTCGCTTCTGCCGTCTCTGCCGTCTCTGCAGGGGGCATCGCTGGTGGTGTCTCCAGATACCGCGACGGCCCGCCGTAGTGCACATTCGCCCAACAGCCCAGCAGCGCCACCATCTCGTCGCGCAGGTCCATAATCTTGTTGCCCACATCCTTGTCGTCCAGCAGCCAGTTGCCCAGCGTGTACACATCGAGCGGCAGCACCGTGAACCGTCGAATGTACTTTTTCGTCTTGAGCAGCTTGTACTTGGCCAGCGAAAAGGCCGTCTTCTGGTCGAGGGCCGCGTGCGACAGCAGCAGCTTGGCAATGAGGTCGCGGCCGGCACCCGAACCCTCGCGCTTCAGGGCCTCGATCTCGTCCGTGGTCAGCGTCTGGCGCGCGTCGGCGTCGATCGCCGCGCGGTTGGACCGCGCAATCACGGCCTGGCTCTCCATGTCAACGAGAGTGTACTCGACGCTCGACGTACCGGCGTCGTCGCCCAGCCCCGTAAAATCGCCATCGCCGCCTCCGTCCACGCCGTTCTCCACCTCGCCATCAGCATCCGCCTCGTCACCGGTGCTGCCGCGTGCAGCATCCATGGCCGATGCAGCAGCCTGCGCCTCATCAGCAAAGACATCGGCGTACAACTCGTCCGTCGGGATCACGCGCAGGCGACTGAAGGGTTCGTCGTCGCGCTTGTCGAGGAGCTCGTAGGTCAGGTTGTAGGGACGGTGGATGATGAGATTGCTTGGGAACGAGCCATATTTTCCGAGCGAAATTGTTCTGTAGGCATTTGAGTCAGCACCGGACTGCCGAAAGGACAGGAACATATCAGAGGAAACTCACGTATTAGGTGCGATACGAAGAAAGCGCACGTTCTCAGACGGCAGCTTGAGGCCGATCCAGGCGTTGGGCTGGATCACAGACGCCATGGCAAAGGGCAGACGAGTCAGTGAAGGTCTGTCTTTCGTCCGTTTGAGTGCCAATCTTCTTCTGCTTCCGTTTACTAGGGGAATGAAGTCACAGAACCAGGAAGACGCAAGTGGCACATCGACCTTCCATGGGCTGCCGTCAACTTTTTTTTCTGTAGTGTCAAAAACTTAGCTACGAAAGGCTGCGATAAGGCCTTATCGGTCAACACATGGTAGAGGAGCTAAGGCTAGATGGACTGAAAAGTATTACGTCGTAATTATGTTTCAGTCATAATAGAAAGAGAAAGTCTCGTAGAACTGGCAAACGATTTCCTCTTCGTTTTGACATGCAATTATTTATTTTATTTTAAAATGCATTTTTGTTAAATGTACACATTACTTTTTGATTTCCTTCGCTAATTCGACTAATAAAATTACGTTCGTTAAAACGAAAATCTCGAGAACCTCCGCGGCGTCGAGAGAAGAATGTAAAAGGTAGGAAAAACGATACAACAAATAAAGCAGATGAAGCAGACAAGCAAATACAAGGCAGATAATCAACACAGCGGACAAGGCAGGCAAAAATGAAGCAGCAAAAACAAAACAAAAACAAACCAGAAACATAAACAAATAATACCTTTCCGTGCCACGCAATGGAGAACGAACACAAAGCAAAAACAAAAAGATAGTGCCGCTATCCAGGCCCTCTTTTCCAGCAGACGGGATAATGCAATACGTTGCTGTATCTCTCACTCCTTTGTAGAGTCCAAAGATAGGCCGGTGTAGTAGCCCAACGCCCCTTCCTGGGCTCGTTCAGGAAGACTGTCTTACCGTAACTCTTCCACCCTTCACATATAGACATACATCCTCGGCAGTGGGATTCCAGGTCGATCTTCGAGGATCACCGGTCGGACGCTTGGAGGAACTCTCGCAACGCTGAAAGTAGACGACGCCCGCGGGACAAGCATACCCGCGGTCGGCCCCGGAGTGGGTTCAACAAGGATCTCCGACGGGCCGCGAATTGTCGCTCTGGACGCCCTTCCATCCTCAATTGCTTTTGCCTAAAACGCAATTCGCGGCTTGGTGGCGTCGACCAGGCGGTTGATGATGCCAATCATACGCGTAATGTTCTTGTAGTTGGACTCATCGTGCGACACCCGGGCGATGCGAATCTGCGTCTGCTCGAGACGGGCGCGGATATGCATGAGCACGTTCGGCGTAATCTCGCGCGTTTGGTCATCCTGGAGAATGTTAGAAATTCGTTTGTACAGCTAAACAAGAAATGTGAAAGTATGCAACGCAAAGAACTCACCAGCTGGTTGACGACCTGGTGCAGATTAAGAAGCACCATCTCCACCCACGCCAGCTTCTGCACCACCAAATGATCATCGAGGTCCTGGGTAACTGTAGTACCAACGGACAGGAGAACAAGGGGCTGCAGGTTGCTGATGATCTCCGGCGAGTGGTTCACGAGAACACGGCGGAATAGCTGCTCTTCCTTTCCATTGCTCTGCAGCCAGCGCATCATAGCGTCGTCGTACTTGCCAACCTGGATCAGGCTCTCAATGTGGCCAGCAATCTGTTCAACCTCCTCGCGCTCCAGATCCTCCTGTGCTTGAGGTGCGTACAGAACATGCTGCTGCTGCTGCTGCTGCTGCTGCTGCTCCCTGAGCTGCTGCTGCTGCTGGATCTGCTGCTGTTGGAGCTGCAGTTGCTGTTGGTGAAGCTGATGCTGGAGCTGCTGGCTGGAGCTGGAGTGCTGCGAAGGAGACAGGCCAACACCGGGAAGTTGTTCAGTCACCCGGTTAGTGATGTTGCGGAACGGCTGCTGCTGCTGCTGCTGCTGCTGCTGCTGCAGGACGCCCTCATAGCCGCCATGCTGGTGGCCGTGCTGAGGAGCATGCTGATGCGGCTGCTGCGGAGCGTGCGGCTGCTGCTGAACCCGGAGTTGCTGCTGGTGAGGTTGAGGAACATTGTGCTGGTGTTGGTGCTGCTGGAGGGGTGAGCGCTGCTGCTGCTGCTGCTGTGACGAGTATGACGCCGCCGAACCGGTCTGAGGGATTGACTGTGGCGCTGTGGCCGGAGGTGACGTGACATGACCTTGCAGCTTAGCAATCTGGCTCTGGTATTCCGACTGAGCCGTAGCCATTGTCGCCACCGTCTCGGTCAGGTGTGTCACGAGCGACAGGAGAGAGTCAATCTTTCTGCTTTGCGTAGCATGCAACTGCTCAAACTCGCTAATTTGAGCAACAGCCTTCTGCTGCAGGGCCACAGCCTCCGAAGCGTTTTGCACAATGTCGCGTGCAACAGTTGTCGTGATGGTCTTGGCGGCCTGGGCTGAAATAGAGGAGATGGTCGGCAACAGGTCGCTCTCCACAACCTTGGAGAACTGGTCGTCAACATGATTGGCAATGGCGTGGACAACCTTCTCGCTGATGGCCTTCGACACCTCCTGGCTCCGCAAACTATTGGTCACCTGGGTGGGAAGAATACGCTGCAGCTCCTTCTGCAGAACAGTTGACACCTGGGTATTGATTCGCGTGCCAAGACTGTCCGAGACCGAGCGAGCCACATCATCACGCAGGACAGGAACAACAGACTTGTCAAACTCCTCGCGGACAATCTTGCTCAGCACCTGTTCGGTGTTACTGTTCAGAACATTGGACACCATATCGAGCAGTTTCCGCTGCTTGTTCTCAAAGTCCGCATCACGAAGGCGGAACTGCTGGTCGATGCTCTTGCGCATATCGTCAAACGCAACGTGGACAGAGCTTGAGACTCGTTCGCAGATGCGGGCTTCCATTGTGTTAATTCGGGTGTCGATAGCATCCTGGCTGACGTTGAGGGTGGACTTGGCCAGCGCATCGCCCGAGGCAGCAGCCGGGGGCTTGTTGTTCCCGTTCGGCGTGTTCTGGACCTCGCGATTGGCCAGACCACCGGCAGCTATCGCAGCTGCACCAGCGGCAACAGCGGCAGCAGGTGACGCCCCGTTGTTGGCTCCGGCAGCAGCCTTCTTCTTCCGGTTCTTCTTCTCTGCCTTATCAGTAGAAGGTGTAGAAGATGGCTGCGGGTGACCAACGGTGTCTTCGTCTTTCGGCTCCGCCCGCAGCTTCGAGTTGAGTGACGAGCCCACAGGCTTGCGGGTCGGAGTGTCTTGGACCGGGCTGTCACGGTCTTGGAAAAGTTCCTTGGCCGCGGAGCGTGAAGCAAGGATGCGGGGTCCCTGCTGCTGGCCAGCAGGCGTGCCGGCATCGGCGATATGAAGGTCGGCGGTTGGTACTGCAAGCTGCTGAGGCGTTTTCAGCTTACCGATTTTAACTTTCCCAGACTCGACAGCATCGACAGGTTGAAGGACCTTGTTGTCCTTTGTCCAGCCCAACTCGGCTTGGTGGATAAAGATGCAACTGACGCCCTTTGAGTGCATCGCATAAAGCTCGAACAATGTCGGATTGTTCGGGTCGGCACTGGCGGCGGGGTTTTCTAGGATATCTAAGCTGCGCAGGGCGCCGCGGTTCGACAACGAGTACTCGCGAAGGCCACTGATCACGGCGGTAGACTCAGGCTGCGGGATGGAGGAGTCCTGAGTCGTCAAGCGCTCAATGTACTCGACCTGGGTCATGTTCTTCACCGCGTACTTTGGCGCCGAGAGATGCAAGAAGTAGATTGAGTTGCGGGTTGGGTGGCCGACGACAATCATTCCTGTCGGTGGGTGGTACATGACACTACAAACGGCGTCCGACTCTTTGCTGTGCGGCAGATTGAACTCCTGCACAGGCTTGCCGAGGGCCAAGTCCCAGAGCTGTAGCGTATGATTCTGCTTCATACCCACAATCATGTAGCGCAGGGCACACCGCTTCTGGTACGGCCGCAACTTATCCAGCAGCAGCACAGATGTAGGCCAGGCCTTCTCGCCCTCTGGTGTTGTGGTCAGAGTCAGGAGAGGCTCCTTCACCTCTAAGGAGGTGTGGGCGGGCATAGGGTTGGCGGAGCCGTCAGAGCGTGCCGCAGTGAGGTCGCGGACGTCCCAGAACTTGACGCGGCCCGACTTGTCGAGGGACACGACGACGGTGTCGTCCTGGCTGAAGGTAAAATCCTTGCCGGCCTTACCAGTGCTAATCTTCAGAGAGCACTGCTTGGACAACTTCTCTGTATCGACAACGCGGTCGTGGCCAGGCAGCAGCAGGTTGTTGCGCATGACAAAGCCAGGCCAAACAATGTTGATGGACTTGCCGCGGCCAACGGCAAAGTATTCTGGGTGGCCAGATGAAGTGCGTGCACGAGTCTTAAGCACACCACCAGGTGCGTCGCCTTCATGCGACAGGATGGGCGGCAAGGCAAATCCGCATAGCTCAGGGGTGGTGTAGTCCAGGTGATCCTTATCGCCGTCACGAATTTGCACCCAGTACACGGTGCCGCTGACACCTGTACCGATAACGGAGTCCTTGGGGGCGACAATGCCCTCTTCGTTGATGAAGGACATGGCGACATTGAAGATACGGTCCTTGGTGTCGGTAAACAGCTTGACATCTCTGCCATCTGTCTGCCGGATGACACGTAGACCGCCGGCCTTGGACATGCCATAGGTCATGTAGTTCTCAGAAGCTGCGACCAAATTCCGATCGATCTGGTCAAAGTCCTTCTTCAGACGGGCAATATCCAGTATGGACTCGTCACGGAAAATCGGGCGGTTGTCCTTGTCATCATCCTGAACATCGATGGAGATGAATGGGCGCATGGGGAAGTTATACACTCGGACGGGAACCTGCAGTTCTTCCACGACAATAATTTCCTCGCCTTCAGCGTCAGCACTTTCCCAGCTGTCGGCGACAGTTCCCTGGGCAGCCTCATCGACAATGTCCCGAACAGCGTTCGCCAGGTCACGGGGCAAATTGTCGTCGAGAGCATTGCCTTTGCCACCCTCACGGTTGAGCTCTTCCTGAATGGCCCGGCCAGCGGCCTTGGCAGCAGCGTGAAACTCTTCTTCCGTCTTGGCATGCTCCATATCGTCGAGATCCATGGCAATCTCTTCGCGGACCACAGCCTCCTGGGTAGACTCGACGTCATCCTTAGTGTCGTCGCTCGACTGGTTGGCGGAGTCGTGGGTGGTCTCTGCGTAGGGATCGTTGTCATCTTTGAAGTCGCTCTCAGCACCTTCGGCGTCGGGGTCCTGCTCGTACTTGGCGTCACTATCGCCAGCACCCTCCTCCTCCGGCCCATTAACCGCTTCGTCAACAACCGCGGCCGTAGCAGCCGAGGGGTGAATGACCAAGTGCGACGTCGGGCCATCGTGGTTACTTTTGGAAACACTGGGGCTGCCGGCGGGACTGGGCTCGGCACTTGAGGGTTTGCTCGTCTTGCCCGCGTTAGATGCAGGCTTCCTAAGGATCTGCACCGGCTTGGGAGCGGACGTGCTGGACTGTGCCGGCGAGTGGACGCTACCAGGGCCGGCGGTTGTGGACGACTTGGGTGTGTGGCCGACAGGAGGCGAAGTCACTAGGCCGTCAAAGGGGTTGTGATGGTGGAACATGGAGGACTTGGGCACGGGCGAGTATTCATCGCCGGCCTCAGAGCCCTTCACTTGGTAGTCGAAGACATTCGTGGACGGCGGTATAGCCAGCGTCGCGGGCGAGCCCGTCGAAGACGGTGCCACATCATCAAACACCTCGTAGTCCTTCTTCTGCTGCTGCGATGAGTTGGGCGTCAGCCGAGCGTCGTTTGGCGACTCAGCCGAAACCGCCTCGTCGTTCTGACTGGGTTTCGGGCGGTTGAGCAGATTGAGCAGGTACTGCTGCGTCTCACTTGACTGAGACGTCGATGTCCACGGGGTCGACTGCTGCTGCGTCTGCTGCGTCTGCTGCGCGGTGTTGCCTGCGGCGGCGGGCTCTGGCTTGGACGACTCATCCTTCAGCGTGCCCTGCATCAGAGCTGCGAGAAGGCCAGTAGGGTCAGATGGCACCGGTGCCGGTGCATGGATCGGGCCCGACGACAGTGCCACGGTGGGAGTGCGTTGCTGCTTCTGTTGGGCCGCCTCGGACTCACTTTCATGGTGCTGAGGAATATTGGCCGTCTGAGAGAGACCGCTGCTCGGCAGCGGGTTCGAATGACCGCTGAACTTGAGCAGATTCAGCAGATGCGAGCTTGTCGCCCGATCGTTATTGTTGGGACGGCCGGACCCGATTGAGCCAAGAAGCGACGGAGGGAACTGGGCATTCGGGAAGTTGCCGCCAACGGGGGGCGTCGGAGCAGAGGGAAGGTTCGAGGAGAGCGAAGGTTGGAAGTGGCCAGACATCTGGGGCAGGCTATTGTTCCCAAAAGCTTGACCGTTGCCGCTCGGCGGCGAATCAGAATGCTGCTGCTGCTGAGGGTAGTACTGTTCGGCGGCCGGGCGGTGCTGGGTCGTCGAGGTGAAATGGGAGAGGAGGTCGTTGGAGTGGCCAGGAGCCGAGTCCTGGTCGGACTTGCGGCGTAGCTGGGCAAGCAGCGACTCTATGCCGGCGCCGGGGGCCTGGCTGTCGTCACCGCCCTCGTTCGACATGGCGATGACGGACGTGTGCCCGCAGGGGCCGGAAGAAAGAAGAGGTTGGATAGAGGATCAAAACGAGAGCTGCCACCGGAAAAGTCCAGACAGAGCCGGTCGGTTTGTTGCGCAGTTGGCCGGTATCTGATGTCGACGTTGAGAGCAAAACGAAACAGATGTGTAAGAGATGAAATTGAACGCGACCTGAGAAGCAATGCAATAAAGTAGAGAACGAAGACTGCCGCGAAAGCAATGCGAGCAAATCAAGCAAGCTCGAAAATGAAACGGCGAAAATGATAAAAAAAAGGCAACGATTTCAGTCAAACGAAGCACGCCACGAAAACACCGAACAAGCCTCTAGCAATGCAACGCGGCCTCGTAATAAAACTCGGGCAACGATGCGTGACAGCTGAGACAAGGCGTGCGTATGGCGAGATGCGAGCTGTGTGCGAGGTGTGCAGAAAGAGAACAAGAGGTTGATGGCGAAAGACGCAAAAATGCTTGTCGGGGATCTGTGTCTTTGTTTTTGGCGGTTGTTGTCTTAGGTTTCTGGGGTGAGAAGGAGCTGTTAAATTTTTCTGGGTTAGGCTCGGGGGCAGGAACGACTGAACGACAGCGCTTTTGGACCTTCTTGTGCCGTGCCAAGCGCCTTCCAAATTGAGACCAGAGCTCGTTGTTGGGCACTTATCGGCTATCAGTGTGCTGGCAGGGAGACAACCTGGCATACAGTATTGCGACACTATGTCAACTGTGCTCCATACTCCTTATGCTATTTCGGTGTGCAGAGACAATCAAAAGACGCGATTATTGATTCTTTGAGGTGATATTGGCAAGAGAGTCCATGTCGATGAGATCTTTCTTTAGTACGGACGAGCATGCTTTGCTCTTTCCGCTTGTGAGCTGTTTTTGGGACGAACTGTGTGGCTGGCAGCTTCAGCTTTGATCTGGTGAATGTGCACTGTGCTTAGCGGCCGCTCTGATTATGTAACTAGCGAGCTAGCCTACTGACCCCGTACTTCCGGTCCACGCCACTGTTTGTTCGTCGTTCATCTCACTATTTTCTCGCACGACATCATCACGGCCGCCAGCTTTCTAATGTCCTGTGCTTACCGCCGAACCCACCTCATCATCACGGCACAAAGTACTGCAGTATTCCGCTTGCTGAACGCCTTTGCATATTTCCTTCTAACGAACAGTGGTCTGCTATCCCGTGTCTACACAAAGGAAGTCGTCCAGGCAGATCGTTTGCTGCCACGACATCACGCCGAACGAACGCTCTCGTTCCCTCCGATTCCCGGTTTTGCCTTTGTTGTAACGAACGACTGCGTGGACCAACTATCGGCCGACAAACTACTGGCACCCTCTTTATCCTCCCCCGGCGTTCGGAGGTGCCACGCGCTCTTCCACTAAATCGCCACTATGTTCTGTTTACGGAGGTAAGCCAATCTCTGGTGTGTGAAGATGGCATTATCGCCATTACGTTGAAGACTTCGTTGCTGACAATGCTGTACGTAGCTGGCTCCCGCTCCTCTTTATCCCGACCAATGCCTCGCCGACCTTCATCTTCCTCTTCTTCGTCTGCACATACTTCCTGAACCGGCCATGCGTTTACTGCTCCTTTTTGCTCCTCATCCTCTTCCTGACCAGCTGTAACTGGTCCGACCGGTGCTTCTTCGACTTTGGCAGCAATTGGTTTGAGCCACGGACAACCGTCGGTGCCGTGGGCGCCAGTGGAGGTTGCACCAACTGCCAGAACCACACGGGACATGTGGCAGCAGCGGCCTCGTCCGCCACCAACGGTACGATGTCAGTCATGGACGATCTTCACGAGACAGTTTCCATGGCGGTGGAGCTGGCGAACTCGACGGTGTCGACCGTGGTTGGGTCGGCGGTCGAGCAGTTGGGGCAGACCAAGGCGGAGTGGACGGGCATCGGGATGGAGTGGCTTAGGAGTCTGCTGGGCCGGCGAGAGTGGCATATCGACTGCCTTGACGTGTGTATCCGATTATAATCTCACGTTCATGGCGGGCATACACGAGAATTACGCGCGATCTATTACGAACGCGGGTTTTGGGCATAATGTTATTTTCTCTCATTTTGTTGGCGTTATAGTCGGATGGTTTGGACCGGCAGTTGATCTTGGGAATCATTTTTATGTTTTGGCATTATTGGTAGCACACGTTGTGTTTTGCTTCTTTCTTCATTTGTACTTCTCCATGACGGTCATATGAGTGGCTTCTTATTACGGCGACCAATTTGGACAAACCTACAAAACGAAAATGGATTGGCGATTTGGTCACTTGTATATTTAGAGTCTCTATGATTACACGCAATGATCTGTTGTACAGTCCAGGCAATGTCGATCGTCTCTCTTCCTCACGTTATATCATAACTTGGAGATCTTGCCGTCCTTGGTCTCCTGGGTCTCCTGTGCTTCGTCCCACTGCTCGTCCCATTTCACGCGGTGGGTCAGCTGGTGTGCCGGCGTCGCCATGGCCACCTTGTGGTGGTCGCACGTTGCGTACACCGTCTTGCCATCCTCACTCGTCATCCAGCCCTTGATCATGGCCATTGTGCGGCCAATGTGGTAGACCTGGGCGTGGACGAGGACGGTCGTATTAAGCGGGCACGGCTTAAGGTAGCTGATGTTGATGGTACGAGACACACCGCCGAGGTAGTCCCAGAAGCCAGGTTTAGCGAGAGGCCCAAGGGCAGTGGTCGTCATCATATCGAAGATAACGCCGTAACCGCCGCCGTGCATGACACCGTTCATGTTACTGTACTGGCTGTCAATGTACAGGGAGCAGGTGGACGTGGCCAGAATTGCCAGACCGGGGACGATGGGTGCAGCGGCAGCGGCGGCGGCGTTTACATCGTTGTCGTTGTCGATTGCTCGGTAGACAGACGAGGGCGGGCCGAGCGAGGCGTCAACAACTTTGCCGGTGCGCATGACATGGCGCTCAAAGCCTTGGTAGTCTACATGGTCTGCGATCAGGTTCCATCTGGCGGCATCGGTTAGGGCTATTTATATGTTTGGCCCTGTCCTTGGTTACATGACGACACACCTATCGAAAATGCCCTGGACGGCGACCATGGCCTTGTCGCGCGCGGCCGCGATTTCGTATTTTCGATTACCAGCCATTGCTTGTTGATTCCCTCTATATATTGTCGTCATCGTCCTTTACAACCGCTGCTCTATTGAGAACAGTTCCGAAGATTTGTAATCGAAGTAGAGGTATCACTGTCGCAAACGCAAATGACTGGCTGAATTGACGCGTTGAAGTCTGCTACCAAGGCGACTGTCAGGAACCGGTTGCGACTCCGAACTCGTTTGGTTTTATTCTTGTTGAAACGACCTGATTGCCTTAACTTGTCAATATGCCGAGGCTGTACGACATACTGTATTCAGGCACTTGTCCATAGTCTTTCCTTAGACAAGTAATGCTCACTGGAAAGGCACGTCTCGCATTTCTGTAGTGTAGGTTCCCCGCATATTTTCACTGATGAAACCTACTCCGACACTTGATAGCAGATGATAGCTTACTACTTGCATCCGTACGTAAGCGCACCGTCGAAGAGCAATGACGGCCAAAACGATAAACTATTTACCGGAATATGGAAACACAACAACATGTGGTTGAACGAGCGTGGCTCTACGATTGCATCGCGTCGCCCGGACAGGCTGCCGGTAGTTTTGCTTTCGCTTGGAGGCCTGGAGGTGGACGGCAAAAGTGGGCGCAGATAATACTGGGTCCGGGATAGTGTTCGGGTGATAGATGTGGCAAGGCCTCCAACATCGTTGAGCGAGTATCTCACGAGACAAAGGGCTCAGCCTCGCATTCCACGAGACTCTCGAGTCGGCCAGCAGCAAGTAAAGCGGAGATGGCAAACCAGAAGTATTTTCCGTGTACGGAAGGCGAAGCTGAGCTGAGCACACTGTTGCGCGCCCTATATCGCTGGCATGGGCAATTTGCCGCTTTAGGCCTGTGGCACGTGGTCATGACGTCGGTGGGTGTTGACTGTAGTCTGATGTAAGACAAAGTACGCCATATGTCGTACCTTTAGCACACTAAAAACGCCACCACCACTAAACTAAAACTCGTTTTCAACGGGAAACGAGTTGCCGAACAGCCTTTGGGAAGTGCGACGGTAGGCTTAGGGTATTTTCCTATACGTGTATTTATTCATAACGAACCTTCAGAGCCTTTGCGCGAGGAACGGAGCTCTCCGTTGTACAATGGAGAAAAAACTGTGCAAAAAAGAAAATGTACACAATATACTTTAGTAGAAGAAAATTCGTCGCTTGGCCTGAAGATTTTTGTGGTAACAATTCCAGTTCACATTACGGGACGCAATACGATACACAGAATCACTTTAGTTTGGAGAGTAAGGTATATCCTATGTAGCTTGCACTTTTGCAGCTTCGGGGAGGTGCAAACCGTCTACGGAGTACGGGTCGGTGAGATGCATTTCCTATATTGCTTCGCACCTTCCCCAATAAACTGAAAAGCTGGGCTTTGTTTGCGCACCCACAAAGGACACAGAGGAAGGGGGGAGGCCTTAAGGCGGTGGCTTTCGGACGAATAGGGTGGATGGCACAGTATCTCCTTTATCGTCCTGGCAAAATACGCGGAATATGGAAGTACTCCAATGAAGTACGAATGTACCATTCACCGTCGCTCCTGTTGTCCTTGAACGGCCATGCTAAGGCCGTCTGGACTGGTCGGAACAGGGTCGAAGATCTTGGGGCCACCAATCTCGTAATCGTGTCGAAAAAACTGCATCCTTGGACAAACAGTGGCTTGTTGGTTGCGCGTAGAGAAGGGTTGTTTGTGACGAGTGACTTGAGGGGAGCGTTTGTCATAATGGCAACTACGGTTTGTAAACGCGTATGAACTGCAATCCAGGAATATCGTCCTTCTAACTACGATTCCATGGTTATGGTGTCTAATAAGCTCACATAGAAAATACTTCTGGACTGACAGTGTTATGACTAGGCATGTTTGGACTATTATTTCATGAATACGATTATTTTAAGAGGACGTACGACGTAGTATTTTAAAACTGTAATAAAATATTATAAGGTGTACTTTTTTCAATTTTACCAGTTCTTCAAAATACTGATGCCGCTTGCTACTGAATTTGTGTATAACCGAAGTGTCGTGGGGAGAGTTTCAAAACTCGTTCTGGTGTACATATTATATGTAGTTCCATCACCTGTTTCCTCGATTTGATTCTATATACAGGGCAAACTCTGGTCGAAGTTGACGGGATTGGCTAGTTTCTTCCTGCGGCAGCAAAGATAGAAAGGGGGGCACCATTCCTGCGCCGCTAGAGCGTTCTGTCAGGGTCCAGACCTTCTCAAAATGGCCTGAGATGGCCAAGTTTTGGTGCGGGTTTCCAACATTTTCTGGGGGTTTGGACCTTCCACCCGTCTGCCAGAGTTGAGGGGGTGAAGAGGCAAATGGGCGGTCCAAGGTTCGCACGACTGCTTTAGCCGCAGCGGTTAGATGACTCTGCCCACTAACTGGTAGTGCGCTCCACAACGACTCTGTACTCGTTGTCTTTGTCTTCCAAGCGAGGGCTAGCGTAGTCCCCTATTCAAAAGCGCCTTTGCCCGTTAGCGCCAGCGGTATTTTTTTTTTGCTCTTCTGCACCGAAAACGGGAGGTCGGTGTGCACCCGACCCCCACACTCGTTCTCACAACTTTCGCGATGCTCTAGTGCTCTGGCTTTTAACGTCGTCAACCTCCTCTAGGACCAAGACTCTCCTGAATTGTGGTGCGAGTTGTGTGACAAGCCACATGGACAGCTGCGAACTACGAAAGAAAGCCTATGGGAGGAGCATAGCCGTCCAACTGTGTCTCGGTCTGCCTGGGAAGCAGCTAGCAAGGCCCCGAGGCGAACCAGGGAGGCTGGGATGAGATGCATCGCCTTCTATGCAGGTAGATGACCATTTGGGATGGACTGCCATGGTGGGCAACTTGCTAGGGCATCGGGTCCTTGAAAACTCCGGGGTGGGAGGGACCCTGATCTCCAGAGCCTACCCGGTTGTGCTGCTCCCTGGGACTTGCAGTGTCCCCTACCACGGCAGGGGCAAGTCAACCAAATGCCTCCATAAACCCCATGGCCAGGCGCACCCCATCCGAAAATAAAAGGGCAGTGGGTTGTGGCATGCACAGGCTTCGTACGTCGGGCAATTCAAAGCACCCAGACATCCCTCTTGGCCTCGCACAGCTTGCTGGCACAGCACAAAAAGACTCAAAAGATCCCTCAACTTAGTGGCACCTAGGTACCTATGACGTGGTTTTGGCGCCATGCAGGCATGACATGGCCAGGTATCGGCGACGTTTTGCTCCTCCGGTGCATCTAGAACCTACCGATCGTCGTCTGTCTGTCCTCCCTGTATTTTTTTGTCGGTCCGCAGTCGAGCTCTGCCACTCTGTCCTATTTTGGGACACATACACAGTACGACGTATGCTGGGAGGCATTTTCGCTCTCCTTTTGTCCTGTTTCTCATTGAGTTTCACTCGGTCGGATGCTGATCCTGGTCGGTCCTGTCGTGTTTCAATTGCACTTGGTTTCGTGGCGTTTGATTCAAAAGTAATATTCCGCATAAAGCTTGTGTCATAGGGACCTAGTCACTAAACTACAGCGCTTATTGGGGGCTGATCCGGTCACACTGTAACACCATTTCGCTCTCGTCTCCGGGAAGTTTTAAGACTCTTTTCTTTCATTCCCCGCGAGCCCTCTTCGGCGTAGACAAACAATACATTCCGCATCTCAGACACGATCCAATACGACATCATATTTTCATATACGTCGTACATATATGTACCTTTGCTGCAATCGAAGGCCTCGCCCGAATACCGCTCGTGTGCTTTGTAAACAGGCGACTGGAAAGGTCTGCTCTGTCAGCAGGCTGGTAGTGCCTCCTAGCTTCGTTGCTTCACAGGGTCTCGTGGGGGCGGCTTGCTCGTCACTCGCCTCATAAGTCGCCCGCTAACCTGGCCCGGCCGTTGGCAAAATGCTGACAGCGGTATGACGACATGAACGCCCGTTTCCCCTTTTTTAACTATCCTTTCGCCGCCCACTAGCCGGCGCCAGCATCCCGCCTCCCCGCCCGCTGTCCTTCCTTCTGTTATTTTTCCATTGCCGTCATTTGAGCCATTGCGTGCTTCTGGGTTGCAAGCCCTACCTCTTCTGGTTGCTTCTGTGACACCCCCCCCAAATGGCCTTCGTAAACAGAAGATAGGGGACAGCCCGCCACCAAAGAGACCGCCTCTGCCGGCCGTTTCCTTGAAATACATCGCACCTGCTGTTTTGGTCCTCTCTTCCTTTCCCCAGGCGGACTGAATGTCACGAAATCCCTCCGTCCCTCTCTCTACTTTACCGTAATTTCCCTTTCTGCTCTCCTATCGAAACAGGGAAGGACAACCTACAACCTGTCGGATTCACGAGTCCACTTCGTTTCTCAACAGAGAAAGAGCACGAAGAACATTCACTTGTGGCTCCTCCAAACCTGGGCAACCTCGACCCGCGAGCAGTGGATCCTTGGCCGTCAAAGGCACCAGATTGCCCTTCGACCCGCTTGGTTTCGCTTAGTCGCTCCTTCTTTTTCAAGGCTCTCTGGCGCTTTCGAATACGACGAGTACTTTACCCACAATACCAACTCCAACTTTCTCAAATCCACCACCAAAATAGCCAAAGGCGTTGTGTCGATCACACTCCCATCGCCACTTTCCTCGAATTGAACTTGCTTTCCTTCTTCTCGAACTGGTCCTACTTTTCTTCTTCTCGACGGCCTTCGCTCTTTCTCTCCGCAGCCGTTGTCGCGCCTGTTCCTCCTTCCGATCTCGAACCGTCTTCTTGCCCTGTTTTCTTCTTTCTCTTCTCTGCTCTGTATTAACTCTATTTCTTAATTCCCCCCACTCTGTTGTTTCGTCTACCACCCTCACTACACGACCACCGACACGTCAAATTCGGCTTCGTGTTTGGTTTTGATCTTTGCTGTCTGGCCACACCTTTGCTTCCGACGACCGCCGCCCATTCCTGCTGGTCACACCGAACAGCCTGTCACATTCTCCTCTGCTCTCTCCTTCAAGCTTCCCATCCCTTATATCACGGCTGCTCCCCTCGATTTTATGTCAATCTGTCACCTCTGAGCCGCGCCGGTCTCGGTCTCTCGGGTTTACTTCGTACGCATCGCGGCACCGACTTCTCTCACGCTTAGACGCTCTCTTCGACCCCAGGTCCATTGTCCGCGAGTGAGATGTGGTGATGTCGTCTTAGGACGTACAGATATTCCCCTCTCTCATTCTCCTCTACTTCTCTTTGTGCTCGCCGGACGACGTGATTCCCGACAATAAAATTCGCCATTGACCCTGACCGACACACAATCGCAGCCACCATGAAGACAGCGCGTTCTACGCCGGCTCCGGCGCTTTCGCCGCACCACCAGTACCGACCCAACAAGTCCAGCACACCCCTCACATCGCCACGTATGCTGGCATACTCTGTCGGCCAGCCATATCCACCCAACCTGCCGCCGGCAGCTACGAACTTCGCCGCACAAGATGTAAACAGCTTGTCAAGTCCCAGCTACTTCGGCCTTGTCGTCGAGTCAGCCAGCGACCCGCGGGACTCGGCCGTCGTGCCTCGCGAGAACTGGAGCTCACCTTCGTCCTCAGTCAAGTCTTTTTCCACGGCGATACCTAAGCAGATGATGCCTCTGGACGCCAACCCCACTTATGAAGCGTTCCGACGCGGCGCCGACGCCAACCACCTTGTGCGGTCCTTTTCCCTCGGCTCACAATTCGGCCCTATTAAGACGCCACCCGCTACCGCGGCCGCAAATGTTGATGCCAGCCCCAGCACGACGGTATCGACCTCCGCACCCCGGCCGCAATTGACACGGCGGTCCACACAAGACAGCGGCCCGACCTCCCATCCGGTGACCATCCCACCTCCCGGTGCTTCTAGTGCCATGCCCCTGTTCCGCCCAACCTTCCAACAAAGAAGCAGCCACGAAGCGTCCAAGCGACCGGGCGCACAGATGGAAGTGGATGGCGACGCGAACAGCATGCACGACTCCGCGTATATGTCTTCGGATTCAAAGAGAAATTCGGAGGCATCCATTGACCCGCATCCCATTTTCAATGCGCCCCGGTTTGAGTCGCCAGTCCAGCTTGAAGCCGCTCCAGAGTTGAAGCCGCCTGCTGATGCTCACGGGCAACCACCACCTCACTTCCCTTTGACCATGGGTCGGCTCAGTATGTCTGCGGCGCGGAAAGGTAGCATGGGCGTCGGTCCTACGCCATTGCGTGCAGAGACCGCTCCTCCGACTGGCGATGCGGCACACGGCATGATGGATGTGCAGCAGCTCAAAGAAATCCTCGAGCTCGACGCGGTTCCGAGCCCTACTGGCGACTCGAACAAGCGGCTGCTTCTGCTTGACGTCCGCGTAGCCACCTACTACGCTGCCTCTCGCATCCACGGCGCACTCAACATGTGCATCCCGACAACACTGCTTAAGCGTGCTACATTCACCTTGCAAAAGATGCAGCTCACCTTTGCCAAAGACGAAGACCAGGCGAGCTTCGCCGCGTGGCGCGATGCAGCCTACCTTGTCGTCTACGACAACAATTCGGCCGAGAAGCGCGATGCCGTGGCTGCCATGAACATGCTTCGCAAGTTCACTAATGAGGGCTTCAAGGGCCAGGCCTTCGTCCTCCGCGGCGGCTTCACGGCGTTTGAAGAGGCCTACCCCAACTTGGTCGACCGCGAGAGCCCGGCGTCTCCTCCGTCTGGGCCGTCTGCACTTTCGCTGGATTCCTCTGGTCCCCGGAAGCTGTCGATTGCACCTATCTTGGGCGGTGTCATGCTCCCCGGTGCCACTTCGCACCCGAACCCTTTCTTCTCCAATATCCGCCAGAATATGGATCTTGCCGATGGTGTTGGCCGTATCGAGCTGACGCTGCCTCCGGGAACGGTTGTTCAAACCCTCCCCGCCTGGCTACGTACCGCTGCTGACCCGTCTGACCATGGCCAGCGCGTTTCTCAGAAGTTCCTGAACATTGAGGTGGCCGAGCAGGCGCGCATGAAGGACGCCTACGGTGTCATTCAACAGTCAATGAACGGCGCCAACCCCTGCATGCCACAGGTCCAGATCTCTGGTGTCGAAAAGGGTGTCAAGAACCGGTACAAGGACATCCTGCCGTTTGACCACTCACGTGTTCGCCTGAGAGGACAGGCTGCCGGCGACTGCGACTATGTCAATGCTAGCCACCTACGTGCTAGCCGGTCCAACAAGCGTTACATTGCAACCCAAGCACCGCTGCCGGCCACCTTTTCGGATTTTTGGTCTATGATCTGGGACGAGGACGTCCGCGTTATCGTCATGCTCACGGCCGAAACGGAAGGTGGTCAGGTCAAGTGCCACCCATACTGGAAGAACAGTGAGTACGGCCAGCTCACGCTCCGTCTGTTGAGTGAAAAGAAGGTGTCTCTCGAAGTCGACAAGCACCGCCCGAACTCGACCGCCTCGACCAGCGATATCCCCTCGGCCGAAACCGGGAGACGTCGTGCACAGACTCTGATTGCTGCGGAGAACAACGATAGCGGTGCCGGATCGTCTGGGTCGTTCTTTGGCCAGGCGAACGCCGCAAGCGAGGCTCCTTTCGTACACGTTCGCAAGTTTGCTCTCAGCCACCGCGGCCACGCGTTCTCGCCCATGCGTGAGGTGACTCAGCTACACTACCCATCGTGGCCCGACTTTGGCACGCCCGCGAAGCCCAGCCACCTTCTGGCTCTCGTCGAACTGGCCAATGCCAACCAGCACGCGGTTTCATCGCCTATGGACATTCCGCAGGGTATGACGAAGTCGGCGTCCATGCCCGTCGTTCAGGCAACAGCCGGTGGTCGTGTATCGGGCATGAACAATATTGACACCCTGCTGTCGCCGTGGTACGACGGACCAGAAACCAACGCGGCGCCGCGGCCCATGCTGGTGCACTGCTCCGCTGGCTGTGGACGCACCGGCGCGTTTTGCACCGTCGACTCCGTGATAGACATGCTCAAGCGCCAGCACCAGCGTTCTATTCGGCGGGCTCATGCTGCGTCCGGTTTGTTTTGGCAGCAACACCGTCCTGACCGTCGTGAAAGCAACATTGGTCCCAACGAGGTCATTGGCGACGACATCATTATGAGCGATGACGAGGGTGACTACCACGACTTCGGCTCGCTCAACACGCCAGTTCGCGACGCCGACAAAGGCTTTGACCCAGCTTGGCTTGACAGCGACCAGGTTGACCTTGTGGCTGGCACTGTCGAGGACTTCCGCTCGCAACGTCTCAGCATGGTCCAGAGCCTGCGCCAGTATGTGCTATGCTACGAGACCATTACGGAGTGGGTGACCAAGATGCAGGATCGTCGCGGTGCCGGTATTCGCGGCCCCGGCCGTGCTCGTAGCGAGAGCCTGCGCATGACGCTGGGTTAAGCGGTAGACCCATGCTCTATACCCACACTACCTGTTACCGCTCTACCTTACTTTCGGCGTGCTTCTTCGAACATCTCTTTTCTTACTATGGCTTGTCCTTTCTGTTTTTCATTGGTCAGTTTAGCCCGGAATCTGAGACCCGTCGCGGTCCTCATAACAGCGGCATAGCAAGGTCGGGCGTTTTTTGTTTGGTTTTTTGCAACTATTTATTGCTTTTTGTATCAGGTTTTTGGGCACGAGGACAAAAGAACATCTTCTGGTCGTACACATGTTCTCTGCGTCTTTGCTATGGCGTATTTGGAGTAGCTGGCGTGCATAGGAATAGCGAGTTGTACCTCTTTTCTAATGTCTAAGAGGATATGGGGATATAGAAAACTCTGGCTTGTGTTAGTTAGCCTTTCTAGCTTTTTACTATGAATTTTACGTTTTATGACACGATTTTGCTGTCATATACGGCAACATGATAGAAGCGGGAGAATGTGCTGTGGAAGTGTTGAGCGTATGTCTCAATAGCTGTCGAAGCTTTGATGGAAGCCTCTTCAACATTGATAATAGCAGAATCCGGGATGTATGTGTCCTGTATTTGACCTAAGGAAAGAAACTCCTATCATATTGAAATCCGAACCTTAACAGATAAAACCTCGTTTGTATTACCCTTTTTAATGCTGGACACCCGTAGAAGTCTAAGGTCTCTCTTCACCTTCTGGTGCTCCTCCTCTGCGACCTTATGCCTCGCTCATCTTGCTGTCAGCCGGAGCAGCGTTGGAAGCCGCTGCCGCGCCCTTGCTGGCACTCTCCTCGTCCTTCTTCTCGGTCGCCGTGTCCTCTGCCGGCAGCAGGCCACGCAGGGCCAGGTCGTAGATAACACCCTCGACCTTCTTGACCGCGTACTTGACGCCGTCGACCTTTTTGCGCAAAAAGTCATTCTTGAGGTTCAGCAGCTGGAAGCCGGCGTGCAGGTCCTTGACAAAACGGCTGATGCGCACGGCCAGCTCACCGTCGCCGAGCGTCACGGCGTTCATGGCCAGGCGGCCGAGCTCGTCGGTCAGCGCGGTCAGCGCGGACAAGTATTCCTCCAGGGCAATGTGGAACGCGTCGTGGTCGATCTCGACGGGGACGCCAAAGACCTCGCCGACCTCGTCAAGCGTCAGCAGGCGGCCGACGGCAGGCTTGGTGCTCTCGTTGTCCAGGGCGGCGACGCCACCGAGCCATGCCGCCAGCAGCACGGTGAAGATGGCATCCTGCAGGTGGCGCGTCCAGCGGTGGTTGAACTTGTAGTAGGGGTGGGCGGAGGCCACTTCGCTGAGAGTGCGCACAGTGGCGACCTCGTCGGCGACGGCGGCGTCGACGGCCGGCAGCAGGTCAGCCGGGTAGCGGGCGCGCGGAGTGGAGTGAACGCGCGACAGGACGCCCTGCGCGTAGGCGACGTTGCGCTCAAGGGTCTCGATGATGCCGTCCAGCTGGGCACGGACGGCGAGGTCCTGCTCGGCCTTGGCCTTGAGGGACTCAAAAACACGCGGGTTGATCATTGTGGCGATGGAGGCGGTGGTTGGAACAGGCTGGCAGCAAAGGTAAAAGTCGATTGGCTTGTTTTTCTCTTTACACAATTTTAGTGACGCGAAGTTTTTCATATATCAAAAGCTCTTTCTTTGGAGCTCACTTTACGCAGTACTACGAGCAGGTGCAAACGCGCGGTGACAGTAGCTCTTGCTTCGAAACCCAATCGAACCACGATCAAAACGCAAGAGCAACAATAAAAACATAAATCAGGAACGATTGTCTATCAAGGATGCTTCGTCTCCCTTACATCCCAGGCAAGCCTGCGATTGCAATGAAAAAATGAGCACACAAAATGTAGAGAATTGTTCGCGTCGCTTGGAGGCAGTGTAATACCAAGGACACAGTGGCAGTCGACCATGGGCAAGCCCAGAGGGTCGTCCGCCGCGAGACAAAAATTAGATTAATCACGATTTTACTCCGTAGAGTAATTTCAGAGATTAAACTGAAAAGAACAGATACTACACTTGATCTAAGCCAAAAGGCAAAGAGAGCTAAGGAAGAAAAGAGGAAAAGAAAATTCTAAGAACGAAGGGGAGGCGGGAGCTATATTTATAGGTATGTGGGAAGGCAGCAGCTGGTGGAGCCTGCAGCAAAAATTTCAGGTGGCCCGTGCGAGCGTGCAAGAGGACATCGCAGCACCTTTTTGTGGCCACCCGTCACCGCCTTCCTGCTTCTACTGTGGGTCACTGCTTTTTCTGCCGCTCTTGCCTTGCGGAAATGGTCGACGCGGCAGCGGGGTACATGGAGTGGACGGGCACATCTCTTTGTGCGCTTCAAACTCCACATACAACTCACCCATTGGCATCTTCACCAGCTCTCCGAGGTCATCGCAGCTGGCCTCCCGCACGATTATAGCGGCGTATTATTCCGCTAGACTTAAGTACATTGATACACCGAGTCTCTGCCTAGTTGTTCTCCCATTACGTCCCTTCCACATATATGCCAGTAGGTCATTTGACACAATGCACGACAACCGTGAGTCCCTCTTGAATACAACTCCATGATCCCGGTCCGATATCGTCCTAACTCTCTTTTCTCCTCCTCCCAGGATCTCATCCTCTCCTCGAACAGGTCCCACTGACCGTGTCTCCCTTCGTCCACCTCCCTCGTGCCACGACCCTCCCATACCGCTACAAGGCCATGCCCTCCGCTCTACCGCCATCTATCATCGAGGCCGGCGGGCCGGGCGGACCGGGTGCACCGTCCAAGGTCCCCTACGTCACCTCCCCGGCAGCCAACCTGTCTGCCCACCCCGACGATATTCTGGCCAAATGCCGCGCTCTCCATGAGCACGTAGCCCGTCTACAAGCGGACGCCGACGCCGAACTGCAGCAGTTCGAGCAGCGCATTCAAGAACGCGATCTGGCGGAGAAGCGGCGCGTGGCGCCCGGCTGGCTGGACTCGGAGGACCGTCTGCTGGTACCCGAGAAGAAGGAGTCGGTGACCGGATCGTCAGGAGACCGAGGGAGTGACAGCGGCGGCGACGGCTCTGCGGAACAGCCGAGCGAGATGGCGGCAGCGGTGCCGGAGCAGACAGCCTTTGCTGCGGCAAGCAGTGGTGGTGTGACGGGCGAAGCATTAGACCAAGCCTTTGGGAGCATGCAGCTACGAAGCGGGTAATGCGCCTCGTCGAACTGTATGCCCACAAAGGCCACATGTCTTGTCGCAGCCTTTTACGACACTACGTAAATAGCCGTATGGTTGAACTGTTTTTGAAGGGGAGCATGGGATCTTTTCATGTGTATATTTGGATACGGCTTACACCCCGATGAAAGCTTGCGAGCATGGTTTTGGAGTTTACGAGTTTTTTTATATTGATGGGCCAGCATACATTCATGGTAATCGAATTTTGATTTTGTTTCTTATCTTTCGATGAACCCTGTTGGCCTCGACAAAATATATGCCGTGATATAGAAAACCAAATAATAAATAGTATTTAAATCGTGAATGCGCCAGTAATTGAAATCGTGAAAAACATTAAAAAACGCTAGGTGGAAAAGCCCGCAAATGTTTCCATCCCTCTGTTCCTTTATTCTTCTTTTCCAACTTAATCTCTTCCTCTTCTATTCGCCCGCACAACCCATCTATGGCAGGGTCCGCATCACGGCCTCAAAGGCCACGAGCGCCATGGCATTTGCAGGGAATGCCCGCAGGAAGCACGGCATGAAGCCCCGGAAGAAGCCTTTGTAACCGCTCTCCCGGTAGACGGCCGTGGCCGCATCGCGCCAGTGTGGCAACCGCGGCGTGCCGTCATTGAGCTTGCCGCCCAGCGGGTCCGTCATGATGCGCTGCTTGACAACATCGCTCGGGTAGGCGACAATCCAAAACACCTGGGCGGAGAGGCCACCGGCCCAAAAGTTGACGAGTGCGGGCGGCAGTGCGGTATGCTTGTTGAGCAGGCGCGTGAAGACGTCGTAGCTGCCCCACCAGAAGAAGAAAAAGGAGCGGAAGATCATGGTCGAGAAGAGGCCGTGGTAGATGCCGCGGATGCCGTGGCTGCGGTAGATCTTGCTGGCACAGTCGAGGGGGCCGTGGTAGAGCCGGTCGGCCTTGTTGGCGGCGTACTGCACCTGGAGCCGCGCCTTCAAGTGCTCAAACGGCGCCGCGACGAAGCTGACGGTAAACCCGGCAAAGATGCCCGCAATGCCGTGGCCATACGACGGCAGCGCAGGTCCACCGGCGGCGGCCGATGCGCCGGCCGTGGTAGCCGCTGCGTCGAGACCAAAGACGTGCTTGCCGAGCAGCTTCTTGTACATTGTCAGACTGCCGAGCATGACACTGTCCATAAACATCCAGCCGACGAGTGGCGGCGTGGCACCCTTGTAGAGGGCGCGGATGCCCTCGTTGCGAATGGTCTGGACGAGACAGGACATGGGGCCGGCAAAGCGCTCGGCGGAGGTGGTCTGCATGCGGACTTTAATGGTGTCAAACGGGTGGCCCACGGACAGCTTTGCAACGCCGGAGAAGACGCCGGCGACGAAGCCCTTGTAGTGCGCCGACGAGGATTCTGCGACGGGTGGCGGCTTGGCTACTGGTACGGCAACGGCGATCGTGCCGTCCACCGGTTTTTGTGTTGCCATGATGCGTGTGTGTGTGTGTGTTGGTGTGTTGGTGTGTGGTGGAAGAGTGAGAAATGATAAGCGTCCCCGTGTGGCCGTACTTTATGTCAGATGCCGTTCGGTGCAAAGCCGCGAGGTGGAAGGCGCGATGGGTTGTCGAGGAATTGCCGAGAAAGAGGCAACAACGAAGTAGAAAAACACAATTTTCGAAGAAGAAGGAGGGAGAGGAGGATGGAGTCAGAACGAAGGTGGAAGGAGAGTGGACTCGAAGATTGTCTGCCAGAAAAGAAGTTGACCCCAGATGGAGAGAGAAACGAAACAAAAGTGGAAGGTAGGTGATTACGGCGTATGGGGCACGGAGCAAAGTTGGTCTCTCCCCGGGCACCGCCTGCCGCCGCGAATTGATTTGCGCCTGCTAGATGGAGTAACGAGATGCAAGTACGGAGTATAGGCACGGCGGACAGCTGTCTCCAACAGGAAGAAAAAGAATAAGAGAAATGAGAAACGGCTGCCACAGCCGTTTACCCCACGGGCGGTTTCGGAGGTCGGCATTTGGAGATGCGGTGGAGGTCACCGTTTGGTGTAGGATGGGGCACTTGCGACTTTTGCGCCAGCGGCCGGGGTTCGACTAGAGTCCCCGGCGCAGTCTCCCAGTGTGGGAAAGAAGGGACCATGGCAGAAAAGCGGGGCACCACACCTGCCCCGAATTTGGTCTCTGTCGATGGCACGCTGCATGTTGAGGAATTGCAAGGCTGGTGCTGTTGTGAAAGTGTCGGCAAGGCATGTGTATTCTCCGTACGGCACCACAATACTCTATCCTTGACAATCTTATCTTGGTCAACTTTAATTTCACGTTTGACCGAATTAGACATATATTGACATATATCGTGCATGTCAGACATCGAGACGACTGCAGAGTTGTGGTGATCGTATCGTCACTCAGTCTATCTCGCTGTCGTTTATTTAATACCGTTTCTCATGTATATCCTTCATTCAAAAAATCGAATGATTGCTGCTCGCAGCGTACTGTTGTAAATGACTTGCAAACCATATGCCCTCCTGATATGTCCAGCCACCCACATGCAACGTACCCACGATGTATCCATCCGAATCATCCCATCACCACCCCAGCCCCGTCGCCACGCCTCGTCTACCACTCATCCTCGATACCGGTCGCCGCCTCCGCCGCCTTACGCGCCCGGTGCGCCTCTGCCCACCAGCCGTGCGAATCCACGTTCCGAGGGTCTTGTGTGAGGCCGTTCTTGAGCGGCTGTCCTGGGGCGCTGCGGTCCAGCTCGTCCCACGGGTTGGGTGTCAGGATGTAGTGGATGTTCTTGACGGCGTCGTCCTGCCAGATGGCGTCGTGCACGCCGGGCCAGCGCAGCGTCTTGAGGGCGTTGTACGTGTAGGGCAGCGACACCCAGCGGCCGCGGAAGAGCGTCGACAGCAGGCTCTGGTCGGCAAAGTCGAGGTCGGCGGCGTTTTCGTCCATGAACGACACAATCCGCTCAAACAAGACCTTGTTGGGCACGACGACCTGCAGACCACCATTGATGAGCTCGACGCCCAGTGGCTGGTTGGGCAGCGCCGGGTCCGGGTCGGCGCCCTCGGTCTGGGCCTTGGCCGGGTCGGCGTGCTGCAATGTGAAGGCGCAGTTGGCCGGCACCCAGTCGCGGGGGTAATGCGTCTTGCCCAGCGGGTTGCAGACACAGGCGTGACCAGCAGCAAAGATGCGGCGGCTGTTGGCGGGCGCAGGGTCCTGGGCCGCGAGTTCCGGGTCGTCGAGCGGCAGGTCCATGAGCTCGTCCATGTTGCGGCGGACGAGCATGTCGCTGTCGAGCTGGACGACGCGGGTGTACTGGGTCAGGCCAAAGGGCGTGAGCTTGCTCCAGCAGTCGTAGAAGCGGGGATCGGCGCTGTAGTCACGATGCGACTTGGTGGGCAGCAGGTAGGCGATGCGCTGGTAGGGAATGCCGCGAGCAGCGAGTGCCTTCTTGCCCTCTTCCGGGAAGGAGTCCGTATAAAGTGCGACGAGGGGGTAGGCCGACTTGACGTTCTTGAGGGAGGCGTCGAGGGTCAAGAGGCCCGGGAGGTAGTCGAGGTTGGTGATCAAGGTCGTCCAGACTGGCGAGGTGTCAGTGCTGCAAGTCCTTTCCTTTCTCTTTCTGTTTCTGTCCGTCTCTCTCCCACCAGCTTACCCTTGTCTGAATCGACTGCCCGCTTGCCGTCCGACATCTTGGAGTTGCTGATCGGTGTACGAAGGGGTATTTCGGGACCGGAGGATGGAAAGGAAAACCAGATGCGGGCAGGCACTGTGGTTCTGGGCAAACTGCGCAAAGTGTGCGACCAAAGCTTCGACATCGTCGTTTTGTAGCGGAGGTGGATGTGCTGTCTGCCGAATGACGCCATACTAGCGCCTAAAGTCGGTTCGCGCAGAGTTGCTATTCACTGGCAGGCACGTTGTGGTGGGGGTAATAGTGGCAGGAACGACAGGCACGATTTTCATGACAACACGGGCCTTATCCGCCAGGAGCCGGCGCTATCTGGAAGTTGCCAAAGATGGGCTGACGACCTTCTGTAGGCGAAAACAGCTTGACGCATAATTAGCACCTAGCTCCGAGAGATAGGATTCACTTTTCTGATTTCTCATCGTCGCGGAAGAGGTGGGAGCGAAACGGGGTATACAGTGAATTAATCTAAAAGAGCGCCCACGTGGGTGGACGTATGAAATTAAGGCAAAACAGAAAACAATAAGAAAAAAGCAACAAAAAAAACACATGATAAAATCAAATATCAAAAATGTAATTGGCAAAGCATAAAAGAAGAACGCCTCTGCTTTCCCAATGCTGTCCCAGTAACTCCAAGCAGATGAGGTATTGTGATTTTTGACAAACTGGCAGCACACTGGCAAATGGCATAAAAAGATGGAAACACAGAACGAGCCGTCGTGGACTGGAATCAAACTTGTCGTCGTATCATCGTAAGGAGCGGAACGATTTTTATTCTTAAAAAAAAGGACGAATAAGAGTAGAGAAATGGTACGGGTGCATCGATCGTGGGCTTCGAGACGGCCGCAAAATGCCATCTAGCTTCGGCGGCCAGGGCCAGACTTGTATTTCTGCATGTTGTGTTAGCAACTGTACTCTCACATATCTCAACATGGCTGTGCCACGCTCTGCTCTGACTTACATCTTCGACCCGCCGCAGGTTCAGCGGGTCCAGGCTGTTGGTGGCGCCCATCAGCGTCTGCCCGATGGCCTTGGAGGCACCGATGGCCGGCCGGAAAATGATAGTCGGTGCGTGCTTGATGACCACCTTGGCCGCGCCTGTTGCACTCGTCGTCTCGCGCACCTCGGCCGGCACGGCAATGATGGCGTCGCGTGCCACGTGGAGGTCACGCGCCAGGCTGGTGTACGCATGGCGTAGGCCCTGCACCACGCCCGTCGGCTGGTCGGCGTACAGGCTAATCTGCTTGCGCTCGTCGTCTGAGTCGTCGTCGTCGTCGAGACCGCCGCCTGAGGGGAACCCGCCGTTCTGGGCCGTGTTTTGCGGCGCATCCGGATTGTTCTTGTTGAGGATGTCTTCGGCGCCCTGCAACACATACTGCGTGCCCGTCGCGACCTTGGCGCCCAGCTTGACGAGTTCGGTGCCTGTTGACTTGGCGAAGGCCATGGCACCCTTGGAGATGGACCGCACGATGCGGCCGTTGTGCCGGTACTCTTGGATGGGGATCTCGATCAGATCCTTGAAGCCGCTGCCGACGGTCACGAGAGACCGCACCGGTGCAAGGCCCGCGAGAACGCCGGGCAGTTGGTGTTGCTTGATGTCTGGCATCCAGATGTCGTTGAGCGTCTTGCCTAGCCGGTCGAAGCCCGACACGCCATAGATAATGGTGTGCCGCATCGTCATGCGCGACCCGTCGAGAATCAAGAAATTCATAAACTCGGTCGTGTGACCCGAGCGCAGACCCGCGTAGTCGACCCGTTTGGGCTTAAAGTCCAGCTGCACGGGGATGTCGCGAATCTCGGCTCGCTGGATGAAGGGGACGTCGCTGGTCGACGCATGCGTCGGTGGTGCAGTATCGTCTTTGAATTCGAAGAAGCGCGTAATGAAGTCGAGCGCGTCCTGGTCGACGTGCAGCCGCAATGGAAGTAGCGTCACCCTGAGCACAAACTCAGTGGCCGCTAGCTCCGGCACCGGCTTGACAACGAGAACCTCGAGATGCACCATGTCGCCGTCGATCGGTCGCTCGCCGGCATCGCGGTCGTAGGTTGCAAACTTCTTCCAGGTCGATGTGGGAACGTGGTCAAAGATATCTAGATCGCGGATACGAACATCGGTCGACGACTGCGTCTCGCCCGAGTTCGGTGGGTAGACAACTAGGTCGGCAGCGACACCGCCAAGCTCAAACGTGATCTTGTGGCGCCGGCTGCGATGCAGCTTCAATTTCTTGGACCGACCGCCACGAGAAGCATGCGACGGACCGACCCCAGTCCCGCCGCCGCCGCCGTTACCGCCGCCGCCACCAGGGCGCGTCGACGTGGCCGTAATGGTCGTCGCCGCAACCGACTCTGTGTCGCCCATCGCATCTCCATAGATGTTCTGGTTGATGGCCTGCGTAAGTTCGCGCGGGTCATGCGTGGCCGGGATGCCAATGTAGATGGAGTTGAACAGGAAATCACCAATGACGGCCTCTTCCTCTTCATCATCCGAGTAAGGGTTGTACTGGTCTTGACCGGACCGCCGGCGGTGCCGTGTGCGCCGCTCATAGGCTTTGGCCTCGACTTCTTCGACGGTCTTGGTGATAATATCACGCGTGTGCTGCCAGTCGTAGCCATCAAAGAGATTCCAGATGACATGGACGTCCCGGACGCGGACACAGAGCGGGGGCGGCTTCGTGCCTGCACTTGCCCCGTCCCTGCCGCCGATGACCTTGCTCCTATTGTCGTAGCTGTTTAGAGCCGAGTTCCACCGGTTGGCATGCGACGACTCATCGGCAGCCATGTCTGAAGACGTGCCGAAGAAGTTTTCTTCGGCATCGAGGTCGCTCGTCGACGACGCTAGGAAAAGCGGACTGCCACTGGGTTTGATGTTTTCCTTTCTCTTGCCCTTATCTTGTTCAGAAGGGATGTCATTATGGCTGTGTGTGAGACCGCCGCGCTGCTGAGCTTGTTCCGAGAACACAGCGGATGCATTGAACAGCTGCTCGGCTACCGTACCCGCCATGCCATGATCGGCATCCAGGTCCAGGTCGCCATCGAAGAGGAGATCGTCGTCGGCTGTGACAGAGGGCAGCGAGGCAACAGACTCTTCAATAGCAGTGCGATTGCCATAGCCGGGCAGGAGGTCGTGGCTGCCCTCCAAGTCGGCACCAAACAGGTTGCCTTCGCTCCCAGCGCCCATGGTAGTACTGGCCTCGTCCTCGTCCCCTTCCACGATAAAGTCGTCGTCAAAGTTATAGTTGCCCTCAGCCCGGCCGAACGCGTCAATCGAGATCGACGCTAAAAGATCCTTGACCGGCATGACCTCCGTCTTGAACTTGATCTCCTTACTGGGTGGTGTCGGGGGTTTGAGGGCGTTGGCAAGCGTTATGAGCGTCTGGGTCGAGTCGGCACATGTCTCGAGGACGAGTAGGTCGTCCCGAACCTCGATATCGATTGTCTTTTGACCGTCGTCGTCGGGGGCCGATACGTGTACCGAGACCTTGGCTGCTGAGATCTGGCAAATGTCGACATATCCGCGGGCGCAGAGGCGTGACACCATGTCCTTGGAGAGGGATGGTGGCGAGAGAAAGCTTGTACCGCCAGAGGAGCGGCGTGCTGTATGGCTCGGCGCAAATGACACCTCCTTCGCAGACACAATTGTTGACACGTCGTCGACAAGCAACAAAGACATCTTGTTGACGTGAACGACCGTGTCGATTTCCTCGTCGGCTTTGGGAATGGACACTTCGAGACGAGCATCGCCAAGTACAATATTCAGCTTCGATGGTAGCTTCAACGGATTGAGACCAATGATGCAGTCGCGGAATGACAGGTCGAGCGTCGTCGGTTTGGATGCCGCGCCTTTAGCATTTGCCTCGGACAGACTCGTCCTGCCGTTGCCTGTGGAAGCCTCGCCACCAATGGCCGAGTGCGCCTGTTCACCAAGGTTCGCAACAGATGCGGCCAGGCTCGCTTCAAAGTCTTGCGGGGTGGCATCCTCGGCCAAGCCAAGGATGTCCATCACAGTAGGCACTCGGTACTCGAAGTTCAATCCCCACATCTTGACCTTGATAACGGGCTCCATGTCATCGCCGATGATGCGCAGCATCAATGCCGGGCACTGCCCACTTGTTTGCGCGGGCGAAACGCCCGTGGAGACTGCAGTAGAAGTGGTTGCAGTTGCCGTCGGAGTGGATGGCTTGGCGGCAGGGACCACCGACGAGCCGATGAGCTCCTCCGTATGGTTTCGGTGCACAGACAGCGAGCCGGCTGCGACGGATATCAGGGATGGGATGGAGATGTGCGCAGTGTCAAGATCCCCTATAGAGGCCTGGAGCAGGCCGAGGCGACCACCAATGTCGGTGGAGACATCCAGCCGGCGAATTAGAGCGAGCGTGAGTAGGCCTGGCCTATCATCCTCGGGCAGGTACTTGGCGACGGTGGACAGACGTGCAATGTCCTCGCCAAGCGAGGGAAGACACGATAGCTGCGCAATGTTGCGCACATGCACATCCAGGGCGTCCATATTGAGGCGGAGGAGAGGACCGCTGCGGCGTTGCCGGAGAAGCGTGTCTACCATGATCACATCCTCACGCTCGTCGAACTTGACACGCGACGGCGTGATCAGCTCCAGGAGCCTCTCAAGATCCTTGTCTTTGGGCACATTGAGGAACTCGAGGCGGGTGTTAGAAACTTCGGCCGTCACGGGCGGTTCGCCGCGAGAGTTACGCAGGTAGGGACCGGCCAACTTGATACGGCTCACGCCGACTCCGATTCCCTCTTCGCGGCTGACCAGCTTCACGGCACTTGTATCCAGGCCGACACTGCAGTCTCTACCAATAAGGTCGAGCCGGATACCACCGATGCGCATGTCCACTTTGTTCTCAGCCGTGGCCGATTTGTCGTCGGGTTTGATAGGGGCATCGAAGCGGACGCCGCGTGGCTTTTGGGCCGGCGCTTCCGTCTTGGGAGAGGTCACAAGTTTGGTAGCACCAGTTCCGCCTTGGGACGCCGCAGACGTGATGGACGAGCCCATACTAAGGAAGCTGCTCAGGCCACCAAACCAACTAAACGTCTCATCAAGGCGCTGTAGGTCGACTGACACAAGGAGAGGTAGAGTGTTGATCTCGCATCGGAAGGCCTCGGCAGATTGGCTGATCTTGACGGAAACATCGTCGCCGGCTGGTGGGAAAACATCGCGTACAGATGCCCGCATCTGGATGTGCCGGTCAAACGACACAATGTCCGCATCGGCATAACCGAAACGGAACCGCTTCAAGTCAATGCTGGTCTTGGTGACTAAGTCGGGATTTCCTGCGCGTGATGCCTCTCGGTCGGTCGAGTTGTTTACTGCTGGTGGAGGCGGCGGCGTAAGACCGATGACAAGATCTTCTAGGATTGTTTGAAGCAGGACATCGCCCTTGTGGTTGAAAGTTGACGCCCGAGGCGAGTCAAAGAAGCGCTCGGCAGTGTCAGCTATACCGGCCAGTTTGTCAAGGAAGAGAAGTGAGATCTTCTCAGCGTGGACTTTGACGTCTGGCATGACAGAACCAGTGTCATCGCCATTGCCCTGAGTGGCAACAGAGCCGCGTCTCCGTTGCTGCTTCTGTAGCTTCGCCTTTCGCTGCTGTTCAAGCCCTGTCCTAACTGATTGTAGCAGTTCAGAGACGACCTTTGCAAGAAGGAAGCCAATGGAAGCATCAAACCGGACTTCCAAGGGAGCGAGTGTCACCTCGAGGGACGAGTCACCCTCCGCTGGCCTCGCATGGGCCGTCTGCGGCCAGACCTGGCTCTCTTCGAGACGAGTGCTGAACGAAGTACTGCCCATTGTTGACGCGGCGCCTGCAGACGAATAGACAGAAAAGGAACCCGGCATATGAGGAGCAACGGATCGCCCAAGACTTCCATGGTGGTGCTGGCGTGGGGTGTGCACAGTTTGATGGGCGATGTCGATTGGCTTGTGGTTGGATGGAACGTAGATGGAGATGTGCTGAAGCGCTAGGATCTCCTTGACAAGGCGGGCTGGGCCACGTGGTGTAGCAGCTTCATCTGGCTGTGATCTTGACTCTTCGCCTTCCTGGCCGTACTGAACCTCTGGGATTTCCTGGCTGTTTTCACTCTTAGCTGTGTGTTCGCTGCCCGAGCTCTGCGGGCCATCAAAGCTTCCTCCAAACGCAGGCGACACCCGGCCAGAAGGGTGCACGCTGGAGCGAAGAATTTGTTCGGCGGGAGGGTCCCTGGCAATATCATCTGGCGCTGCAGAGAAAGAACCACGCGAGCTTGCAGAACGCCCAGAGATGGATCTGGGCTTGTTAAACATGCCCAATCCTGCCGGACCGAGTGATGTAGCCGATTTTGCAAGCGGCGGAGACGGACGAGGCGACGACTCTCGTTCCGTTTCGTGCGCAATAGGGCGCAGGGACAACTGCGTCGACTGGTCAGGATTGAATCCGTCGTTTCTACTAAATTGAGGATCAAATTCGCCGGTGGGCACCGGTGAATCTGGCCGGGACGAGCCGGAACTAATAGAGCGCCGCTCGTTATAGTCGTCGTTGTAATGGTCATCAGCGTCTCCATCGGCATCGTTGTCCTCGTTGTCCCAGCCACCTGGCATGGCGCTGCGAAGACGCGATGAGTCGGCATGTGAGAAAGCACTCATGTACATGCTTTCGGCTTCGTCATGGCTGAACACGTGTGATGCCGCCAGGTCGTCGGCAGGCCCGGTCGAACCGACGCTGCTGGTATCGCCGGGTCCCAAATGCCGCAAACCGCTCAACGTAGGGGTGGCACTAATCATGCCCAGTCCAGAGGTACCGAGGCCTGAGGCACCGAAACTGCCACGGCCTTCTGAGCGCGGAGGAGACGCACTGGCATGCCGGAGCGACGGCTCAGACTGGGCTTCTTGACCCCATGCACTCCATTGTAGACTACCCTGTCCATCATTCCCCTGAACAATGGTGGATTGCACGGCATGAGGTGGTGCTTGTTGCGGCGGTAATATTCCGGACAAAGACGTTGGTAACCCGGCCGAGTCACCGTACACGGAGGCTCTGGGTGTAGATGAGGAGGAAGCCAGAGCGGCGGCTAGAGCCGCTTCGTCGTCGTCGATGTCCGGAGGTGCGTCTTCGTTGGTGCCGGAATCATTTTCATCGCTGGAACTACCCATTTCGTATGGGATATTAAAAGCGTCCTCGCTGTCTTGAAGGCTGTATCGGCTTTGCATCATCGCGGATGAAGCCACTGAAGACGCCGCCACGGACGCCGCACTTTCGTTGTAGTCATCGTCCGGACCGTCCAGGCCATGTAGACTGCTATGCGCAGGGGTGGCGTGTCCTTGTTGATGGGAGTAGGCGTGGGCCGACCCGTCGGTCGACGAGCGAGACGGTGGACCGCGTGAAGGGGTGCTGGGTGACCGTGAGGAGAGAGACGACGGCATAGATGGCGAGCGGGCCAGAGTTGAGAAGATGGTGGCTTCCGATATAAGGAAGGCGCGGACGTTCTCGAGGGAAATATGGCGCTTACCCTCCTTGGGCACAATGGGAGGCCGTCCTGTGTCATTGTTGGTAGAGGTGTCCTTGTTCTTATCGTCTTTCGCCGAGTCTGCTGGCGGCGTTATTGATGTCGTGACACCCTCGACGTTGATACGCGACAGGGCCAGCTGGAACACGACCGGCTCAACAGCGCCCGGGGTGGCAGCCCCCGTCGGGCTCGAGGTAGCGGCCGGCGCTTCGACCGGCACGTCCACCTCAAGCTGGAAGGTCACGCCCTCAATGTTGACATGTATGCGATCCACAATGCCCTGGAGGAAGCCGGCCAGGAACGTGGGCAGTGTCAGCGCTTGACCTGTGCCGAGTGTCTGGGAGGAGGATGAGGTGGACTCGTCGTCGTCGAAATCGTCGTCGTCTTCGTCGGCGGCCGCGAGTGCCTCTTCAAGGGCCTTCTTTTCGTTGACGGGCTGGTGTTCGAGGAAAGACTGGGCCAGGTCGGCTGCAGTGGGGACGACGCCGTCATCGTCAGCCGTCGTCGACTTGCTGCCACTGCCTCGCCGGGCCGCACCGCCTTCTGCGTCGTCGCTGTCCTTGGCTATCCGGAGACGAACGTCGACACCAGTGACTTGGATCTGGATCGGGCTGGAGTAGATATCAACAGGAAGGGTGACACGGAGGAGTGCAACTTTGGCTTTTCGAATGTGGAAGGTTGGTGGGAGTTGGAGGAGCTCTTGGAGGATCTGACAAGACGTCAGTACACACGCCTGCCCGTCTGCATTGCCTGCCGCATCTCTGCGTGGCACGGCTTGGCATGACTTACCTTTAGTTTCAAGCCGACATCCCGAAACTCGAGAACGGTATTCCGGCCCCAGGCCAGGTCGAGGTTGTCCAGGTCGAGAGCATCGGCATCGAGGACGTCGAAGCGGGAGAGCGCGTACCGCAGCAGCCGCTTGGGCATGCTGGAGTTGCGGAAGGAGTCGAGAAGCGACATGGTGAGGCCGGTCTGTGTGTCTGGGAAGATCGGTGGTCGTCTCGATACGGAGAGGTGGGGCAACAAAGTGTCACCGCTCACCGAGAGCGTGGCTGCGGAGGGAAAGCCGCCGGCGTCAAAGTGGAGGACTGCACGCGGACAGTGGCGGCGATCATGGTATGGTATCGTGTCGACGCTGGACGGGCAGCAAATGCAAGCCGGGATCTTCTGGTATGACTGTGATGGCGAGAGGACAACGGCCAGTATTAAGTGGCCGGTTCAAGCCGGGATATCGCTGGAGATGGGATGAAAAGGGAAGACTGAGGCAGACGTCGATTGTCTACATTCGGCTCCGTATAGTATTGTAGGCGTTGCGAGGTGGGGAGCATACAAGAAAAGGCGAGAAGGCGGGGAGAGGAATTAAAAGTAAAAAGTTGCACATAAAATGAAGCGAAAGGTGGAATAGAAAGAGAGAAACAAACAGACGGTGAAAAAAATACAGTGTCCAAAAGCTGGTTCAACGAACGAAGGTGGAAGAGGGAGAGAGGAAGACAAGAGGCCGAAGAAAGCGCAGGTGGAGTGGTGTGGTGTTGATGGCAACTAGGTGGTGGTTAATGGCGTACACGGCAGCAGCCCTTTAGCTCCTTCCTCGCCTTGTCATCTGAGCCTAACATGGCCCATGCCCCACTATCACTGACACCGATAATGATACGGCCACAGTTGGAAGGCCACGACCACTAATGTGGGCATGCACGACCGTGAAGCAAAGTATCTTGTCATATTTTACACGTGAGGAGGTACGCCTGATGAAGAGTGTGCAGTAAGTTGACGAAAGAGCAAGTTGGGCAAGCACGCCCCAAGCCCGCCCATACCAGGCCATTGGACAGAGGGCATAAGTAAGAGAGTAAGTGACCCACCGCTGTTTCCGCCCACCCCCCCTTTCAGCCCATGACTATTAGTACCATTTAGGTGCGATCGTATATAAAAGGTACATAACATTTAATCTTACATATCTCAACGGAAAAACATCGTAAAATATAAAAAAAAAAATTATATTATATGTAAGGTTATATTTAATAGTATTTTATAAATAAATATTTTATTTTACTTTTCGTTATATTTATATTAAAGAAAGTAAGAAATTTGTACAGTGTATTATACAGTGTAACAGTGTCTTTAGTAGTATTCGCACTAGTACTTATTTTTATTAGACATTTTTTTCAAAATTATAATTTTTAAAGAAAAAGTAACTTTAACTTTATTTATTAAGCCAAATTTAAGTTATATATTTAAAAAAAGTTTGACAACAAAAAGAATATACATATATTTATAACTAATATACTTTTCGTTTATTTTTACGATTTATATTCGTTGATTTATCTACGTTACAAAAATAAGTATCTTTTGTATGCAGATTGCATACAAAAAGTACTAGTATGTACCGGGCGGAAATGGGGGGTGGGCGGAAACAGCGGTGGGTCACTTAGGCGGTAAAAAGTGGATCTGGCCGCCTGATGAGTCCACCCCACAACCAACAGGCAGTTATTAATACTTCGCAATAACTGTTTGCACGACGCTAAGACTGCCTGTAAACACTGCCGGAACAGTGTAGGACACTTGCTGTACAAGCCCCACCTCTACTCAAGGCGGTCGCACGTCCCCCTGTAGTTGATAACAGATAAGGGACAGCAACCACTGTTACGACTAACATGCCCACAACATCCTGTCAACTGACTGGTCGACGCTTGTCACGCGATGCTGATTACCCCAATCTGGACAAGATCACAAATGCAAGGTGCAGAAACAACAAACGAACACTGTGCCGTGTTTACTTTGCTCAGCAATGCAAGGTCAATGCGTGTTGATCAAGTCATTTAAGTCGTTTATCGTTTCGTGTTGCAACACGTAAATCATCGCTATGTTAACCCATCGCCTCAAAATGCAATGCAATGCCCGACGCAACTTGTTTGCTACCCTATCATCAGCTGAGCACAACTGGTTCTTGGACAGAAGACAGAGGAATATGTGTCTCGTCGGCCACCGCGGCAGTCAGTGCCGCGCCACCTTCCTGCTCCAGCCCGTACGCCTCCACAATGCGCCGTCCCACGGATTCGCCGCTCCAATAGGCGCCCGTTGCCGTACCTAGAGCGACAAACGGCGACGTGTGCTCGCCCGCAAGCCAAACGCCGCGGCCCGGCAGGCCCTCGCGCATCACACGAATGTCCTCGTCGCCGCGGACGAGGCCGACCTGGAAGTTGCTGTAGCTGCCGTTACCGGCAAGGTCGTCGTGCAGCCAATTGGTAGTGATGATGCCGCTTGGCTGGCAGGCTGGCGACGCTGGGTCGTAGTGCGGCAGGGTGCCAAAGTAGGGGCGAAAGTAGTTGAGCAAAAATGCCGTCTGCTTTGTGTTGGGGCGGCGCATCTCGCTGGGCTCATTAGCCACTGTCGCCTTGCTGCCATCCTCGTCCCGCAGAGAGGCCAGGGTGTCCATAATGTGCACAGACTGCTCGCCGTACGTGTAGAACAGCAACGTCGGATGGGCGGCAGATTTGGGCAGTGCGGCCATGTCAAATGCCTCGAGCGACCAGTGCTCCGGGTTGGATGGCTGTGCATAGTTGCCCGGTGCCAGCCACTGGCAGAAGCCGCGCACTGAGCGGCCCGTCTCGGGGTCGGGGCGCTGCCAAAAGGCTTCGGGGAACGATATGTAAACCTTTTCGAGAGAGCCATAGCCGATGCTGGCAATGGCCTCGCTGACTCGGGAAGGAATTGGTGGCTCAAATGCGGAGGTTGCGTTCTTTTTTAACCACCCCAGAGGCATCGTGCACACTACCTCGTCAAAAGAATACGATTCGCCAGCCGTGGTGACAACGGTGACGCTGGAGCTCGGGAACGTATCTGGTTCGCGGTTTGGGTCATCCTGGGTGCTCACGATGCGCGACACAGTCTTCCCGTAGTGGATAGTGGCGCCTTCAACGACCGGCTCGATCAGCCGGTCAAAGACTTTCTTGTAAGTGCCAGCACAGAAGAGATTTTCTCAATGGTTAGCCTGCGTTAAAATCTCCGTGGGACTCAACAAACTTGTCGAGTACCTACCTCCTTCGATACACTCCTCCAACCAGTAATATTTGAGACTTTGCCGGCCAACGGGGCTACCGACAAAGGCACCCCAAAAGTCGGCCATTTGAAGCACGAGCTTCCGCTTCCGTGAAATGGCCTCCTTCTCGGCTTCTGTGGCGCCCGCGCCTGCGGGTGTGACATGAGCATCGAGCCGTTGAACAAAGAAGTCATACAGGCTCTCGCCTGGATCGATGGTGCTGCAGTTGGCATTGGAATGCACAAACGCCTTTTCGACAATCGTCCACATGATGGTCGACAGGGCCTCGCCCTCGTCCAGCGGCAGAATGGTACCCTCAACATTAAAGACGGCGCCCCCAAGATCGTTCCCCTCCTCGTCCACGTCATGACTGCTAGTCACGGTCTCGGTGGCGCGGACCAGGTCCAGGATCGGGTTGTCCTTGGTACCGTGGATCCAGTTGGGACCCATATCGACAAGTGGACCCTCCGCTTCTTCATTGTTGGAAGACAGACTTGGTTGCAGCCTGGCCTGGTGCAGCCGGCCACCCAGCCGGTGGCGGCCCTCGAGCACAGTCACGCGGAAACCATGCTGCAGAAGAATGTCAGCACAGCGCAGACCAGCGATGCCAGCACCGACAATGCCGATATGAGGCAATCTCTGACTAGGAGATGGCGTCTGGTGGGTGGGTTGTAATGTTAGTTGATATGCCTCTATCAAATCTGTTAAGCTTGAGGTGAGAGACTTACACGCTCGGATGGTGGCCGGTCAGTGGCTCTCGAGCTGGTCCGTCGGATAGACATGAGATCTAGATCGAGGCGAGAGCAGTCTCTCCGGGTTGCGCTGGAGCTAAAGACACTGTAAACGTCCATCTTCATGTTGGGCAACGCAAGGAAAAGAATGTGCCAAACGGAAAGAAGCTGGTGGGCGATTATGCCGGCTGCAGTGATAGGAAGGGAAACGAGGCTAACGCGGCCTAAATTATGCAGGCTTTGACGCCGACCAAAAGAGGTAGGGAGACCGTGTGGAGCTCAGGGCATACCACAGAAATCGAGAAGGAAAGTGAAGAAGTTGATGGATGGATAAGTGCGGTATGTGAAAAGGGGTTCTAAAACAGAGTCGTATACAAGCAGGATGGCAGCGGTATGTTCTGGTGGCAAGAACGAGAGGGAACTAGGGGAGGAGGGGTGGAGGTGGAGAGGTAGACTGCACGGGAAGGAACGTGTCAGGCGGCAACTTCAATTTGGGAAACAGCAACTGACTCGACGGCCAATGAAGCTGGTGGAAGCTAAAGGGCGGAAGAGCTCTGTCATCCGTTTCTTCACGATCCGACTTAGGAAAGTCCTATCCCGATTCAACGGTTAAGGGAAGGAACGAGGGGAACGGCCACGGCCAGCTTGATATGGCGTGAAACACAAGGTGATGCACAACAATGATGTAACGCGATTGGACAGACGAGACGGAAACGATGAGGGGTGATACATCGGTAGGGCAGAGAAGTAAAATACGAAAAGAAAAGGTGACTGCTTTAAAGACAGAAGGACAAAAAGACTTACTCGGTCATTCTGGACCACACCAGGGGAAGGTTCTTCGGAGAAGCACGCCAATAAACGGCCGATAACCGAAGCGGCTGCGACGATAACGAGGACATGCACCAAACAAACGGGCCAGACGTACAATGGACGGCAAAAAATAGGGAACATCGAGAAGCGGCGGCGACTGGGAAGAAAGGGCCCGGTGCTGCGTTACAGCCGTTTATCGTTCCTGTGGTGGTGGCTTGTCCGGCCTGCTCACCAACTGTCAATATCGAGTAAAGTCGTAAAGGTGGGTGTTGATACGAGTCTAGATCGGCGGGAGTTCTGAGGTCGAGTTGTGTAATATCGACTGGAGAATGGAACATGTGAACCCGAGCGAGCGATGAGATTGGACGGCTAGTTGCCGTTTATTTTACCCATTTTTCATGGGCCTTTTTTGCGGCTCTTTGGTCGTGCCTTGAACTAGAATAGCTAGGCTGGTTGGGGAAGGCTGACGTTGAAGTACAACATAAGGTGCCTTGAAAGACGCAAAGGTAACGATGTTCAACGCATGTACCTTAACCAGCGAGAACTGAGCTTTGTGATTATGCCCGGTCGCTGACGGAGAAGAGATTGAAAATAAGATAGAATCAGGACAAAGCGTGGAAACAAGGCTGAGCTAGTACAAACGAAGGAGGATAAATACGGTCAAATTCATCAGTAGCAATATCTTACCACATTATAAGTCGTGGCAGAGATGGCAGATAGAATCTCAGAACGACGTCGAACCCGGGCCAGAGTTTAATACTAAAATATAATTGGTATAACAGCAGCTCTGGAGGAGGCCTTGCGCTGAGGCGTAAGCACAAAAATTATTATGAATTATGTAAAGAGATACATTCTTTGCCCTTGCTTTTGTCAGGATTGCTAGAAAACGGGCACTGACCGGTCAAAAGAATGTGGACAGATAAAGTATGGAAATGAAATACCATAGTAATTCACGACAGGCAAGGAATAGAGAACCATATTCAACCGTAGAATGACACGGGAAGTATTGAAAATGCTTCTCAGCCCAGGTCAAGGCCGCCAGTTGGCGATGTCTCCAGTCACATTGCCTTGGACAAGCAGGCACTTGGCACATGCGAATGCGACAGGCAATTGCCGTGGAGTCAGATATTCAGTTCCTGGGATCGGTTGCCCCAAGACCATCGTCTACAGCAAATAATATAAAGCATGTAACAATATGTCTAGAGAAACGTTTATATGGTGAGCCTGCCGCCAGGTGTTGGCAGCTGCCTTGGTTGCAGCGTAAAGTAAGCCAAAAATTGGAAGGAGATGATGGTCAGGTCGAGTTAGAAGAGCGCTGTAAAATCGCGCCTGCCTTGGCAAAACTGCCCTAAATATATCGATGCTGACGGATGCTAGTGCCCGCCATTCTTCTTGCTTTCCCCTGATATTTATCCCATCTGCACCTTCCTGTCGCAAGTATTACCCACAATTTCCCCTGCCAGCCACCGTCGCTGCCACTCCTTCGCTTTAGTACATCAACCTTCCTGCCATACTCTCGTATTACCTTCTTACCAAACCCGTGTGGACTCAATTGTCAACCGGAACATGACAAACATCCACATACGTACACAACACACTCCCCGCCACGGCCGACGCCCACGACCACTCTTCTAGCATAAGATCGAGCCCAATGGTTCGCATCGGCAGGGTCACTGCTTGCACTGCGTTGTGCATGGGCCGCAGTCGACGCGGGGAATTGGAAAATCTTCGGAATTGAAGCTTCATCCGAACAGTTTCCTACAACTCTAGAAGTTTTAATCGAGAGACTCTGTCGGCCATCTACATTCACTTCGACCAAGACGCTTCTCTCTAACGACTACAATGTCTCGGGCGTACAACAGCGGCCGGCCTGGCGCCGGAGCCGCCGTGCCAAACAAGAGCATACTCGGCGTGCTTAAGGCCACCGAGATCATCGAATCCAAGGCCACTCTACCTGCTGGTAAGCTTCCCGATGTCCGTATACAATGGTGACAAGGCATACGGGGCTGACGTGCACTGTTTGCCCCAGAAATCCTTGCGGCAATCCTCGATTACCTACCAATCCCCGACCAAATCTCTTTCGCCCGCACCTGCCGCCGAATGCGAGAAATGGTCTACGACGACACGCGGTGGGTATCCCGCCTGCAGAGCATGGGCGCATGGAACGAGACAGAAGCACGGCGGCGCTTTGACGAGGCGATGCAGAAGCGGAGGCGTGACACGGCTGCCGCGGCGACTGCAGCAGGTGCTCCGACTGGCATAGGAGGAAACGGACTGGTTGGCGGTGGAAGCAGCGGCGGTGTGGTGCCTGGTGCTCACAGCGTGTCCGCTGCCCCCGGTGGACGGTCAAGGCAGGCCAGCGGAAGCACGACACTGTTTGATGCCTCACTCGAAGAGGAGCGGCGGCGACAGCTTCACTTGCAGCAGCAGCAACAAGAACAGCAACAACGGCAGCTCGCACAGGCCCGCGACGGATTTGAGACACTGACGGTTGGGGGCAACGGAGCACAAGTACGACCGCCACCAGCAGAAAAAAGCCCGCTCCAAGATACAGAGGCGCTGCTCGACGTGTTCAAGAATGTGCAGAGCGTGCGAGGCCATGCGCGACAGGAATTCGGCAGGATCTACGGCGCCCTGGGACCATTTTACTGGGATCTACAGCGGTCGCGGACACACGCCGATCCGGCCATCTTCAAGGTCTTTCGAGACCCAGAGCGCCAGGCGCGCATGCTCGCCAATTTGCGCACATTTGCGCAGAGCGACTGGTCCCAGGGCTGGCGCCAGCGTGAGGAGAAGCTCACGTCGATGGCGAGTATTTTTGAGAGTGCTGTGCTGCGTGAGTTCGAACAGGGGTATGAATTCTGGGACGTTGACGGCCGCATGCGCAAGTACGCCCACGTACTCGACCTGCTGGGCGGCAGCCCCGCCGGTGTCGACCTCTTCATCCAGAAACACCCGCTCTTTGACGACCACGAGCTAACGGCCATGAACGCCATGGACTGCATCAACCTTGCACCCCGTGCGACAACCGCGCCCGAAAACCTCATCACGCTCGACCCGTCGCGCGGTTTCTTCGAGCTGCTGACGCGCAAAGTCAACGACCAGAGCAGCATTATCGGCCGCATCTTTCCGCGACCCGGCCGCGTGTTCTGGGCACTTGTGGACAAGGTCCGCGAAGACATCGTCATGGAGTACATCACGCCATTGCTCGACGAGACGCACGAGCGGAACCTGCCGGCCTACTTAACGGCCGTATCGGGTCTCTTCGAGCAGGCCCTGCAGTTTCTCAAGGCACTGGAGCCGCCCAAGTCGCCTGACGCTGACCAGCCAAAGAGAGCAGCGGGACTACACAAGACGCATACCAAGAATACCCCGAGCGCCGCGTCGGATGAGTTTCAGCGACCGGGGAAGCTGAAGCGGAGAAGCACCAAGACGCTGCCGGCAGCGCCCGTCCCCGGAACGGTGGAAGAGGAGGAAGACGAAGACGATGAGGATGCGTGGCGACCCAAGGCCCGGCTTCGGAAAGTGCGCGAGCTTGCCTTCCGGACATTTGAGCCGCATCTCGACCTGTATCTACAGGAAGAGCTCGATTACTTTACGAAGCACACCGAGACCGAGGTACGCGTGTGGGACAAGAAGCTGTCAGAACAGGACGCCGATGTGGAGTCTTTTTACATGGCCAACTTCAACCGGCAAGAGGACAAGAAGGATTTCCTGAGCTCGTTCAAAAAGGTCGTCATGATGCCCGTGACCGTCTTGCCCAGCTTGCCCGGTCAGCTCAACCCTTTTGCGAGTGGCACCAGCAGCGGTGCCAAAGCCCCAGGCGCGAGCGACTCCAACCTCTCCCTCCCCCCGCAACCACAAGCACTCTCAACGACAGCTTCTGGACGGGTGACACCAAACCCGCTCAGCCAGCTGCCCGAAAAGGCACCCGACGACGAGCTGGCGGCCAAGGCGGCCCTCATGACGTCGCGGCTGGAGGGCATCAAGTCGCTCTTCAGTCTTGAGATGGCGCTCAACCTTGTGCACGCTGCCAAGACGAGTCTCGGCCGTGCGGCTGTCTTTGTCCAGCTGGGCGGTCAGGCCGCTGGAGAGGCGCGCGAACAGTGCGAGACCATCTTTGTGGTGTTGTTGCGCATCTTGGGCAATGGCCACGTCAAGCAAGGTTTTGATCGTGCCGTCGAGCACCTGTCGCAGTACAACCCGCGCACGGTAGTCGTCCGGCCGACATCAACTGTCTCGACCACTGGCGAAGGCAGCAACGGCGGTGCCTCCGAAAAGGATCCCACCGCCAAGGCCAGCAATGCCGGCCCTGGCGACGGGGGTGTCGCACCACTCATGACGTTCATCGAGCTTGTCAACGTGGGTGATCTGATCTCACAAATGATCGACGTGTTCTACGAGCAGCAGCTGGCCGGGCCCAAAATTGCCGACCGCAACGACTTTCTCGACCCGGCAGGCCTGGCCAAGAAACGGTTCGAGCAGATGATCGACGAGAGCGTGGCGGCGGGACTCAACAAGGGCATCGATGTCCTCATGGACGAGGTCGAGTACATTTGCGCCACCACTCAGAAGCCAACCGACTACTATCCGGAAGCCGTCGAGGCCGTTGCCGAGAGCGGCCTCTTTTCCTTGAACGGCACGCTTGCCAGTGTTACGGGTGTTGTTGGCGGCGGTGGTGATGGCACATCAACGCCCAGGTCCGGCGGGTCGGCCATCCTACCTAGCGCCCCCGGCAGCGGTGGCGCGCCGGCAGCCAGTGCCTTGGATCCCTTTGCTGCCGCCGACATTGGCCCTACTAAAACGGCACTGCGCGTCGTCGACCTCGTGCGCGGCCACACCAATATGCTCAAGGGCAGCACGGAAAAGACGATGCTCGATGTGTTCAACGGCGAGGTCGGCCTGCGCCTGTTCACGGCCGTCTGCAAGCACCTCAAGCGGCAGCGCATCAGCATGGCCGGTGCTGTGCATGTGATTGCAGACATGACGCTCTACTTTGACTATGTACGGACGCTGCGCAACCCGGACCTGCTGGCGTACTTCCGGGCGCTGCGCGAGCTGAGCCAGCTGTACCTGATCGACGCGCGACACCACGCCAAGGAGATGGCGGTGATCATCGCCGACGGCGACCGGTTCGGCGGCGTATTCCGAGCCGAAGAGGTGTACGAGTTTGCCGAGCGGCGGGCCGACTGGTACCAAGTCAAGCGAAATGTGGAGCGGGCCATGTACGGTCTGGAGTGTTCCATAATGTAGGGGAGGGCCCAGTCCCTCGCCTCCATAAAGAGATCTTTCATAGCCATTTTCATCCTCTTCTTTTTTTTTGGATTTACCAGCGCTACAAATCAATACCAGACTTCTTTCAAATGGCTGTTCTATGCAATGATGACAGAGTTTGTGGTTATGTTTGTAAATGTGAGCTCACAGACGTATTCTGTGAGATGAGATGGAATGCAATTGCAATAGTACACTTTGAACGCCTCATAGTTCTTGTCCTTTTTCTTTTTTTGCCTAACCTGTAACGCCATAAATTCCCAAAGTCAACCAGACAACCCAGACTCCCCCTACTTCCGTCCGAAATCCAGCCGGCGGGCAACCTTGGCACCCCGGTCTTGTTCGTCGCCTGTGTTGGCCCCGCTGCCACCGCCCACAGCGCCGGGCCGTCGCTTGAGGTCAGCCGCCATCCGGGCCGCCTCCCGCTCGCGCTCCTTCTCCTTCTCGGCCGCGGCCACATTGCGCCGCGGCAGATCCTGGACGGGTGTTGGGCGCGGTTCAGCGTGCCACCACGGGTGGGCCAGCATAGCACGTGCCGTGATGCGGCGCCGCGGGTCGAGCACGAGCGTCTTCATCAGCAAGTCCACGCCCTCGGAGCCCACGGTGCCAAACGGCCCCAGAAAGGTGTCGCGCGTGGCCACAGGGTACACGCGGTCGGTGGGCACGGTGTATGAGTCGAGGCGGGTCACGCCGGGCCAGTTGTCCTCGTTGGGCGTGCCGAGGGCGCGGCAGATGAGGCCGATCTGCTCGACCTCGGTGTTGCCCGGCAGATACGGGTTGCGGATGACGAGCTCGGCGAAGACGAGGCCGACCGACCACACATCCACGGTGCCCGTGTAGTGGCGCGCGCCGAACAGCAGCTCCGGCGGGCGGTACCAGCGGGTAATGACGTTGGCGGTCATGGGCCGGTAGGGGTCTGCACACGAGCGGGCAAGACCGAAATCGGCAAGCTTGAGGGCACCGTCGGCGGCGACCAGCAAGTTGTTGGGCTTGATGTCGCGATGGAGCACGGCCCGGTCATGGCAGAACGCGACGGCACGGCAGAGCATGCCCATCCAGGCCTTGATGTCGGCGGCACCGTAGCGGACGGCAGCAGTGTCGCGGATCAACATTTCGAGGTCGCCGCGGGGGAGGTGTTCGAGGACGAGACACAGGTTCTGGTCGCGGGTGCTGTAGACGCTGTGCATGCGGATGATGCTGGCGTGGTGCAGTTCCTGCAGGAACTTGATTTCGCGGACGGCGTCGGGCGCGATGCCGTCGCTGTACTCCTTTTGGACCTTGATCTTCTTGATGGCGACGAGCTGCGTCGGGTCGGCGCGCAAACGGCCCTCGTAGACGACGGCGTAGGTGCCTTCACCGAGCTCCTTGCCTCGAATGTATTTGTTCTTTTCCTCCTCGTTCAGACGCTCGGCGACATCCATTGTTATTGGATATCGGTGCGGCTGTGGCTTTGTCCCCGCCGGCGCCGTGGCTCCGCCTCGTGGTGTGCCGCCATTCGAATGTGTCGGTGGCCGTGAGGGCAGGGTGGAGGCCGGTCGAGACGATGCCGCAGACGATGCTGCCAACACGTCCGTCGGGACGGCCAGCAGTGGCGATGCACTCATGGCGACAGGGGTGCGCAGGAACAGGCCGGCAATAGAAAGAGGCGAAAGGGAAATACAAGAGGGAAGAAAAGACAAAAGAAGAAAGAAACACGAGAGCGAGTGATGTGGGCGGAGCGCGTACAAGACGCCAGGTGACGTGACTGACGTGACGTGGAACGAGGCTTCAACAAATCGTGAAGGCTGTCACCAAAGCAAAAAGACTAGGGATGGAGCTTGAGCCAAGCTGTTCCAGGGCAGGTGGCATAGTGTCTTGTTCCATCGAGCCTTCTTCTTTGGGTTGGTCTAGAGAAAGGGCAAGCAGGGCGCCAAGGGCGTGTCTCAGTGTCGCCTCTCAGTGGCTGAGGAGCTGGTGTGGCCGGATGTGGCTTGGGCGTGGTCTCGGGCTTTAGCGGGCTCAGCGGGGTGCTGGCAGTCCGACAGTGCGCTGGCTCCACAATAAAATTACTCAGACCGCTGCCTTGCGTAGGAGTTAGGGGCTTTTGGGCGGCAACGCAGTTGGACTTAGGGGGTAATAGCGCACAAACTGCGATCGGCTGGGCGTTAACAGCGACGCGCAAGAGACAGGAGACAGACCATCGCGATCGTGACGTCATACGGACGCGTAGCTGCCTCCAGCGAGAACAGGACGAAGCAAAAGAGGAAAGAGATGCCCACAATGTAAGAAAATCCTTGGCACGCAGAGGTTCTAGACTTTAGATTACCCTGCAATCCTCTGAAAGAAAGCAGAGTGCTCGCGCAGAAAAGAGAAAGACCCCCCGTGAAAAGCTAATCTTCTTATTTTCTTGGTTGGCACAACAAACGTAGTTCCCCATCGACGTTGCTCTTTCTGTTTTGTTGCGTTTTTGGTCCAGGAGCGACCGGCAGGACAATTTTGGCGGCCTTTTTATCCAATTCCCTCCCCGTTGAGCCTCTTTTTGTCACCTCTATTTGAGATATCATTGGATATTTACGGAGCATCTCGCCGCCGCTGTCCACAAACAACTGCCGTTTGGTTCAGGGCCGCTCGCGCAAAGAATCGGATTGTTGGATCGTTGGCCATCTCAGTGAAGGAACGGCAAAAGCCACCAACAGACAAAAAAGGGGCACAAAGGCGCAGCCACATCCGACGACAATATCGACGATACGTCATACACACCCAAGGTCTACTGGGGCTCGGAACGGCACATCCTGTCCGGCATACATCCTGTCCGGCACACACACATCCCTTGAACGAAGTAATCTAATCTCTTGGCCTCATCCCCTTGGAATCTTGTTCCTGACCACCACATCAATACGCCACAATGGTCTCTTGCTTTTCATATTGGGTAAGGCATCTCCCCGAGCGACATGGTTTCCGTATTTCCAATTCCTTTGGATTTCTAACAGCCTCAGTTACTGCCCGTCTTGTCCGGCTCCGTCTGGTTGGGCATGCTGATGGGCATGCTCATCGGCTGGGCCGTCGACACCCACCGTGAGCACTATGTCTCGATGGACGACAACCAGACCGTTGCCTACATCAGCGATATCGGCGCCTCGCCCAAGTTCAAGCCCATGTTCATCGCCCTCTGTGTCGTCACCACCGTCACTCTGGACCTGTCGTTCCTCGCCGACCGCTGGTTGCGCCATGCCGGCCGCCTCACGCCCAACGGCAGCACGGGTCAAAAGGTGCTCGGCGTTCTGACCATTGTCTTTGCCCTGCTCGGTACGGCCGGCCTCATCCTGCTGTCCGTCTTTGACGTCGCCCACCACAAACGATTGCACGACGGTTTTCTCCTGCTGTTTTTGGGCGGCTATGTGCTGTCGGCCGTCTGCATCTGCTGGGAGTACCAGCGTCTGGGCATCCACAACCGTCATCTGCGCATCCTCAGCATCTCCTTCTGGATCAAGCTCAGCTTCGTCGTCGTCGAGGTCGTGCTCGCCATCATCTTTGTCTCCCTGACGTTCACCCACCACACCACCGGCGGTGCCATTGTCGAGTGGATTATTGCCTTTATCTTTGCGCTCTACATCTTCTCCTTCTGCATCGACCTGTACCCGGCCGTCCGCACACGCCACCTCAAGGGCCGCTACCGCGAAAAGCACGGCCCCAACGGCAGCGGCAGCGACGGCCCCAACAGCAGCGCCACCACAGGCGGCATGGCCATGGCCCAGGACGGCGACAACTACTACAGCCCGGGCAACAACCACACGGCGGGGCTGAGCGAGATGGAAGCCGCCAACGGCAGCTACCGTGGCTATCATGCGGACGCAGGTGCAGCACCCGCAACGGCTCCGGGCTCCACTGGCTACTACGACAACACCTACGGCGAGAGTGCAGCGCGTGCTACGCGGTCGCCACGTACCAACAACCTAGCTGGCAACACGTTTATCGAAGACGAAGTCAACGGCGGCAGCCAGCCGCTGAACCAGCCACGACAAGCATACCAGCCAAGTCGGAGTTACCAGTAGCAGCGGGACACGGCACTTTTGGACGAGAAATGACAAGTGAAGAGTGTATAAAGTGATGCGATGGCGGTAATGAGATCTGCAGAGTATATAATTATCCTTTTGCATGGATTCGGTTTGGATTTCTTGCGTCTTTCTTTGGTGTTCTTGGTTTTCTATGGACACAGTTGCTTTTCTTTTATTTTTATTTTGAGAAGTACTTATTTTTAGAAACATGATTTTTTTTTTAATATCTTTGGCGTATATCGATACAGTTTCGGTAAATATTTCGGGTAGAGTAATACAAGTAGAACAAGCAAAACTTGGAGGTTATGAATATGTTTGGGGGGATATCCAAATGTAGAATGTGGCAAGTCAAACAGAAGTGAAATCAATTGGGAAATGAAAAAGAAGTAAAAAGCAGCATGTGCCACCCGTCCGTTGTAAATTGGGAATCATGAACGTAAAGGAATGAAACCCCTGGGATATCCTGTTGCTTCCGCCCAGAAACGCCAGTAAGGTCTGAAATCGAGACCCGAGAAATAAAAACGATGTGTGAAAGAGAAGAAGAAATCAACGGAGAGATGATAAGAAAATGAACCGAGATATTACAGTTTGACAGAAAAGATGAACACGGCAAAACCGAAAACCAACTGGAACATGTAACGTGGTAAAGGATCAGAAAAAGACAAAAGAGAACCAAGATAATATCGTTTGTCAAATGAAGAAAACGCGGGAAGCAGGGTAACTTAAACAAATTCTGCCCTCGCCCTCGTGTTCAACCTACGAGTACTCCTCGAGGTTCTCAAGAAAGCGCGAATCGCGAACAGGGCTTGCGCTCTTCTCAGCAGGGTCGGTGATGGCCCTGGGCGGCGTGAACGCGGCTACGTTTACGCCTGAGTCGCTGGCGGGGGGCGGGACAGATACAAATGTGTTACCCTTGTCGTTCGTTCCACCGATCTTGTCAGTGGCCGCGGCAGTCCCGAAGGTTTCGGCGGTCTCGGATGTTTTCGACTTGCCAGCAGTGGGCGAGGCGCCGCTATAGTGGGCAAAAATGTTGTGGCCGATGAGGCCGAAACCACTACCTGCCACGCCGGGGACACCTGCATCGTTGCTGTAGTGGCTGCTGGCATAGCTGGTCCGGTTTCCGGGAAGCGTGTAATCCGCACTGGGAGGATTGAGTGCGCCTGTGTTGCTCGAACGATTGGTGGATGCGTCGGCACCGGCAGCACTGGCAGTACCGATAGCACCAACAGCACCGGCAGCACCAACCACACCGGCGGTGCCAGCAAGGCCTGAAGAACCAGAGGTACCAGTGGTGCCGGTAGTCTTTGCGCCCTCAGCAGGACCCATGGTCATGGGTGTCAGGGGACCTAGGTTCCCAAAGCCACTGCCATACTGACCCTTGGAGGCGGCATCAGTGCCGGACTGGGCCGGAGCCAGCGCAGCGGCGTCCTTCTCGTACGAGTCTTTAGGTGTTGTGATACCCGTGAGTTCCTTCGAGTCAGGAGGACCCGACTTGCCCGAGGCACCCTGCTCCTTGAGATCCGCGACACGATCACCGTGTTGAGTCACGCTCGGGCCCTCGCTTCCTGTGGGAGTGTAGTACGCCTGGTTCACGCTGTTGGGGCTGTTGCCCGGCTGCTCACCAAGGGTCTCCATCCCCTGGCCAGAGGCCGGAGCGTCACCTTTGGATGAAGCAAGACCAGCAGCCGTCGCGCCACCTGCGGCAACAAGGGTACCGCCAGCGATGAGAGGCATGGTCAGGGAACCGCTTCCAACGCGGTCCTTATTATCCGAAGATGCCAGAGTGTGGCCCCCAATAAAGGTCGGCTCGGTGTCCGGCCGCTGCGCATCAGATCCGATGGCCGATGTACCCTGGTCCTTGGACGGTGCAGGGCGTGCTGAGCCTGCCGTCGACGCCGTTGAGACACCAGTGCCCGTAGCCGCAGCCTTGCCCGAGGTGGATGCGGCAGGATCATTGCTTGCGGAAGCTGACGACTTGGACCGATCGCGCGAGAAGCGCGACTTCAGCCAAGACTTGACCTTGCTGTTGGAATTGGGTGACGATGCTGACTCGTCGGACAAAGGTGACACGGGCGACTTTGGTGTCGAAGCCTTGTCTGACGCCGACGAAATAGGTGCCCCGACACCGGTACCAACACGTGCGCCGGGTGCAGTGCTAGAAGTAGTAGGGGCAGCAGGGGCAGCAGGGGCAGCAGACGCAGGGCCGGAGCTGACACCGTTGGTGGTGCCAGGGGCGACAGACTTGGTCTGGGAGGCAACACCAGCACCGACAGCACCGGCAGCGCCAACCACGCCGGCAGTGCCGGCGACAGCGCTACCGGAAATCTTGGACGGGACGTTGCCGCCGGTCTCCGGCTTCGTACGCTCGACATTGCTGTCCTTAGGCGTCTTGACGAACAGCCTGGAAAGTCTCCGGCTGGTGTTGCTGCCGCTCTTGTCTAGGGGAGCGCCGCTGTGATCCGCCGTCTCGTGGGTGGCGGGCGTCGTAATGGCGCCTGCACTAGGCGCCGCACCTGACGACGCATCGCGAGTGGCGGGAGCCTTGGTGACAGGCTGCGTCACAGGAGCTGTGGCAAGCGAAGATGAGTTGGTGATATCAGCGGCAGCCGTAGTTGTGGGAACAGAAGGTCTTGCCGCACTAGAACCCGCACCCACAGCCGCACCCGTGGCGGCAGCACCAGAGCCGATACCGGTACCGGTACCGGTTCCGGCACTTTTGGGGACCGGGCTAGTCGGGCTGCTCGGGGACGAAACATCGTTGGAGTGGAAGTCACTGGCAGCACTGGACGTGTCCGGAGCCGTCATCATATCTCTCCCAGTGCCATGGCGGGCGGGTTCATCAGCATCGTCCCTGGCATCCTGCTTGCCCTTGCCGTTGACGACGTTGCTTGCCTTGTCAGTACGGTTGCCGGCAGTGCCGCCGGTGGTGCTTGCGGCAGCAGTACCAGTACCAAGACCGAAGCCAATGGGAATGCCAAGGATCTTGCTATGTCTCTTGGCAGTCTTCTCTTCAGCCTTGCGGGCCTTTTCGTCCTCTGCATTTTGTTAGTGGATATAATTGGGGGGTAGTAGAGACGGAATAAAAACAATGGCATGAGCTTACTCTTCAACTGGCGGTACATGGCCTTCATTTCCTTGTCGCGAGCGTCGAGCATGGCTGCCTCGGCCTTGTGCTCGTCGTCTACCTCGCGCAGCTTGGCCTGGCGGTCATGCTCTGCCTGGGCCTTCTCGTGCATGTCATCAATGACGGGCTGCACGCGACGGGTGGCAAGCTTGTCCACGTCAGTGCGGTTTACGAACTTGCCACCGCCGATGTCGACCTGGTCAGAACGCGGGTAGTTGCTGATATAGGCATCCGCGCGGGCCTGCGCCATGGAGTTGATCTTGGGCTCAATCTTCGACATGACCGACGGAGGCAATCTGCCCGAGTTGGCATAGACCTGCTCGTCAATGTCCTGCAGCTGTGACTTGACGTTGCGCTGCGCGGCCAAGAGGACGTTCTGGCGGTCGCGGCGTCTCTTATCCTCCACGTCGGAGATGCGGCTCGACAGGAGAGACATCTGGTTGCGGATCTCCTGCGAACGGAGGTGGTCGGAATTGATGTCACTGTCACTAGACGAGCGGCGACGACGGAGACGGCCACGCATAGTCAGACGGCGCGACGTCTCGCCACCAGCCGAGGAACCAAGGTTCGGGTCCATGTAGTGGTCGCGGTACTCGCGGTCCTTGCCGTGCAGCTCGTGGAGTTTTTCAAGGCGCTCCTGGGCAAGCTTGTATGCCTGCTCCTGCACGTTGGGAAAAGAGGAGCCGCCGGCGCCGGCGCCCGAAACACCGCCCTCGACGTTGGGGTTGTACATTTTCTTGGCCATGGCGACGGCCGAGGCGTGGAGGCCGTCGGTGTGCTTCTGGTCCTCGGTCTCAGGTCCAACAGGGGGGTGCGAAGTGTACATCTGGCGGCCCAGGTTGGTGTAGGGCACGGAACCACCGTCGCCAACATAGCTGGCGCGGTTGCTAGGCGAACCCCGCGATTTGGCCGAAGCGCTGTGGGCAATCGTTGCAGCGCTAAGAGCATTGGCGGCCGAAACCTTGGGGTCTGGAGGGCTGCCAACCAGAGAGTATGGTGTAGTGTTGTCGGGGAAGTGCGACGACATGCTCTTCTGTTGGCGCAATGTTAGCGGGCTAGACTGTGCCCGGCTGCGCGTCCGCATTGACGTAGAGTAGGTCGAGCTGCCCCCAGCAGCGGTCGAGGCCGCACCAGAAAGAGACGTGGCAGCTGCGCTGGAGGCAAGGCCTGGCGTGGAGTTCGCGTCCGCGTGGGACGCTTGCTTCATGGCGCCCTTGGCCGCGCGGAGAGACGGCTGGTAACCGAGAGCGGCAATTTCGGGAATCGGTTTCTCGGGAGGGGCGGAAGCTCGCTTGGCAGAGAGAATCTGGCTATTGCGGAAGGCCTGATTGGCCGCGGAGTTGCCCCAGCCTTCGGACGATTTTCCAGACAGCTTGGTCGCCATGTTGGTGTTGGAGTTGACGTTGCTCGCGGTGGCCGTGCTATCTTCTGGTAGGGTGGGAGACGGAAGCTCCGCAGAATCGGCGTTTGTTGGCTGAAACTGCGAGGCGTTTCGCGACCGAACTTCAGGTGACGACGGCGACTTGGCGCCCGCGGGTTTCGCGGAGACCAGAGCAGCACTGGCGGCGGCGGCAGCCTGGGTGGCCGCTTTCAGGGATGCCGAGTTGACGGGCCTGCTGGCGTTGAAAATGGCCGGCGGGCTCTTGGCCTTGGAAGCAGTCAGGGCGGCGGTGTTGGTGCTGTCCAGCTTGACGCCGACCGAGGGAAACGAGGGCAGGCTGCGTGGATCCGCATAGACCAAACGGCCAGACTGGTCTAATATGCGAGAAAAGCGTGTTAGTCGGCCGTCAAAACGGGAAGGAATGCAGGACGAAAAGTGTAAGTGGCAACTTGTGGGATGCGCTGTATTATCCGGCAGGGTCTTTGATATGTCCCGAATGCCTGGGATATGACAGAAACGAGAGCCAACAAATGGGAGAGAGCGCAGATGAAGGGGGGATATGCGTGCAGGAAGGAGGGTAAGGAGAGAGGGAAGCCTTGCTAGTGCTGAACACTCACACGAGTACAAAGCGCAGGAGAACAAATCAAGGCCCGTTTGGCCCAGTTGCAGTGCCTGTTTTCTGGTTGCCCGTTCCAGGGCGTTGCAGGTCGCCACTTGGAGATGCAACGGAGATCGGACGAGCTGAGTGTTCCTTGGCCTGGGGGTTGGGCTGGGTATTGGGGATTTGAGGTACGAAGCAGGGGGAAGGAAAGCTCAAAAGTAGAAGTGGTGATATTCAACATTGCATTATTTGCTGTCGATGCGCAGAGCATGCATGCACGTGCATACCTGTTCGTGCTCCGTGCGACTCACCTGGCTGGTTCTTGGCCTGCTGCCGCCTCGAGGAATACGAATGCCCGCTGTCGCGATGCGCTGGCTGGCGTTGCGTCGCCGTGGACCCGTTAAGCGACATGCCTTGATTGGCAGGCTCAGATGCCTACAGTGCAAATATCTCGGTTAGGTAAAACAGGGCGTTCGATGATGCCTGCGTGTCGAAATCGGCTTTTGTTGACTGTGTTGTCGAGATGCTTGAGGCTGAAACGCAAGAGCGGCCGAAGAGAAGGAGGTGGTTTGCAATTGAAGTCGGTGGAGATGCCAGAATGATCCGGTATGCCTCGTCTCCGGTTTTTGTAGCAGGGAAGAGTGTAAAACCAAGAAAAAAGAAAAGACTTAAAAAAAGATGAGATGGAGAGAATGGACGGTGAGAAAATGGGAACGGCCAAGTACAAAAGGCAAAAAATGGCCAATTGGGCGGCAATGTCAGCAAAATGAGAATAGAAAGGCGCGAGTAGACGATTAGAGATGCAAACGACGTCACGGCATGAGGATAAGGTCGATCATTCAAAGGAAGCACCGGGTTACCAGGACGAGCATGTGTGAAATAGAAAAAAATCAAAGTGGGAGATGGGAATAAGGATAGACAGCGAGCGTTACGTTTGTTGTGCGTGGGAGCCTAGTCAGTGCCACTGCCCCAAAGCTGCGCAGGCAGGAGCAGCTTGGCAGCAGGTTGTGGAGTAAGATGAAGCTGGGGAGGGAAGGAGCTGCTAGCTGTCGGGCGCTCTGGGGCAGGAACATCTGCTGAGCTCCAGAGGGGCAAACAAACGACGTCATCAACTGGCAACAGCACCTGTTGGAGTTGGAGGACAGAGGGCCTGGACGTGTGTAAGTACCCCGTGCTAGCCGGGACTAGCGCCTCAGTCGCGACGGCGTGCCCTCCAGGTGGGAAGTGGACATACCAAATTTCGTCGCACGAGAATGTAAGTGTTCTGCCCTAGTCGACACTACACCCTTTCACGGCCTTTGAGGTCGTGGGGCTTGTCCCGATCGTCCATGATCGCACTTTCCCGAGTCTGACCGACCTGGCTTGAAATGTGCTGCAAGAATGGTCTGGGCGTAGCTTCCTCTTCCAGTATCCAGATAAATACCTCCAAACACAAAGACCATTGTGGTAGTACTCCGACCGTCGGGATATCCAGGAGGCAGCGTGTGATTGAGACTTGCTACCTTCGAGTGGCGGTTGTGCCTTCCCCATCTGCCACCACTAGTCTGTTGTGTTCGGTCAGGTGTTTGAATGTACGATGGCAACGTCAGCGGTTGTGCCTTTCGTTTGCGCCGGCTCTTCCTGCGAGGGCTACGGCGTACCTGCCTCCCTCCCTCCATACGAAAACCCACAAAACAAAGCAGATATGCGGAGACAAAGACGCAGCGATAGACGTACAATACCTACACACAGACAATTGGCTCAGCGATTCGTCAACCAAAAGCTATATGCTGCGATCTTTGTGTGCATATGTCGTAGAGCTGACTAACGCACTTTTGCCCAGTCGTCCTTCTTAGGTTTTGTGCCTTCAACAAATATTCAGCCAAATACAAGCCCTTTCTCTGGTGGCCCAAGGGCTGTGAGAATCGGAGGATCTAGACCCAGAACCACAAAAGGACCAAAGCATGTCCTGGCCCGTCTTTTTCGTGCGTTGTGTCTGCTGTTTGCTGCCACATCTATGTTGTATTCCCTGCGTAATTACGCTGTGGAGATAATCCCACTGAATGAGAAAGGTGACCCAAAAACCTTGGCAAGAAGACGCTAGTCCCGTTTCGGAACGAGTGGAGGAGAATTGGGTCAGATCCACGACCAAGAAGTGCGCACAAGCGCCACCAAAGATCGGCAAAGCGAAGACGGACGCACAAAATCGAAGTTTCTTTGGCCCCAAGTCAAGGACCAGTCGAAAGATTAGATGAAGATGGAGAGACGAAAGTACGGAGCAAGACGATGGCACACCCCTGCGCCAAGTAAAAGTCCTCCAAATCTGTATCTGACAGGGGTAGGAAGACGCTTGTTAAATATGAGATATTAAGTACCGGAATCTATGCAAGTCATGCCGTGTTTTGCAAAGTACATCGTACACTACGGGAGACGCAGCAATGTGGAACAAAAATCGCAGCCGCGGCTTTGCAAGGTGCGACGTGGCCACGAGTGTATCGAGACATTGGATGAGGTGAACATAATGCAGCTAGCAAATGTTCTGGCAAGACAAGACATATCCAGCCGCAATTACGGCCAGTGAGCCCCTGAACGACCCAGCTGAGACGCTGTCTTAAAGAGGCACCCAATCGTATTCACATCGTAGATCCAGGGCTCGATGCGTGTTTTTTTCGGCAGGCCCCTTGTGTCTCATATCATGAAGTGGTATCATTGTCATTTCTATCGTTGTGGAATGAGAGCTATGCCGCTCACTTCCTCCGGAATCGGCCTTGTAGCCAGCACCGGTACATTTTCAATTTCATGGCCCTGTTGACAATCAGTCGCCGGTCTACACCCATGTTCTCGAGTGTGAACGGTGCGTCCTCCTCCGAGTAGAGGCCCGCCATGTCCGCCGCGTCCCCCTCCTTCGCGGCCCGCGTCTCACCTTCGGTTGCAGAGGCAGCCGCCTCGGGCTCGGTCACGCCCGTCCAGATCTTGACCAGCTCGTCCTTGTCGAAAAAGTACACGCGCGTGCCGTCGCCGCGAATGTAAAAGTTCTCCTCCAGGTACCGGCCCTTGCGGAACCGCACTTGGGCCAGGTCGCCGCGGCCGTAGTCACGGAAGCAGACAGTGCCGCCGGGCTTGACGAGACGCGCCACATTGGCCACAGCCTGCTTCCACTGCGTGGGCGACAGCGCCGAGAAGATAAACACCAGAATGGCAACGTCGACCGATGCCGGGCCCAGTCCAGGCGGTGCAGCCTCATCGCCCGTGCCGGCTACGTCCCACACGTCGGCCTGCATGTGTTTTGTATCGTACGCCTCGTCCTTGCGCATGACGTCGACGGCCGTCTTGCTAAAGTCGCAGGCGTGGATGCGCAGGTGCGGGTTGCGGTTGCGGGTGAGGATGGGAAACGCCGTGTTGCCTGCACCGGCGCCAATCTCCAGGACGGTCTTGGGTCCCGCGTCGGGCTCGCACACCTCGTTGAGGATGGGAAACTCTTGCTGGAGCCATTTCCGGTCCTTGAAGAAGTTGGCCGTGTTGTTCTTGTAGAACAGGTTCCACCACTTGGCCGGGTCGCCATTGAAGCGGGCTAGTGTTTGACGGTCAGCTGCGGGTTCCAAAAGGCAAAACGAACAGGGTGCAGCGAAAAAGTAATGAAAACAAAAGTGCTTGTTCAAAAATATGATCAGATGGGAGCGAAAGACAAAAATGGTGTTTGTTTGTCATCAGGAATCAGATGAACTATGCTTTAATTTTATACAAATCATCACTTCAATCTTGAACAAGGTTGGGAGGGCTGTGGGCATTCATAAATGGAAGAGGAAGACGTAGCAAAAAACCTACATTTGTCAAAGTCAGACACGGGCGAGCTCCGCTGCAGCTCGTACTGCTTCTCGGAATACTCCTTGAATGCATCGTCGGTCTCGACATGGTCCCAAGCATTGTACTCGAACACGTCGTCCTCCTGCGTCAGGAAGCGCTGTCCGAACATAAACGGGTCTGTCCGCTTCTGGTTGTTGCTCGGGTCGTGGGACCGGTGGGCAGGCACTTCGGCCGCCGGCGTCTCAGCCGGCGACGAAGCATCCCCGGTCGCGGGGGAGGCCGCCGCAGCGGCGGCAACATCCTCGGCAGCGACAGGCATGCCAGCAACTTGTTCAGCCATTTTCAGGCTTTGCGGTGCAGGCAGGAAGTGAAAAAAAGGAAGGGAAGGGGAGAAAATGAACGGAACAAACGATGCCCTTCGTCAGCCAAGGACTATCGAATCGAATCGCACGGGACGTTGAATCGACACACGCGCATGGTGGGCGAGGCGGGAAGAGAAAAAAATAAGCCACGCTTGAGGTCCAAAGAAAAATTTTAGAGGGAGGAAAAGGGACCGCGAAAAAACAGGCACGAAAAAAATTAGCTTTATATGGTGCCTGGAAACACGTAGCAAGAGCCATGTGGCTGGTGCGGTTTGTGGCGGGATCCACTTTCCCAGCATACCTTGGCAGCGGCTGTCACAGGCCTGTTCTACAGCGTATTAGCTGCCAGGAAACAGACGACATCACCGAAGCTCACAAAGTCAGGGGAAAAGTAGCTTACCCGCAAGGAAGTCAATCGTGAAGGGGCCGGAGAGCGTTTTATTCACTCTTTATATTTTTTATAAATTTTGACCTCAAGTACCTCCACGGTCCCGGTGACACATCTCACACCAATGGCCGGCACGAGTATCATGGCCTCCAAGGCCCTCTGCCGCCTCAGACCGAGACAATGCGGGTGTATGTCGCAAAACATGGCTCGGACAGCCTCAGCTTCTCCAGTCCCGGCATCGAGATCCTTCTACTCCTATGCAGAAGCTCCTAGAACAACCTCGCAAGCTGCCCGGTTACGAGCCAGGCCACGGACAGACCGCACAGAACGCCGTTCCATCTTCAACTTGGCCACCGCCCTCGGCAAAGCAGCATCTGGCTCGGGTGGTCCACAGCAGTCACTCACGACCGTGCGGACACTTCCGTATGCAGCGGGTGACTTGTTTCGCATTATCGCCAACGTGGACGCCTATGCCAAGTTTCTGCCGCACTGTACCAGCAGCCATGTCACCCACTGGAGGAACACACCTTCTCTAAGCGCTGGATCGTCATCCTCCTCCTGGCCCGCTCGTGCCGATCTCACCGTTGGCTGGGGTCCGCTCTCGCAGACGTATTCGTCCCGTGTCTACTGTGTCCCCGGCCACGGTGTCGTCGAGGCCGTATCGGGCCAGGCTGGTGCGCCGACACTGACCGCCGCAGAGCGCGCAGAGATTGGGCTCGATACGACCGAGGACGAGGATGGCAGGCGGTTGGGTGCCCAAACGGCCACGGATGACGATACATTCGAGAGCCTGGTGACGCGGTGGACTGTGGTGCCGTTAGAGGCGACCGGTGGTGACGGGGCAGCAGCAGGACAAGCAGCACAACCGCCAAAGACAAGGGTGGAGCTGCACATCCGATTCCAGTTCCGCAGCCCGCTGTACCAAATGGCAGCTGGTCAGGTCGGCAATGAGATGGCTACCAAGATGATTGAAGCTTTTGAAGTGCGGGCTGCTGAGCTGTTGGGCCGGAGGCTGTGAGGCGTGGTTCGTCATCGTGGCTGATACATGGTGTTGAGGGTCTAGTAAGGGCCCTTCAGTGACTCTCCTTCAAGTACATACTCATATTGCGCAGGGCCTTTACGAGGATAACAGGCTCGTATAGAATGCACTATAGACTAAAATAAAGGTATTGTTGTTGTTTATAGTGTACTCCGACTGGTCTGATTTTTTTTCATCAACATGCTGTGTAATGTTAGATATCGTGTTATTATTTTTTTGCTAAAATTAAAACAGTTACTCGCTCAGGCCAATATGCAAAAAGGAGACGAATTTAACAAATATAAACGACGAAAACAAAACACAAAAGAAAGCAAACCAAAAACATGAATAAAGAATACAATAAACCACACGCATCCGTCTCATACCAATAAACAACGCCGTCTGTACACGGCCGGCGGTTTTCTGAGAGCTGCATTTGACAAAACCGTTGCAGCTTCTTTTGGTGAAGATGCATCCGAGTATCAGAGCCGCTCCCGACCTTCATCCGCCAGGGTACAGCCTCGACCCCAAGTTCCATAATACTCCAGACGACTTATGTATGCAGGATCATGAAAAAGGTAAAAAGATCAACTCAAAAAGTAACAAGAATGAACAAACAGAAAACAGCAAACACAAAACAGCAAACACAAAACAGCAAACACAAAGCCAAAAGCACACGCGTTCTACAACTAAGCAACAAGGGGAATCAAAACCGCCATGAGGAAAACAAAACCGGGTGGCCACAAAGGACGTTGGAAAGTAGAAGAAAGTAGCCGACCCGGGACATCCAAGAAGAGAAGCCAAAATGCAGTAAGATAGACAGAAAGGAAGGTCGCCGCCGTAATTCGTGGTTACGGTTATTAGTCAGTCGTAGACCGGAGATAATAGCAAGTAAACTTGCTGGCTTAGACGGTCACGAGTCGTAGGATCGTCATGTTGTTCTTATCTTCGTTGATCATTTCCGCCTGGGGGGCATGTGTGTTACTATGAGCAGTTCTCACAAGTAATGACTGGAGGATGGTGAAATAAAAAACTTACTTCCTGCCCGACTTGGGTGGCTTGCCGCCCATGAACTGGAGGAAACCCGTGCCCACATGCTTACCACTGCCGCTCTTTTTCTTTTCGTGCCGGATAGGATCGCCATTGACCACATTCGGCATACCCATGCGCACACCGCCTGGACCAGGTCGCATCATGCCGGGCATCATGCCGGCCCACTGTCGTGGTGCACCGGGGCCTGGTTGCGGCATGCCTGGCCGCCCGGGGACGGCCATACCGCGCCCGTGGGGCATACCGTGCATAGGGTGGTGGCCGCGGACACCGCCCACGGGGATGGGCCCGCCTGGGAAGCCTGGGATGTGCGCGCCGTTCATGGGTATGCCGTTCCGCAGTGGTGGTGCCTTGTCCATCGGCCACATGTGCATAGTTACCGACCAATCGGGTTCGACAACCTTCTCCCATATAGAAGGCAAGATAATCTCTCCGTTGGGCCCGATTAGGTCGTAATGTCCCGCCAACACATTTGGGCCGATGGCTTCGACTTGAACAAAGGCCTGCTTGATGAGGTCCTCCATCCCAGCCCATGTCTGGCAGAGGTTGAAGGGGAATTGGAACTTACGCCCGACAGCGTCCTTGAACTTGATTGGCAGTTTTTCTGCCTTTTTCTTTTCCTCTTCCAACTTGACTTTGGCCTCCTCAGAGATTTTGGCAACCAGCGCTTTGTGTTCCTTCTTCTTCTCTTCCTCTTCTTCCTTGGCCGCCTCGGCCTTCTTTCTCTCTTCCTCTAGTTTCGAACGCGCTTCGATCTCCGCCTTGAGCTTGGCTTCCTCCTCGAGCTTTTTGCGCCATTCTATCTCCTCCTTCACCTTCTTTTCGGCGGCTTCTTTCGCCTCGATCTCCGCCTTGAAGTCGGCGGCCGCCTTTGCTCTGGCTGCAGCCTCGGCCGCCTCCATCTTGGCTTTCAGAGCAGCTTCGGCAGCAGCAGCAATCTCGGCGTCTCTCTTGACTCTTTCTTCCTCGTCGCGGCGTTCCTTGTCAAATTTGGCACGGGCCTCCGCCTCGATGCGAGCGATGGCCTGTTCTTGTTGTGCTTTCTTCTCCGCGTCGGCTTTTCGCTCGGCCTCCATGCGCTCGCGAGCATCCCTCTCAGCGTCGGCCTTGGCCTTGTCGAGCTCCTTTTTCTGCTCGTCCGCCTCTTTGCGGGCGCGTTCCATGCGGCGCTCAAACTCCAGTTCGGCCGCCTGCCGCATCTGGTCCTGTAGTTGCTTCTGCTTAATCTCCTCTTCCTTAGCCTTCTTCTCCAACTGAAGAATTTCAAGCTGTTGCTTCATCCGTTCCACTTCTGGATCGGGCTTCTTTTCTGCAGGTGCTGGGGTGTGTGACGGGCCCGGCGCCTCGGTGGGTGGCGGAGGAGGCGCATTGTACATATACGGGGGCATCGGCATGCCGTATTGCCCGGCGCCAAAGAAGTTGTTTTGGTAGGGGACCATGTCATAGCCTGCGGGGCGATCGTTGTAATAAGCTGGGCCGCTTGTGAAGGGGTTCTGGTAATTGCCGTACTGGACCACTTGTCCACGGCTGCCGCCATAGGGAGGAGTGTATCCGCCGATGTGGCTCTGCGCGTGGTGTGCATAGTACCCATTGGCGCTCTGCTGGGGGTAGCCACGAGTCCTGTACGTGGCGTACTCTTCAGACGGTTCCGTGCTCATGGCTGGCTGTGGTGGTGCCTGGACCGTCCGGTAAGGGATGCTTTGTTGTTGACGCTGGGTACGCGAGTGTTTGCGCGACGCGGTCCGGATAGGAGCTCTGCGCTGGTGATCGTGGTGTTGATACTCGCCGCTGGCCGAGGCTGAGTCGGAAGGTTCGAGATCGCCGTAGTCCTCGTCCCAACTTTGCGGGGGAGAGTCGTATGAGTGTCGGGAGCTATCGTCGTCGGTGATGGATTCTGATTCGCGCGATGAACCGGTAGAATGGTGGTCGACGGAGTTGCTTGTGCGTATATGTCTGTTTTAATTGTATGATTATCAGCACTGTCTGATCAACAGGTGACAAATAAGGCCGCTTGCCTTTAATAATTCCAATTTGTCATTGTTGTTTTTACGTTTTCATTCAAAGCATATTGGACTTACGACATTGGGACGAGGAATCGTGGAAAACGCCTGTCACTCGCGGCGAACTACAATGGGGCGGCCCGTAGCAATTGTGCGCATAAACTGAAGAGTGTGGAGAATTTTGCGGTTTTGTTCGAGAATCGTCCGGTGTGCGAACAGTCGATGTTCAGCGCTTTGTGGAGGCGTGCTTTCGAGAGACGAGTTGAGCGACCTGGCAAGAAAAAGAGCGATGGTCGGTTTCCTAGGAGAGTCGAAAACAAACGGAATTGGCGGAGGGGCGTGATCCAAGAAAAGAGGGGGGAACTTGGTGTTTGTTTTGTCGCGCTTTTTCAATCTAGTCTCAATAGGGTCCAGGGGACGGCACGTCGGATTGGTAGCGTGCTCAGTTTTTGTGGACAGCTGGACGAATCTCTGTGCTAACGGGCGATAGTGTCTGGATTAGCGGATGTGCCCGAGTATTTGTTGTTTTGGTTTCTGTGTTGGTAGGGATGTGACAGGGGCGAAAGGCGTGAGAGACTGTGTTCTCTGGTGATCAGACAAGAACGGGCTGTTGGATGGTGAGCGCTGCAAAAAAGGAGGCGCCAAAACAGCACCTCTGTGAAAGGGGCAAGGGTTGGTATTTAAAGAGATGAATGGAGATTGCAGAGGAAAAGGCCAGGCCCGGGCCTGGGCGAGCAATTCTCTGTCGTGCTGCAGTGCTGCGGCTTGCTGTGGGTATTTCGGAAACCCTGTCAACCCAGCCAACAGGCAGAGGCAGAGTCCGCTTTCTTTGATCCGCTCCGCACTGGCGATTGGGCCTTAAAGTTGATGGGGCTGAAGTGCACCTTTTCGCAGTTGCGGTGACAAGTTGACTCGTAATAACTCGTAAGGCAGGGGGGAAAATGGAGAGTGGAGACGAGGGCAGACAAGACAAACAGTAAAAAGATGAACGAGTGGATTGGGATTGGGCGCGACAGAGAGAGCAAAAGGGAACGAAAGGGAATAGGTGCCTGCTTGGCCAAATGGCATAGCCTAGGTGGTCCAGTCCCGAGCGGAATTTGTTTTGCGGTGAGAGGGCAGGGAGTGAAAATGGTGGGCAGGGCTGGCAGAACTTGAGGAATGCCGGGTAATAAAACTACGCACTCGTACTGGCCAAGACAGCTGCGGCAACAGAGATCTCTCGCTGAAAAAGGTTGTGCGGTTGCAAATCGGACTGGGACAGACGGGTGTGGTATCGTCGCCGTCGTCGCCGTCGGTGTAAAAGCGAAGTCGATGCCACAGGACAGCGGCAGACGGACTGGACCTGCAAACAATGTTCGCCTTTTCTCTCCCCCTCCTCGTCGTCGAGGTGTGTAGTGGTTGGGGAATTGTGGGCGACGGCGGACTTGCAGCAAAATCAACCTCTTCCTGTGACAAACTCACAGTCACAGAGGCAGAAGGAAACCAGGAAAGGACGGGAGAAGGCTAGAAGGGGGAATGCGGGCGCAGAGGAGATATTATACAGGGACTGGTGGAGCGTATGACGGAGAGAGAGTGAGAGCGACGACTAGGAGAGCAAGGGGGAGGTGCTGCCTTGGGAAGAGAAATTTCTGAGGATTTCTGTGTTTTTCGATGTGCCGTTTCGCGGTGGGAACGGCGGTGGGAGCCCTGATGGTCTAGAAATGGTGGCCACGGGCACTTCGCCATGTCCCCTCTCCCATGTTTCGGTCGAATTCGATGGTGTGGGAATCGTGAGTGTCCGAGTGACCAAACAGGCACAGTTTGTCGACTTGCCTGGTGCAACTCGGGCTGTTGTTACAGGGCCTCCTGCACGCTAAAGCTGTCAGCTCAAGGCCGGCAAAGGGGGGGCTTCCATGCGCATCGGTGACGCAAGGGCTCTGCTCCTATTCCTATTTGATTTTTTTTTCTCGTCCCTTTTCCCATTTGCACGGGACGGTAGACAGACCGACCAGTGCAATATCAGCTGCTGTACAAGCGAAAGATACAAGAGGCAGAAGGCGGTGGGCAATGGAGGAACGGAAAGGTGACCAGAAAAAGGGTTTATGCACAAATGGAGGCGGCAAATGAGGTAGATGCGGGCATCCATCGTGTATCTGCGCCTGTGTGCGTCGTGGGACAAGCTGAGACACCACGATGGGGCACACAAGAGGCCATTCTCTCTAATGGGCCTCCTCTTCCTCCTCGTGGTACTGACGGGGTGCCGTCTCTGGCCGTGCCAAAGTGCCAGAAAGACTGGCAGGCAGTGTGTCCGTGGCTACGATGTGTGACATGTCCATCACAGGCGGAATTTGGCGGTGGGCGGATTGCAAGGCAAAAAGGCCAAAGCGGTCTGGCCTGGACTAGCCACGATTTTGCAGTATTTTGGCCACTGCTTCCGATGTCTAGACAGTTTGTGATCAACACCTTGCAGGGAAGCAGGCTCGGAAGGGAAAGAGAGGGGCGGAGGGCATTGGTGGGGGGGGGGTCTATCTTTGGACAGGGGCCCGTTTTGCGCTTCGGGCTTCGGCCCAATCTCTCATCTTCCCTACTTGTCGTTCGTGCCCATACTCCACGGTTGTGGAAAGACGACCAGGCCAAAGGTGGCGAGGAGGGGCATCTGGCCTTCCAGAAAGGGAAACGGAATGAAAATTGTCACAGAAGAGACTGGAAAGGCGGGGGCAGCAGGACGCCAAGTAATACGACGCTGGAGGGGAACAAGGTATCGAACGATATCTCAGGGCGGATCTTGTGGCCAGGCCACAAGAGGGCATGGTCATACTGTTCTGGCAATGACATGCGGAAAACGGCAGAGGGGAAAATAGACTGACTTCCAACTTTCCCACGATGCTGCGCCGTTTCGGCCTGCCGTTGGTCTGGTGTCTTGTTCGTCTGCCCGGCAGATTGATTGTGCCGTTAGTCGCTTTGCTGCTGTTGCAGCCCTGAAACGCACCCAGTCTAATGTGGGGCTACGGTAGTCGACGCGATGAGCATGGTCTTGTATGGCTTGGAGTATTTGGGGAGACAACCGGCGGGGACATTAGGCTGGACCGTGGTGATATGTGAGTTGGCGTTGGCGATGGTGGCACTGGCGATGTGCAAAAGGTAGGCGATGGCGTCTAAGGCCTGGGTGGCAAAAACAAAGGACACGTCGGCTCGGGTTGCGCCTTCATGTTTCTATCTTGCATTCTACGGATCGCACTTTCTTCATATACATCTCACATATGCACGCCAGCAGGAGCGACAGGCGTTTGCGGCCAACACAGTTTCCCGTTTCGGCTATCCTGCGTCAACAAGAAAAAGGTATTGGAGAGGGAAGGAGCAGCCGGGCGAGAATAGGTAAGAGCAGACAATTACGTAGTAGTTCGGTCTTCGACAAACTCTCAACAACCTATCATACATGCAAGCACTCCGGACATGTGTTCGAGGTGGCCGACAGACCACGATGCAAGGGTGGCTTGCGTTTTCTTTGCTGTATTTGTTCGTGCTTATGATTGGGCACCGAGTGGTTGGCTAGGCATTGCTCGTCCCTGTCGTTGGGTAGGGAGGCGGAATGCCGCAGCATGCAGAAGACACGGGGCAATTCTCGCGCAAAAAAAGGACCAAAACAAAACAAATAGAGACAGAGCACATAACTTGTTGCCGACTTGCATCATGGGCCGGAAAGAGGGAGTTGGTGATCGTTAATGGCGTCCTGATCAGCACGTTACTTCAAATTGGTCTTCTCTTGCCCGTTTTGTACGTCAGCAGCAAATAATAGTAGGACTCACCAACCGCACGCAATGGCAAAAGCTCTTTACGCGTAAAACTCAAAAGTCAATGTCAACAAACACGAACTTCAACTACAGCAATACTGTCTACCTGGTTCAGATGCAAAAGTATGCACAAGGGGTTGCAGTGCATATAACCAAAAAAAAAAACCTGCAGAATGGGACGGTATTGGATAAACAAAGCACGTAAACAGACGCAACTGCACACTTGGCCAAGGAAAAGTATATAGCGCTCCGATCGGTTTATGACTTTCGTCTGTGTAATGGCCGACAACAAGAAGTATGATTTGCCGCATCGTTTTCACCCCCCAAAACTTAATTTCGTGCTACCATGAAGGCTGGCGAGATCGAGATGCGTGCAATGGGCATGTCCATGCCTGATAAACACTTCACATTGATGATAGCACGGAGACGAAGTGATTCAAATTACCGTAAAATAATCCATAACATGAGGCAAGTCGTCATTATTGTCAAAGTTTTCATCGTAATCCATACTGTGAGATTGTCGAGAGCGAGATAATATCGTCGTGCTGCCCTTGCCAAACTAAGAACAAAGAACCAAGAAGATACACAGAAGAACTAGACAAACCTTCAACAAAAGGCGCCAAGCTGTCCGTGGCACCACACCTTCTGTGAAACCTCAAAAGCCTAAAGGGATGAAAAGAACTGAGAAGCCAAATGTAAGCCATGACACGAGGCACAAAAGAGCCTCTAGACAGACTGGATGCCAGTAGATGAAGCGGGGCGACAGTGATGTAACAGGTGGGGGACAAGCAATGCATCGCACGTGGAGTCTCATGCAGCTCTATAGGCAGGCAGGCCGTACTGTTAGCAAATCAGCATTTTGTGTCATGTCTGGCGATAGACAGTTGCCTCAGCTACCTCGGTGTTTCCTCTGTCTGTTTTGATGTCCTTAAGACAAGAGGCTCTTTCACGCGTCCTCCTCTCCTCACTGCCACGGACTCCACTGCCACTGCAGCATCAAGCAGTTGCTGAGAAGGTGGCCTCTTGAGGTGACCACGATTTGGGTGACGGAAGTGCAGAAGAACATGACATCTGAAGAAGGAAACTTGGGGTGTAAATTGACGAAAATCCAAACTCGAATGTTCAGGGTACAGGCCCTCGCGTATTCTTATTCTGCCAAGCCATATACGGCTCTTTCCGCCGCAAATCGGGCACCCTACGAACTGGTACAGTGTGGCTGTGACTGGCCTGTTGTCATCTTACAGAGAGCCTCAGCCCATGGAAGTAAAACAAGTCACGTATTGAGAGACACAAGGATGGAAGCCATATGGTTACGAACAGAACACAGCATATAGGGACGGCCTCGCGACTTAATCCAAAGTTTCGTGGGGACTCGTTGAACTCCGTGTGGCCTCGACTAATGTGCTTGGTATCGAATTGCGCCACGAGTATGGACACCGGCATTGTATGCTTGCTCGGGGAGTCGTTCCATTCATAACTAATGAGCTGGACATGTCGCGGCACTTGGTACCTGATAGTATTCCTGACGTAAAGCGAGTGGGAAGGAAATGGTGGAGGGGAAAGTCGCGGTGGAGATTTTGCAATGGTTGTCGGATGTGATGCAAGGTCGCTGACGTGTGAAATTGCACATAGAGCAGGCGGCCGGGCTGACCCATGGCCGGAAGTGGGAACTGATTAGCAGCTGCAATTGGAACGGCCTCCAACTCGCTGTCGTCCTAAAGTCACCAAGCCATGACCTTCCCGTGCCGTTGTCGTGAGCCGGCCATATGAGCGGCCGGGGTCTTCTAGCTGAAGCTGCCAGACTGGATAGCTCTAAATCGAACTAGTCAACCCACGGGTATAGATTGCGTCAAGCAGGCTGCTATACCGTGTCTCTGACGCGGTGCAAAGGCTCCGTGAGACCCTCCTCTGGAACCAGTTGCCTTCGTTCAAGAAGTTGGACGGGAGACAGATGGTACCGGAACCGGTACCGGGACTAAAACAACGGCTGGAGAAGAGACGATAGACGGTCACTTTTGAGGGGACGACGGCTGCGCCAGAAATCAAAGAATACCGGTGGAAGGCCGTCATCGCAGACCAATCATCATTTATCGTTGTTCATGGCGGCTTGGCATGAGATGATGACAACGAACGAGGCAATCGGGAGGAGTTACCGTTGCCATCGTGTAAAGGGAATGATCGCCCGAGGTTGTTGGGTTTCAGTTAAACAGAATTGTCGTGCCATAGGTCGTTTGCCATTTACCGGCGCTCAAATGTGTCGTCGCCAACTGCCTTTTTGTAATGTTGGATGAGATGAAAGGGTCGATGGTAATGAGGGAAGGCGCTGAGAAGGGGTCCTCGAGGGCTAGTCCGTTTACAGCATAGCCTTGCGAGGAGGACGGCCGCTACCTGGGGAAAGAACGACCGCTCGGGCATTTTACATGCTTCCCACTTGGCTCACTGCGTGTAATGGTGGTTGAGACCCCGGATTTTGTCTCCGTCGAGATATTTTGGGCCGAACATATAATGCTGATGTCCGACATTCTCAATCTCCTCGCATCAAAACCAGTCCACTCTCGCAAAAGACTGCCGCTTTGGGATGTCTACCTGCGGCCACAGCACGACTACTACAGGCTACGAACCCTGAAACATTGGCTACAATGGTCTATCCTGGCACGCGAAGCACAGGATGCGGCCTCTGTCGGAAGCGCAAGATAAAGGTATGGATCCACGCTCTCATCTGACGATGCCCCATGTTCTGACAAGGTTGCGGTTTTTTGCTCTTTTTGCTTTCGTTTCAGTGCGATGAACGACGCCCAGGATGCCGCCGCTGTGCATTATATGGCTCGCAGTGCCCTGGCTACGGACGTCCGCTCGACATCCGATTCCATGACGGACCATACGCAACCGTCTCGACAAAGGCTACAGTAGTTAAGGAATCACCCTTATCTACTGGGACGGGTGGTACGTTTTCTGTGGTGCGTTCGATGTCGCCGCCGCAGCCTTTGACGACTGGCGTACCCCCGCCCGACAATTCGACTAACGCACTGGCTATCCGTGCCAATGCTCTCGTGTTGACCACCCCGACCTCCAACGCGCAAAGGGACATGCGGGACAATGAGACCGATGCCCATGCACCTCTCCTCCGCCAGCCTCGCCCGACATGGGATGATGCGTCCCTGAGCTACTTCCTCGGCGAGTACCGCGTCTCTCCGCAGCCCGGCATCATCATTGGCCACATGGACTTCTTGTCAGATCTTTTGTTCGAGACATCCTCTGACTCTGGTTTACGGCCTGCGACCCTCGCGACGGCTTGCCTTTGCTTTTCTCGCCGTCGGAAGGATCCAGACCTATATGCTCATGCAATGGACCATTATGTCTCGGCCCTTTCAGCGGTGAGAACGACGTTGAAGAATGGCCAGGAAACACGGGGAGACGACATCTTGGCTGCCATCATGCTTCTGCACATGTTTGAGGTGCGTCTGAGATTGACAGATTTACGGGAGTGTTTTCAATCGGCTGACTTGAACGTGCTTCTAATTAGGACATCGAAAGTGGCCACTCCCAAGCTGCCACGTCGCACCTCAAAGGCATTGCTCGTCTTTACGATATTCGCGGACAAAATATCCTGTCCAAGATCCCCGGCAGCCCGCTTTACGGATGGATCTTCTCTCACTTGGTAGGCCAAGCAGGATCTACGGCTATGATATAGCAGGGACGTAATGTCACGTACTAACCTTGGTTATCCGGAACAGCAAACCCTTAGTCTCGCGACGCACGAGTACTTTGAGTGCCTGTCCGTTCCACAGCCCGAGCAAGCTGTCTCGGATCCGGCTGGTGGCTTGGTCTACATGGCTGCCAAAATCAGCCGCTTTGTCACCTTGTCGGCTGAGCGTAAATTGGAGCTGGAGCAAACCAAAGCGTCGCCCGAAAGCAAACTGGCGTCGCTGATGACCATGATGCACCTAGCCATGCACACCCAGGTCGTGAAAGACGCATGGACTGAATCGCTGCCCAAAACCTGGAAGCCGCGCGTGATATACGCCGTGAATGGCGCAAACCGAACCCGCCGACGCATCACATACTCCTGCCGTTGGCTGTCCGTTGTCTCGACCTTGTACCATGCCGCCCTCCTCAAGTACTACCACACCGTCCTCGGCTGCTGCCAGTCCATTATGCAGCTCAATGTGGTCCCGACTTCGACCGAGCAGGACATCGTAAGCACCGTCGCCAACACTGCCAACAAGAACCTGGCCCACCTCGTCGACTTTTTGTGCGACAGCCTGCCGTACGCGTTTGGGGAAGTGGACGGCGACGGCGAGCTACTTCCGGCCCCCGACTACAAAGGCTACAGCTCGTATAGCCTGATTTGGCCCCTTGTCGCTTTGGCGACGTACCCTGGCAGCACAAAGGAACAAGTCGAGCTTGCAAAGTCCTCGCTGGCCAGAATCAGGACCATGTATGGCATCCGGCTCGCAGAAACCTCCCTAGAATTAGCTGCGTACAAGTTTTTCTGAAGGTGAGGGAACGTGCGTCTTTCGGCGCTTAGCTAGCGCTTACCGCATCTGCGTCGGGCTGTAATGGAGGAGCACGCACTGCGACGTATTACAGCCCGCTCATTCTCTTTTCTCTCTCTTGCGCAGCAAATGACGGCGATAATCACTTGCAATGCGCATTTCTGATGCGCATTTCGCTTTGCAGCAACCAAGAGCAGTGCACATATTTGGCCGGGATGGCCGTAAGCGAGACTGATGGCCCTGCCGATGCGTCGGCAGGCCCTGTCCCATCAGCGACATACGACCGATTCACAATCGCGCCCGAGGACGTCGTGGTCCACAAGTGGTCCTGCGACGCGAGCACACCCACGAGCGCTGTAGTCGTTCTGCAGCATGGTTTCGGCGAATATGCCGAGCGCTACCTCTCATCACATTATAAACTGATCCCGAAACTGCTGGTGGAAGGGTTTGAGGTGTGGGCGCTCGACTTTTATGGCCACGGCCGATCCCCGGGCGATCGCGGAATGGTAAATGTGGTGATGGCAGTCAGGCACCACCTCGAGGTTCGAAAGCGCGCCGCCGAGCGAGGGCTGCCCGTCTTTTTGTTTGGCCACTCGCTCGGCGGCCTGGTCACGGCGGGCAGCGTCACCTCATCGCCCGACAATATCACTGGTGTCGTTCTGTCCAGCCCGGTCTTGCCAGCTGCCATGTCCGGGCTGGGCCAGGGTGCGCTCCAGCTGGTCGCGAGCATCGTGCCGAAGACGAAGGTCCCGCTTCCCTGGCCGCCACTGGAAGAGCTGTGCCACGACCAGGAGCAAGTCCGGATCCTGATGGAAGACCCGATGAAGCACAAAAGTGGTATTTCGTTCTCTGTCGCATCGACGGCAGTGAAAGTCGTTAACCTCGTGTGGGAGGCGTTGGACAAATGGACAGCTCCGACGCTGGCGATCCACGGCACTGCCGACTCGCGCGCTGAGCATCGGCAGTGCCAGAGTTTTATAGACAAGATTGCGTCTCAAGACAAGGAGCTGTTTTCCATCGAAGGCGGTTACCACGAACTGTTCAACGCTCTTGAGCCCGAAGAGACCTTTAGGCTTGTAGTTGAATGGCTCCATAGCCATATTTCTACATAACCATATAACAAGAGTTGTTACGATTTCCAGTAGATTTTCTGGGGGGGTTTCTGTTCAAAAAACGGTCAAATCTGCCCCAAGTGCCAAGGCTGGCCGGCCACTAACGACTCGCAAGGTAGGCACGGATTTAGGAAAGTTCTGCATCATCCTTCAGCAGAACAGGAGCCGCAGAGTACTAAAAAGTCCGTCGACATTAGGCAGCGCCATTCGAAGTACGGTACTTCTTATATTACGCTCACAGAAATCCGACCTCATATTAAGCCTTGATGGTGTTTAAAAGTACACAGAGACCAAAGAAAACAACTTTAGATCAATCGCTTTGCGCACGCAAACCCCTTTATTTCGACGAACCCAGACCAACTTGCTCTCGACTCCCTTTGTAAGCGGCCCTTGCTTTCTTCGCCATCATTTGCATTAGCCCATGGAGCCTAGCCAATCTGAAGAAGTAGCCCATCGTGCTACAAAGTCGACCGTCTTTACCAGGCTGTTGTTTATTGGCGCCGTCGTTGCCCTACTACCCAAGATCCTGGCTTTGTTCATCCTGCGCAAGCTCTTGGGGCCTCGCTCAGACGTTCCGGGGGATCTGCAACGATCGATTGTTCGCGGGTGTGTGCTACGTCGTCTCCCTTTTATTACTGATTTGCTCGAACTTTTAGTATTGTCATTACTAACCTTTACTGATAGAGCCACTACCCTGCCGTTGCGCCTTTTGCATGGCCGTCGCCCACCGTTTGATGTCGAGTCCGTGCTGGCGGCGCCCCGTTTCAGAAACTACGACCGCCAGCTCTGCACCAAGGTCTCGACTGGGCTGGGATCGGCATATTGGGTTTGCAAGGGACGCCCGCGCGGCTCATCACAGCCGCCACGGAAGCAGCATCCAGACCCGCGCGAGAGCGACCTCGTGCTCTTCTACCTCCATGGTGGCGCCTACGTATATGGTGAACCATTGGGCTCAACGCTGCTTCTGCTGCGGGCCGCCGAGATCGCGGCCCTGCGCGGCGTCAATGTCAGCATCTTTACCGTTGGCTACACGCTGGCGCCAACAGGCACTTTTCCCCTGCAGCAACGACAGGCGGTGGCGGCGTACCGGTATCTGCTGGATGTCGAGCACATCTCTCCCGACAAGATTGTTGTGAGCGGCGAATCGGCGGGGGCGCACCTGGCCCTGACGTGCTTGATGGGCATTGCCCAGGCAAAGCTTCCGACACCGGCGGCCTCGCTCCTGCTCTTCCCTTGGATCAGCCTGACGAACTCGTCGCCATCCTTTGAGCGGAACAAGTACAAGGACGTGCTCACCAAGTCACTGCTGGACCGCTGCGCAACAGAGGTGCTTGGTAATGACGCAGGAACAAGAGAAGAAAGAGGAACAGGAACGGACTCCAACATCTACGAGGGCGTCAACTGGGACCAGTTGGAGCTTGTGGACCTGACGCGCCAACCAACCAAGGGCGAAGGCCCGACGCCCCTGGCTTGGAACCAGATCCTTCCGTCGTTCACGTGGATCAATGTAGGCGAGCACGACATGTTCTTCGATGACATCCAGACGTTTGTTCGCCAGGCGGAAGCGGACGGAGCACGCATTCAGCTGGATGTGACGCAGAAGAAGCCGCACGGTTGGCACTCCGGCGACAGAACCAAGGCGAAAGAATTCGTACAAATGAACCCGGACGAGGCAGTGCCGGAAGGGATGCTTCCCGGCTGTGACAATGTTGGCCAGGCCCTCCTTCGGGTATGGGACGAGGCCGTGAGGAAAAGCAGCCGGGCCAGGCCATGACTGTATCGCCCTCAAAACATGAGATGTCTTCTTAGGTGGGCCGTTCTGCTTATCTATCCTCCTCGTTGACGGTCGTCGAGTAGTAATAAAATTGGATATGCGGAACCACAAAAGTTCAATCTTCGCGTCGCTTACTGTGGGTGAGTGAGCTTCTTAAACCGACGGAGCTCTCCGTAGAAGCCATATATGCAGTCGTATCAAATACGTCAGATCCAGGCACGAGCCACGTTTGCTTTGTTTTTCAGTTGACGACAGCCATCCACTTCTGGTCCGGTCCTCCATCGCTGTTTTTAATACAAGTCTCGGAACACTCTGCCCACACTTAGATGTCCAATATCGACCAGTATCTACAGGACAGAACCGCATATCCTACGCGGCGAAAAGCAACGAAAACCGACATAAAAGACAACAAAAAGTAGGCCCTTTCATTACCAAGTAATAGACGGAATGGAAACCAAAAAAGCATGGTCCAGCGGCTGGCGATCAAGCGGTGGGCGACGAAGCGGCCAAAACGCCAACAAAAAAGGACCGCGGCTCAGTCGAGATGATCGAACCCAATGACAACACAATGCATGGGCAATAACCGCATGTGACGCACCACAGCGCGCGAAAGCAAAGGCTGGAGAAATCAAACTGGTTCTCGATTGCTTGCTTCACATGAAGATTGAGCCTTCCCCGCAATATGGTAGGTGCTCTTTCCCCGCGCAATGGCCCTTTGACGAGAAACATTTCTCCCTGCGAGCGCCTAGGAAGATGCAAGCAAATAGATAGAGTGGTGGAAAGGACGCGGTTCACGACACTTTGGGAAAGAGCCCCGTCGTAGTGCGCTATACGGGGGGGTGGCCGGGGGACTAGTCTCTTCGGATGGTGCTTTCCCCGCGTTTTGATCTCGAGGATTTTGCGGATCTATTGTTGACTTTTGCTCGTCTCTGACTATCGAATACAAGTGCATCGAACAGGAGAGCCAACTGGTGCAATGCGGGGGGTGCAGCTAGACCCGTACTTCCGAGGCCTTTCCTGTGCCAAGAGGAGGGAGGTCCAGCTGTCTTTGAGGACGATTTTCTGGGCATGGTTGATGCCAAAGGGGTGAACGGCATACTGGGTGGCGGCTTCCCTCTTTCATTATGTCCAGATTAGGAAAGTACACGGCTATCCCTGCCCGCCGCTCCCTTTCACGATTCCATTGTCTTGTGTACATTGCTCTGCACCACTCGTGTGACTACCAGTGTGCCTCTATTCGTACTTGTTACGTTTTTGGACGTTCTTGGTTCCCATGGCCGACAATATGGCACAGAATACAGTTCTCCTCTGTGCCGGTCAAGGGCTGGCGCAGTCCAACTCGGGTCCAACTCACCAACGACGGTCCCCCGATCCAGATGCAAGTCTCAGCTGAGTACAAATACACCCATATCCGTCGCTTAGAGACTCATCGCGTGGTCGAGCCAATGGGTTCTGTTGCTCGGATAGCCAAAACGGTGTCTGGATCTGGCTATATGACTCTTGTTTGCTGAAGACATCAGTCGAGCATCGACCATCGAACATCGACTGATCATAGCCAGTTTCACCCAATTCAAATTCATCATCGACATATATCACTCACACGTCACAATGAGCGACCACTCGAACAAGGACGCAGTTGCGGTCTTGGAGGAGATCGACAATGTTGCAACGCAGACAAGCAATGTCGAGGAGAAGGGTATTGTTGACGATACGGAAGCCAGCCACCGGCCCAGGGTATGTTTCGTTTTTTTATTGTTGGACCTGACATGCGTTTCTTTATTGTGTGCTTCTTGCATCATTGTCAACTCGAGCTGACCTTGCCGCCACCAGCTGTCTGACATCCGTTTCATCCTCCTGCTGGTTGGATTCGGTATGGCCTTTATCGGCTCGCAGGTCCAACCTTTGATCTTCTCTTCAATTATCCCAGAGATCGCTGCCAGTCTTAACTCGCACGACTTGCTTATCTGGTTCTTCTGCACGCCCTATGTCGCCATCGGTGTCATTGCACCCTTCATCGGGCCGCTGGCCGACCTCTTGGGCCGCAAGCCCATCGCCCTGGCCGGCGTGCTATCGTCCATGGTCGGCATGATTGTTGCCGCCGCCACACCCACCGCCGCCGGCTACCTTGCCGGCATGGTCCTCACAGGCATTGGCATCGCCGCAGAAGAGCTCATGGCGATTACGGCCATTGTCGAGATTGTGCCCACCCGCTACCGCGGCTACTACGTCGCCATCATGGTCGCCTGCTTCCTGCCGTTTGCTCCCGGTTCGCTGTACGGTGTGCTCCTTGCCCAGTACAGCTGGCGCTACTGTGGATGCTTTGTCGCCATCTGGAACTTTATCACGGCCATTCTCATCTTCTGCTTCTACAACCCGCCGCCCCGCACCAACGCCGCCGGTATGACCACGGCCGACAAGATCAAGCACATTGACTTTGTGGGCGGCCTCCTCATGACCGCTGGTCTTGTCATGTTTTTGGTGGGCTTCAACTGGGGCGGCCAGCAGTATCCGTGGCACTCCGCCCGTGTCATCGCCTTCCTGACCATTGGCAGCGCCCTGATTGTCATCTTCTGCCTGTACGAGGCCTATGTGGCGCCCTACCCCATGTTCCCCCGCCGCCTCATGCACCACACCCGCACATTCATCGCCCTCATGGTTGTCATTATGATGGCCGGCATCAACTACATCCCGGTGCTCTTCTTCTGGGTCCTGCAGGCCGTCGCCGTCTACGACTCGGATCGGATCGAGCTCGGCATCCGCACGCTTCCGTTTGGTTTCTGTATTCTGGGCGGCGCACTCATCTCGGCCGTCATTGTGTCGCGGTTCAAGTCCCACCTGCGTCTGATCATGTCGACGTTCTGCATTGTCCAAGTCGTTGCCATTGGCTCGATGGCCGCTGCGGACCCGTACAACATCAACACCATTTGGGCGCCCTTGGTCCTGGGCCTGTTGGGTGTTGGCGGCGTGCTCATCCCCAACCAAATCATCATCACCGTTATCTGCCCTGACGATCTCATCGCCACGGCCACGAGCCTGACCGTCTGCTTGCGCGCCGTCGGCCAGGTCGTTGGCTTGAGCACCTTCTACACACAGTTTGTGTCCATCCTCACGGCCAGGACGCTCAAGATAGTCATCCCTGTTGCCATAAACGCGGGCATCTTTGACATTCCGACGCTCCAGAACATGATGCCCACGCTCGTGTCAATGCCATACACGTTATGGGCCCCAACCATCAGTGCGCTGGACACGCCAGAAAAGGTTGACACGCTGCACCACGCGGTCGTGGACGCCTTTGGGGGCGCATTTCCACGTGTTTATTTTATCTCTATTGCCTTTGGTGTGACGGCTGTGGTTGCCAGCTTCTTCATTGAGAGCTTGGGCAAGTTGATGGACGAGCACATTGCTGTGCCCTACTTTTAAGACGGCAGTGTTTTGAAAGAGATCTATCGCTTTATGAGCTCTCATGCGGGATGCGTTTTATGCCAAATGGCAGTATTTTGATTTCGTGCCTGCAATTATTCTATGTCGTCGTTTATGCCGTCCTGCTTTTTACGAAGATTTATTTTGACAAGTTCACAATGTATCATTCAAACGTCACACCGCCCCCTTTGCCAACTTGAAAGTCTGTCGGTATGTGATAAGACTTATGCGGCTCTACGTCGTACATCGTGGCGTAAGTTCATGCTTAGGTGTGTGTCGTACGACATGGCGTGGTTCGCCGCCCAAGGCGAGATTTGGGTAGCAAAACAACCCAACCGAGGCCCCATGTCAACGCCAGTGCCCAAATCCTGCGTAGTCTTCTCCCCATTCTATCGCCCTACAGGGCTCTATATTCACTTTTCGCCGCTGCGGCAAAAACTCTTCCCGTTTTAACCTTATCATGCACGTCCAAGGCGGCATGCACACAAAGTCACTTGATGCCTTCTGGGATCGTTGGGCGTATATGCAAGCAGGGGCGGCCGAACAGATGCTGGGAATCGATGCCTAATGGACGTCGTCGAGTGTATTAATCGAGGGTGTGAATAAAAAGAGAGAGAGACCCCACCAGTACCGGGCTCGATGATCGCATGCACAGCTAGAAAGGTACGAGAAAAAGAACACGAAACAAGAAAACAATAACGCCACAGAGGCACCACTATCGTACAACAGCTGCCGCCTCACCGGCCAGTAGTTCCCGTGCTGCCGCAATCTCGGCCTCGTCGTATCCGCTCCAGTGCGCCTCCTTGGCCGTGTACCGCCGCACAATCTCCGAGAGCTTCTCTGTAGCCAGCTGCGCCAGATGCTCCACGGTCGCCGTGTCCGGCAGCACAAAGTCTTCTGCGCCGTCGCGGCTGCTGCTGTTGGTGCTGTCGTTCTTCTGCTTGGGCCACTTGCCCGCGTTCTTGAGCACAAACGACGTCACCAGCTTGAGGCCGTAAAAGCCCCGCAGATAGTCGTCGCACAGCTCGATGCTCCGGCAGAACCGCTTGAGCGACTCGGCCGCGTACTTTTGTGTGGCCGCATCGCTGCCGCCGGCGGCCGTCGACGCCGCCATGTACTCAATCTCGCCGAGCCGCGCGTGGATGTTCCACGCATTGGGCGACAGCACGAGCACCTCCTCGAGCGCATAGACGGATTGGGCGTAGAGGCCCTGCTCGAGGTAGACGTCGGCCAGCTCGGCCCAGGCCTCGGCGTCCGTGGGCGAAAAGTCGAGCAGCGCAGTCAGGCCGGCAACAGCCTCGGCGGTCTTTCCGGTCGATCGTAGCAAAGCGACTCGCCGTTTATGAATGGGCTACTGTTGGTCAGCGCCGCCAAACGTTTTGCCTTGTCCATGGATGGCTCTCTGTCAGACGCCCATCGACTCACCACGTTCGTATTGTCCTTGGCCAGAATCTCGTCGTAGCCCTTGAGCACCGCCTGCAAGCTCGCATTGTCGTTTGCCTCGGCCTCCTTGACCAGCCCCTGCAGGGCCATGACCCGGTCGTTGTCGTCGCCGAACCGCTGCACAAGCCGCCGGACGCACTCCCGCGCCGACTCGAGATCGCCCGTCCGCAGGCACGAGATCAGCAGGTTCTCGTACGACAGCCAGACCTCGGGGCTCTCAATGGGCGACACAAGCGACTCAAGAGCCGATGCACCGACTCTGCTAGGCAGGCTCTTAAGCACAGCCGGGGCGCGCTGCGACAGCGACAGCGCCTCGGCCGGCGTGAGGTGGCCCGGCGGGTGCAGGAGGGACGCCATACGTGCGGGCGTGTCGGAGAAAAGGGGGCAGGCTTGTCGAAGTCGATTTGATCGAGGTTCGGTGCCGTCACAATTGGGACGTAGGCTGTGGTAAATGTCGCTGTATTCGTGATGATGAGGGTGAGCTTTTAGATGAAGCTTTTCGCCAGCACAGCTCCTTCCAGTAACAGTAACCTAATAATAGTTCTTATTAGCACACTTATCGCCATAATAGGGGATTTGCGCCTTCCTCACAGCGCTGTCACCGCCCGCTAGGTGGCAGTATTTTGGTCCGTGCGTAAAGGACAGTGCGCGCCTGCCGTGATGGCAAGCTCTAGTGGACCATACCTTCCTTGTACGCGCACGCCGCACTGTCCGTACCTCGTCAACAAGAAATAACGTGGGGCGCATCCCACCACCAATCCGGCAGCAGCACCAGCGCAGCTCTAGATAGCCCGCCATTCGGTTGATGACGAGCTCTTGGTTTCCGCCCAGTCACGATCCAGACACACACAACCCGCGACCCAATCGACACGCGACCACGCACGAGCGTCCTTCGTCCCGCACCGAGTTCACCCAGCGCTTTGTGTAGCTCGCTCCAGACCTGCCCGCTCCAAGATGCACACTGTCGCCGTGCCGCATCGACTGCCGTTCTCCTTTTCCTAGATCACGATCCCATTCTACATTCCGGGCGCCGCCGCGACGGCCGACGGCCTACTGCTCTGCGGCCAGAGCACACGGGACTACTGGCTAGCGGAGGAGACGAGGACGTTACACATACACGTAGTCGGCTGTTGGGGGGTGGGAGCGCCTACCGCCAGGCAGAGGCAAGATGTGAGTTCAGTCTCAAGTGCGGACCTTTTTGTTTGTCCTCGTTCTTATTTCTGACATACCAGGTTTGAAAAATCACTGCTCGATCTCATCCGCGGCCTGCGGCACCACAAGGGCAATGAAAAGGCATACATACAAAACTGCCTCAAGGAATGCCGTGCCGAAGTGCGCAGCCAGGACATGGACGTCAAGGCCACGGCCCTGCTCAAGCTCGTCTACCTCGAGATGGTCGGCCACGACATGTCCTGGGCCTCGTTCCACGTGCTCGAGGTCATGTCGTCCCAGAAGCTGCAGCAGAAGCGCATCGGCTACCTGGCCGCCGTGCAGAGCTTCCGGTCCGACACCGAGGTGCTGATGCTGGCCACCAACTTGCTCAAGAAGGACTTGAGCGCCACGTCGCCCATCGCCATCCAGCTGCCGATAGCCACGCTGCCACACATCATCACGCCCTCGCTGGCACTGTCCGTGCTGCCTGATCTCTTGCCACGCCTCACGCACTCGCACCGCGTTATCCGCAAAAAGACCATTGTCACGCTCTACCGTATGGCCCTCGTCTATCCCGAGACGCTGCGTGCCGCCTGGCCCAAGATCAAGGAGCGTCTCATGGACCCGGCAGAAGACCCCAGCGTCACGACCGCCATCGTCAATGTGATTTGCGAGCTTGGATGGCGCCGGCCGCACGACTTCTTGCCGCTGGCGCCGCGTCTGTTTGAGCTGCTCGTCGGCACCAACAACAACTGGATGGCCATCAAGCTCATCAAGTTGTTCGCAACGCTGACGCCGCTCGAGCCGCGTCTCGTCCGTAAGCTGCTGCCACCTCTGACCGACTTCATCCGCACGACACCCGCTATGTCTCTCCTCTACGAGTGCATCAACGGCATCATCCAGGGCGGCATCCTCGGCAGCGACGATGACTCGTCGGGCCGTGAAGAGATTGCATCGCTGTGCGTGACGAAACTGCGGGGCATGATGATGATTGAAAACGATACAAACTGTGAGTACCTTACGCGTAAACGGAAAATCAACAGATATACAGGTACGGCTACTAACCAAACAGTAAAATACGTTGCGCTCCTCGCTTTTAACAAAATTGTGGCGACACATCCGTACTTAGTGGCGCAACAAGAAGACGTCATTCTCGAGTGCATCGACAGCCCGGACATCAGTATCCGCATCAAGGCTCTCGATCTCGTCCAGGACATGGTCAGTGGCGACAATCTAGTCTCGATTGTCGGCCGCCTCATGCGCCAGCTGAAGCAGGCATCCTCGGCCGAGCCGGTCAAGCAGATTGAGGTGCGGCAGATGGAGTTCCGCGCCGACTCGGACGACGAGTTAGAAGGCGCCCGTCCGCCTGCCAAGAACAAGAACCAGGAGACGCCCTTGCCCGAAGACTACAAGATCGACGTCATCCACCGCATCCTCGCCATGTGCTCGCAGAACAACTACAACAATCTCACCGACTTTGACTGGTACATTGATATCCTGACACAACTGTTGCGGACGGCACCGTCCCCAAGAGCAGGAGATGGCGACAGCGACAACGAGGGTGGTGCCAGCTCCAGCACTGACGACGCCATTGGCACATTGTCCGGGTCAGCGGCCGCCGCCAACGTCTCCGAGAAGATTGGCAACGAGCTGCGCAATGTCGCTGTCAAGGTGCACGCACTACGTCCTGCTGCCGTTCGGGCGGCCGACGAGGTCATTGTCCAGCTGAGCTCTGAGGCAGCTTCGGCAGCTGCTGTGGGCGCGCAGGTGACATCGACTGCGCTGAAACCGCTCGCCTGGATGACGGGCGAGTATGCCTTGTACCTGCTGTCCGCCGATGACACGCTCACGTGTCTCCTGCAGCTGCTGCCACGCATTCGCTTCGCAGAAGTACTCGCCACGTGCCTGCAAGCCGTCGTCAAGCTCTTTGCGTTTGTCGTCAGCGACGGCCAGGCCCACAACCTCGACCTCGGCTGGACACCGGAGCGGAAGTCCAGCATCGCACTGCTGCTGGCGCGGCTCGTGCACGCCATGGAGCCTCTGGCCCAGCACCCACAGTTGGAGGTGCAGGAGCGCGCTGTGGAGTTTTCAGAGCTGCTCAAACTGGCTGCCGAAGCGGTCACCGCACAGCCTGTTTCGACCGATGAGGTGCAGCAGGACGCGCCGCTGCTGCTCACGGAGGCGATCCCGTCTCTGTTCCGCGGCTGGGAACTCAACTCGGTATCGGCGACAGCGCAGTACAATGTACCAATGCCGTCCGGTCTGGATCTGGACGAGCCCATTCACCCGAACCTAAACAAACTTTTGGCTGAAGCCGATTACCTGGCGGCTCTGCCAGGTGCCGCGGCCGTATCCGCCGAGGAGAGCGAATTCGACTCGTACTACAACAACAAGCCAGCTGCTACGCACGTGTCGTCGGCCGAGCCGGCCATCAACCGGTTACAGGATGTGTCCGAACCGGCCGCCTCATCGTCGTTGTTGTACCAGCAGCGGCCCGATGAAGAAGCCTACTTGGACGCCGACATTCTGGCACGGCGTCGTGCGGAGCGGCAAGAGCGCAACCGCGATGATCCCTTTTACATCCCGTCCACCGATGCTTCCCGCCTCCCAACACGAGACACTTCGACACCGATCCATGACATTCTCAAGAACGACAACGGTGAGGATCTGGATATCGACTCGATCCCTGTGATGCAGCTTGACCTCCAGAATCTTGGAAACAGCGGTGGTGGCGGTCAGACAGCAGCCGCATCGCTGTCGGCCGCGCAACAATTGCAAAAGCAGCAACAGCAACAGCGGCAACAACAACAACAACAACAACAACAACAACAACAACAACAACAACTGCACCAGCGGCAAAAGTCACTGAGCTCCCGCCCCCGGATCGTCATTGCCGCCGACGAGACGCTGAGCGGCACGAGTGGACGGTCCACGCCGCGCAACTACGAGTCCGAGACCGGGTCCAACGACAGCGGTGCCAAGCCGCAGCGGGCCAAGAAGAGCGCCAAGCAGCACTCGCTTCTGCACGTCGACTCGAGCCACATTGGGATGCTGAGCCTCGAGGACAATGGCAGCAGCACCACCAGCGGCGGCCCGGGGCACCACAGGAGCTCCAGCTCTAGGGCAGGTGGGGGCGGCAGCACCAGCGTCTACGACCTAGAGCGTCAGAAGCGGGCGGATGCGGAGATGGCCCAGGCGCTCAAGGAAGTTGAGAAGCGCCGCCTGGAGATGCAGCGGGCCAACGAGCGGGTGCAGATGGCGCAAGGCGTGTCGCTCGAGGGTGCGGCCGTCGTGGCCAAGAAACCCAAGAAGAAGAAGTCGACAAAGACGACCGAAGGCGATGCCAACGGCAACGACAACAGCAACTTCGCCGACCATGGAGCGGAAGGCGGGGCCGTTGTGGTGAAGCCCAAGAAGAAAAAGAAGGTTACCACGGCCGTCGACGGCAATGGTGACGGTGGTGAAGCTGACACATCGGTTGCAGTCAAACCCAAAAAGAAGAAGGTGAAGAAGGTGATTGACTTGCAAGAGGCAGAACCGGCATCATAGGCGACAAGTGAAGGGTATCAAACGACTAGATAGGATATATGAACGGGCGGCGTGCACACAAATTTATAATGATATTTCGTACCATTTTCGCAAAGCTTTTGTTTTTATGGAAGTCTATAAACCAAGGATTTCCCCTTAACTCCATGCATTACCGCTTCTTTCAAACAACTCATTATTCTTCGTTTGTATTCATCACTGAACGCTTCCTTGCGCGTCCACCGCCATGGTATCACCGGCCGGTGTGGGTGGGACCTCCTCTAAACGGCCCCACTGAGGCTTGTTCAAAGGGGCCTCCACAACGCCGTCCGTCTTGACCTGGTAGCCCCGGAGCCGAGGCCGTGTCGCCCGTCCGACCGGCATGTCCGTCTCATACAGCGTCTGGAACTGCCGCGCCCGGCGCTGGAAGCCCGCGACGCCTTCGTCGGCCAGGGTCGCACGGATGCCGGCAAACAGCTCGTTCATAACGTGGTGGTTGTGCACCTGCAGCAGCGTCCAGGCAAGCATCTCGCGGGCATCCAGCAAGTGGTGGATGTACGCGCGGTGGTGAGCCGTGCAGGCGCCACAGGGGCAACCGGGCCGCAGGGGCCGCGTGTCGGTCTTGAACACAGGGTCCGTTAGGTCCATGGCCAAGGGCAGCCGGGCGCTACTTTCGTCACTCGCCACCGTCTGCTGTTCTTCGGATCCGACGTCGGTAGCCGCCCAGGAAAAGGTATAGGAGAGCCCTTGCTCCGAAGCGTCGGTGACGGCCGGCAACAGCATGATGTCAATGCCCAGTCCGACCTGGCGCAAGATGTGGTGCGGTGTCACAGCCGGGTGCAGAGACAGGCGCGGGAGGGGTACCAGGGTGTCGGCGTAGTCGGCGTGCAGGTCAGGCAGGAGATCGACATCATAAACGGCCAGGCCAGCGACGGTGCGTTTTGATTTACCGGTACCATCTTCGGTAGCAGCCTCGTCCTCCTCCCCTGCTCGTGCCAACTCGGCCAGCCGGTTTAGGTACTGCCACTGCGTAGCGTACGGAACGGGCAGCGTCGGTGCAAACAGCGCGGTCACCGTCGTCTCGGCCACGCCGCATCGCACAACCTGGTCGATCCAGTCCTCGGTGCGCTCGGCCATGCGGTAGCCACGCTTCGCCGCCGGGTGCGGCACGGACACATAATCCGAGACCGATGATTTTGCGGCCGTGTTGTTTGCCGTGTGAGTAATGGTGCCGCCGCCGTACGTCAGGTCCGCCATGGGCACGGCAATGTCGGGGCGCAGGTTGTCAATGGCGGCATGGTAGGCGTTGAGGGTCAGCTTCTGGAAGCCGGTCGAGGTGACAATGGAGATGTGGCTGGGGCCGTTGCCGAGATGTGAGGCAGCAGCTGGATGTCGACGGGGTGCGAGGACAGATATGGACGAGGAAGGGAGGGCTGTAAATGTGTGTAGTCGGGGCGTAGAGCAGGAGGAGGAGGAAGAGGAGGATGACGAGGGAGTAGATGGCGATGCTGAGGTGGACGGGGTCGAGTAGATGGGAGGCACGCGGCCGGGATGCAGGGGAATATTCTCGACGACTGGGGATTAGCATGGAACGATGGACACAAAATATATAGATGGATCCTGCACAAGGTGCTCACAGTCTTCCAGCGCAAAATATGCGCCGTTGACGAGGCCGGTGCGAAGGGCGTTGTCTGGTGTCACGTGCGGCACGGCACCGCGCGATGTGACGGGGAAGAAGTTCGGTGTTGGGACCGGTGTGCGGCCGGGACGTACTAGGGTGCCAAGCCGTGGGACGGCCGAGCGGCCAAACACCTCTTCAGCTGCCGCAGCACTCCCGCTGCCGTTACCAACGGAAGATGCCGCCGTCTTGATGATACGGAATACTGGCGGCGGCGGCATACCGGTGGGCAGCGGCGGAGGGGAAGAGAGGGAGGAGGGGTCGAGCGGGCCGGCAGGATCAGACGACATGGCTCCGCCGAGGTGTGAGGAGGAGGAGAGCGACGTGTGGGCGAGGTGTTCGTCAGAGAATGCCGACTGTTCGTTCTCGGGACGATATAAGACGTACACGAAAATACAAGCACAAGGCTTTTTGCAGGGAACCGCACTTAAACTTTTTAGAGGGGTTGTTCTATGTGGGCCAGGGCCTTCCATGCGCGAGGGCTGTCCAATCACCAGGGGAAGGAGCCACCTGCCATCAAAAATGTCAAAATGACTAAACTTGTCATGACGAACGTCCAGACCTCGGGCCCTTGGACATCCATTTTTGGACGTAATTCTGCCGTGAACGTGGCCATTGACTTGGCAAGAATAAGACATTGTGTTTCTACAGTTGGACAAAGAACTGGAGATGTCAATTGGAGAACGACCTCCCTGACTACTCGCGTCGCTTGCTACGCCCGACAAGCAAGCAAAGATCATGGGATTCGACCACAGTTAAAAACACGTATCAATTCTGTAAACTGGTCAAGGTCCTGTGGCCACGAATATGGCCGGTGGCAACCAATCAGTCCAGTGCCAGGAGTTGAGCGATGTGGTGGATTCGGCCGACGTTCAATGAAATACGCCGTAGTGCAAGGCTGAAAGATATACTATAGGCAGTGCCATGGTCGTTCCTTCCAATCCAGGACCAAGGAGACCAGAAAGGCCTCACCAAATCACGGATGAGATCCTTCTCGCTGAAACCGCGAAAGGATTCAAAGATACCGTCAAGACAACGATGGAACTCGCTCGGGGTATTGCAGCTCCATAGGCCGGGCCGACCGGCCAGTCTCATTTGCGATGTCGGTGCCCATTCGTTTGTGACAGAGTTGCGCGAGATAGGCCGGTCAAATGACAGCGTGGGATAGCAGTGAGATAGAAAAGTGCCCCAGTTTTATTTAACCGATTGATGGCCCAATTGGGCAACTGTGCGTGTAGCAATAACTTCAGACGCGAGTTCAAATTACACAGGCACGAGCAGAAGCGAAACGAGAGATGAAAGTGTGTAGCGCTGTGAAATTTCACGCGGATGGGAGTAGACAAAGAGGTTAAAGGGACCCCCCTTGAACTCAAGAAACAGGCGTCTCTTCACGCCCTTGGGCGGATGCCACACGATGTATGTTCCACACGATGTATGTCCCTTAATTCCATCACCTCACTCTACAGCGTACGGCGCATGTCGTATCTGCAGCTGGCTTTGTTTTCCTTGTTCATATCCACTTTCATTCGTCCCCTCGTATTCAGGGCTGCAAGCCCCGGACAGCCATGCATGCTCGCCAGCTCCTGTGCAGCTTCAAACATTGCATCGTGACCTAAAAGGCGCAAGCTGAGGTACATGGCGTAGAGCGGTGAAGAAGAAGAGGGGCAATGGGGGAGCATTGGGAGCATTGGGAATATTGCGCAGCAGTCAATTATCCCTGCAACCCACGTTGTGCAAGGCAGAGGTGCGTCGTCGGACGGTATGGGCGGCGAATCGCAAAGAAGATTGTTGCGGTGGCAGTCGTCTGCTATCCCGGTTTGAGGGTCAACCTTCCGTTGTGTTTCAGTATCTCCGGTCCCTCCTTCCACTTCTTTGACAGCTATTGGAAGTGGAGGAAAGAGCAATCCACAATGTCAGTCGGTACACAAGTAACAAAGCGGACGAGCAAGCGACAGCATTGCACGGCCGGCAATTGGGAACTGGTGCGGGTTTTGAAAGCTGTGCCCGGATTTGTTTTTGGGGGCGGGGGCGCCGGTTAATAGCCGTGTTGTGCTTCGGTTACCGCATACGGCAGGCGCTAGTGACGGCGTATGAAGTGCATGCATTCTTTTGACAGGCGGACGATGCCCACTAAAGCCCTGTGCAATTGTATTACTCGGCCCCTCAGGCTCCTCTGATGCACGCCCACCTTCCCCCGGCGGAAGGCTGCCGAGTCGCTCCATCCATCCCCCTCGTGACCTTCTTTTACATTAGCTGCGCTCACTCTGCTTCCAGGGGGGGTCAGTGAGGGGCCCTGCGAGACATTACACATCTGGAGAAGAAGAAAGGAAGGGAAAAAGGAATTCCACATTAAGTGAGTGTTTGAAATGCTTCACCGCACATTTTGCTATTCCATGCATTTCGGAACAGGGGTTTCGTTGGGGAAACCTATCTTACGAGCGAGCACGCAGTGGGGGGTGCCATGTTCTTTTCTTTTCTTTTCTTTTCTTTTTTGTCTTTATGTTTTAGGCTTGGTGAGTTTCTGTTTGGTAACACATTTCGTGCCTTAGTTCCATTCCGGGGGAGCTGCAAATAAGCCCCAATGTGCAAAAATAAGACCACCTGATCATTTTCGAACGTCTTCCTTTTTTGTATGAGGTTTTCTGCTTGTGCCTTTCCCGGTTTTGCAGCTCACGGTTCCTACGCGTTCTCCTTTACCATAAATTCCCTCTCCTTTGCTGATCACACTTCTCTTACCAAAGGACCAAATAACATGGAGGAAAACCAGAAAGCAAACGGGAGGGAAACAAGAAAACTCGTGTGACCCCCACGCCAATTCGCCGCCCACTCCCTCGAAAGTTTTCTTGGGAAGTTAGTCCTGCCTAGCGTGAAAGTTAGCCTGCCTCCTGCCTCGAGCCTGCCTCGCCCTGGCCCCTTTCCCATATGGCTCATGTCGCTACTTCTACCACGCATCACGATGCACTGCAGGCTAGCGCCATGCAGCTATGTAACTAAGTATGTCCAATCCAGGGACATAGATTTGCCCTCCAGACTGTTTCTTCAGGCGTCTTCCTGGCACCTCCGATTCTCTTGTTCGCAAGCCATCTCGGCGTACAGAAAATCGGGCATCATCGACCTTGTTTTGTGCCTGCCTGCTAGGGGAACAGCGCCGAGGCACTCCAAGCCAATTTCAATAGTTTCGGTGGAGCAACGAGGGAAACTGGCTAAGAAAACAAACTGGAAGGTGCGCATCGCCGAAAGGCTCCAAGTACGGAACTCAAAGGCAACCACAAACTTCACTCGCCTCAGTTTATGATTTTGTAAGATACGACTGTAAGATACAAACACTTCACCTCGCATTACGAGCAGGTATTGCACACCATAGATCGTTTGGAGTGTTTTGACGAGTCACTCCTTTTGTTACGCAGATTTTCAGGAACCGGTCCCGGGTGGCGAAGGCAACAACAAAACGATTGTATCAAAGCACAACGCGTTACACTCTCCGGTGTACGACCTCAGATGCAGGGCGGCGACCACTTGGAGGTTCTCCGGATGATGCCCGCGGCACACCACATATTAGCGGCCGCATTTTGTGTGGAAATGCTTGACCAGCGGCGCACATTACAGTCGTGCCACGAGTACCTTATTTCTACCTTTCTGTCCTTTGGCCTTTACTTTGCGGTTGGTTATGCCCATCGTCTAGTCTGTCTTTTCATCCCCCTCTTCCCTTTGTTCGAAATCCAGCGCACGGCTGGTGTAGACAAACACGGTACATGCGTGCGGAGTACATACAAGTGCAGCTCGTCCTGTCGCGAGTGGGATGCGCCCGTCCCTCTTTCCTCTGCACTGCACAACTGCATACGAGTGGGGCTGAAATCGCTCGACAAGTGTGGGGAAGGGCCACCCTCCCAGAACAACTGCAAGGGAAAGAAGCCTGCAAGGAAAAAAACATGGAGGCAAGAGTACGAGACATGAAATTTTGAGGCAAAAGCAACAACAGACCCAAGAAAGCGACCTGCATGGCGTGCCCCCCAGACCGGCCCAAGGAAGGATCCACAGCTTAATAATTTCCACCAAACAGAAGTCTCGCTTTGTTCCTTCGCTCCAGTCTTTTTTTGCCGTTGTTTGTTTCGCTGTGACGCAGTCTTTGCGCATCATGCCTTGGTCATGGGCCATGTTCCCAGCCGGAAGGTCAAGTCGTCGTTCTTTCGCGGGCTTCGTCTTCGTGACTTTCTTTGCTACTCACCCCCGCCTCGTCCCACACAATTTTGCAATCTCCCGTTGCCGTTGCCTTCAATACCGGCCGAAGATCGTCTTTTCCCGCCTCAACGGTGTCTCCGTTGCAGTGCTAATAGCAAGTACACACCCACGGCAGTTCTTGAAAGATACTTTTGTGAGTTGCTCTGTCCTGGTTCCAACACTGCCGCCCTGCCCATCCCCCGGCCGATCCCTGGAGTATCTGGACTGCCATCACACCCACCCTGCAGGTGCATCGAAGACAAAGTTTGTCCTATGTCACATTTGCCAGCCGTGACGGGGTGACGAGAGTGACGAACGTAGCGGGGAAAGAGAACCAAAAACGAAACGTCCCTGGAGACAGACGAGACCGCCAATTTGTCTTGACCGAGTGAGAATCCAAGACATGCAGCCCGGCAAGGGTGGGCGTATAGACCGGTGACAGACCAGGATTTGATGCTTGTCCTAATGTTTCATTCGAATGTGCAACTTTGGCATGTTGAACTGCCCCAGCCAAGGCACGAGCCTCTGTGAAAATAATCTCACTTATGTTGTACTTTCCACGGCATTCAATGCCCCCCAATACCCCTTCCTTTATTCGTGACGAAACTATTCGAATCGTTCAACCGGCGTAGGCCGCTGTCTTCGTCCAGCGCAGTTTAAGTGACCTGGGAGGCCCCAGTCAAAAACGACTTAATGCTCTGTAGTGTTTCTGCTCGTCTTTTAGCTGCTAAATACGTCTTATTTATTTGGTCAGTTGACGAAACTAAGAAGTATTAATTTGGTGGTTTTTTCTGGCATGTAATTTACTGGGGTGACCAACAGGTTGGCTTGACGCTGGAGTTGCCGACAGCGCCACCGGACACGGCAAGGAGGCAGCTTTTGCGTAAGAAACCTTTGGCCCCCTTTCTCAAATAATACAAAGTGACTTGTGCCTTCTTCTGCCTCTTTCTGTCGTAGTTCTTTTTCTTTATTTCTCTGGCTTCTTTAAATAAGCCGTTGGTTCTTTCCTCTTTTGTCGTCACCCTCACTTCCTTGCCTTTCCTTCCTTCCTTGCAACAATCACCGTGCACCCTCCCCTCTCTTCCTTACTTCTCTCTGTCTTTCCTATTTCGACGCTGCGCTGGTATAATAAGAACGACATTCCTCTCCTCCATTTCGCCTCCTTGTCATCACCTTGGTCACCCTCGCTTTTTTCCACAGACACTCTTCTTGTCCCACTACCCATTCACTTACCTCCACTCAGTATCACTACATCACATCGCTTACACGAGTGGCTGTCCTGTTTGTTGTCCACCTATAAATATGCCTACGACCCTACCATAGCATAACCGAGCGAGACGACCAGCAGTTGCCGCATGGGTTGGACGAAAAGAGCAACGTGAAAAAAAGCAAAATCCATAAAAAAGCTTTCACGAATTTACGCAGCATTGGGACTGGAAAACGGATTACACAAAACGGACATTGAATAGAAATACCGGGATCAACACCGCCAAAAATAAGACACGAAACTAACAGACGAACACATTATAACCCGACATCACCACCTCGTCCAACCGACACTATGCTCTCCTCGTACAACTCTCCCATGGCCGTTGGCCCGACCTCTCCCAAGCTGGCGGCCTCTAGCGCAGCCGTCACCGCTACCAAGACCTCCGTTCTGGCCAACGGCGTCAACGACGTCGCCGCCTCCCATGGCACCAACGGGTCCTCGGCGAATAGCCGCGGCAGCAGCTTACACCATATCTGGCTGGTTACTGGCCCTGCTGGATGTGGCAAGAGCACCGTCGCCGAGCACCTTGCCAACAGCCTCAATCTGCACTACGTCGAGGGCGACGAGTTCCACCCAAAGGCCAACATTGACAAAATGAGCAATGGCATCCCGCTGACCGATGCCGACCGCTGGGACTGGCTGACGGCCCTGCGCGAGGAATCCATGCGTCGGATTTCCGACGGCGACGGCCGCAACGAAGTCGTCTTGACCTGCTCCGCCCTCAAGCGCAAGTACCGCGACGTCATCCGCGTCGCACCCTACTTCAACACGGGCGTCAGCTTGCACTTTATCTACCTGTCTGCCGACCCGCAGGTTTTGCTCTCGCGCGTGGCCGGTCGCAAGGGCCATTACATGGGTGCCAACATGGTGCAGAGCCAGCTGGATATTCTGGAGCCGCCGCAAGCCGACGAGACGGATGTTATTTGCTTTGACGTTGACCGCCCGCTAGATGACGTCAAGGCCGACGTGTTGCAGAGGGTCCAGAGCATCATCAACGAGGACAAGGCTTGATTTCATGGAGTGCTTCTCTTGTTACGCATTTTACATTTTGGTTTGGGCTTGTTTTACTCTTTCTACTATTTGCTGAAAGCGAGATATCCACCTGCTGTTCCATGTCGATGGTGTCCATTTTATTATTTCTTTTGTCTATCCATTTTCAAATGCGCCTGGGCGAATGTAATTTCCCCATTCATAATCTTTTCATACTGCGGTTTGAAGCATGCATTTTTCTGGGAGGACAGGGAAAATACGGCAGACAGATATGGCGTTTTCTTTTGATTTTCTAATTTTCTATTCTACCCATTTCACGAGGTCCAAGCATACATAGTCTTTGGTTGCTACGATTATTCTGTACGTTCAAGGTAATTCAACGGCCTTTCATGAATGCCAGTAAGGTTTTAAATCCAAAACATATCTCTAACCTCCATGGATACCCTTCTCAAAATGTTCTCAAATGTATTGTAAACGCGCTCAAATTTAATTTATTCAATGCGGTGTAGATACATATGCAGTGCTTCTAGCCAAATTTTAGCTCTATGAAGGCGCCCAGCCTCATCTCGAAAATTAGCATCAATGCTGTCCTCCTCTATGCCTTGTCGCCGTCAGTCCTGGTCGTTGCCTCCCTCCTTTAGTCCATCCTATCTGAGCTGCAATATCATCGAGTCTGGCCGTTCTACCGTCTCCCGAACCACCTCGGCCGCTCTCGCCATCATCGCGCCGTCCACTACGCGGTGGTCTGCTGAAAAGCTAAAGTGGCACACATGCCGCTTGATGATCCGCTGACTCGAGCTGTCGTCCGCGTCATCCGCAAAGGCCGGCACCGTCCGGACCCGGCCAATGCCCATAATGGCCACCTCACGCTCCACAATCACAGGGCTCAGGTATGTGCCGCCCACGTTGCCAATGTTGGACACAGTGATGGTGCCACCTTTCAGGTCTGCAGGCGCCAGCTTGCCGATCTTGGCCAGACCCTGCAGCCGTGACAGCTCACCCGCAATGGACAGCACGCTGCGCGCGTTGACGTTGCGGATGACAGGCACAATTAGGCCGTTCGGCGTATCCATGGCCACGCCAATGTTGTGCTGGCTGCGGTAGACCAGATTGGGTTTGCCAGTATTGTCGGCCGGGATCTCGACACGGGCATTCAGGACGGGGAACTGGTGCAGGGCCATGGACATTGCCTTGATAATGAAGGGCATGTACGACAGCTTGGCTACAGCGGGTGCCTCGGCGCCCGTTGACGCAGCCACCTTGGCAGCGCGGGCGAGGGACGCATTGACGCGCTGGCGGAGACTGTAGAGCTGCGTAAAGTCGATTTCGTCGGCGTACAAAAAGTGAGGGATGGTCAGCGACCGGGTCATGGCCTTGAACATCTGCAGTTGCGTGCCGCCAATGGGCACTGTAGACTCCTGCTGAGGGGCGTCCTCGGCATCGATTGTCGCCGCGCCAAACGGAGAGCCAGACGGGCGTATCGCAGCCGGGGGGGAAGCACCATCCTGAGCAGCGCCGCCGCTCTTCTGCTCAGCCACATACCGGTGCAAGTCCTCCTTCGTCACCCGGCCGTCCTTTCCCGTGCCGTCCACCTGCGAAATGTCGACGTTCAGCTCCTTGGAGAGGTGGCGGACGGCCGGCGTAGCTAGCGAAGTGCCTGAGAACTTTTGCTTCACTGGGGCAGGGGCCTTCCGAGTCTCCTGCGGTGTCTCTGCCACCGGCGTCTCGGCCGCCTCCGCGGGTGCATCAGGTGCAGCTGCAGCGGGGGCAGGTGTCTCTTCAGCAGCACTTGCCCCCACCTCGTCGGGGATATCAATGTCCACAAACGCCTTGCCCACCTTGGCCATCTCGCCCGCCTCGTAGTGCAGCTTCTTAACCACACCGGAAAAGCGGCTGGTGATCTCGACGGACGCCTTGTCGCTCTGCACCTCGCATAGTGGCGAGAACTCCTCGACACGCGCGCCGGGCTGAACAAACCACTGGATAATCTCGCACTCCACAATGCCTGCAGAGGAAAAAAAGCATCAACTGTTAGCCGTGCCACGCAATCCTCCATGTCCAATTCGACAATTCCAGGTTCCTTACCTTCACCAATATCGGCAAGGACAACCGGCTTCACAACCTGCATGCGAGTTGACGCGTGGAAATGCCGGGACGACATCAACGGCCGCGACGGGGTCAAGGGTGCCGCAGTTGGTCTCCGCAGCTGCGTGGCTGTCGCTGCCGGTGCTGTCGATAGGTGTCTGCTGCTGCTCCCACTCTCTACCATCACCAGTCGCGTTGATGCAGGGCGCAGGGCGCCTCGGCAGCCACGTTGGAGAAACATGGCTTCTGAGTGTATGTATGTGGAGAGGTGTGGTGGGATCCGGCGAAAGCGAGGTTAGGTCGGCACGGCCTCGATCAGAAATCAAGAACATACAACAGTGGTTGCGACAATACAGGAACGAAGAGAGTGTGAGGAAAGGAAGGAAGAAAAAAAAAGGTCAAAGCTGGTGATTTCCAATTGGGTATGCCCAAATCTCACTCTGAGTCTTTCTTTTCTTGTCTAGCCCACGCGGTTTCCCTTTTCCCTAGCTGCTGTCTCCTTCCTCTACGGGCAATGAATTCAGTAGACCGAGCTATTTGGCTGCAATTTGTGTGGCTGGCAACGGCTTATGTTGTTTTGGCAGGCACGCTCCGTCATGCAAATGACGTTGCGCGCAGCCGAGAAATGGCCAAAAGCATGGGCGCCGTGGATAGCCGCTCTCGCGCTGTGGTATGGATATGGTGCTCGGCTTAGTTTTACGGCGGTCAGGTGGCCCTTCCAGCATCTCGCCAGGGGGCCGCTTGCCAAAGTCCGGGGCGGGGAACCGCCATACTCCACTAGCTCCTGCCATTTTTCGTTCCTGTGGCCTTTCCTCCAGGAGACTAAGCAGGTGCCCCGGAACGTGCCACAGCAGAAAGGCGGTGTCGCTAGATTCCCTCAAAACGGCTTGCCTGGCGCTGCAGGCCCTTAAACAAGAGCGGCAGAATTCTTTAGATGCCGACTGGCGAGCTATGGGTAACTTTGGCGAGGAAAAAAATAGACGCATATCCGGCACTTAACCTCATCCCTCGGCCAAGCCCGACCTCCCGACACGGTATACCCATTAGATCGTACCTAACCCCGGTCCTATATACCAAATGGCTACCCATCGGATGGGCGTCGCGACCCTTTCGCGCAGGAAAGGGATCGGCGCACTTTGGACTCTCCCTACGCCGTTCTCATCGACCTCGACGCCGGCCGTGACAGCATCGTGCGTCTTATGCCAATGGCGCACATTCAGCGCGACCGGACGTACCCGGCGCGATACGATGCCGACGATTCCTTCCAAGCCCAAGGCCGGCATCAGCACACCCTCCGCACAGCCAGAGGCGTTGGCAGAGGCTGGAGTTGAAGCTAAAGCAGCCCCGCCGCCGAAGGTCAATGCTTTGCCAAATGCGCCACGCTCTTATGGCAAGCGAACCGACGAGTTCACGCCGACGCCTCTCCCAAGGCCAATCGGCATGCCGGCACCACCAATGGCGGGTGAGAACAGTGGTATCGATGCGCGGACACTGCAGCAGAAGCGCGACGATTTTGTCAACTACGAGAAGCACCTCGAGCGCCGCAAGGAGCTGTAAGCCCAATGTAGTTGCTGCTGGTTCCATAGCCTGACAACCTGCTAACACCCACTTTCCTTTGTGTAGCAAGTCCAAAATTGTTAAGCCGTACTTCCGAGATTGGACCAACCTCCAGTTCCAAGAGGGCAAGACATTTATTGCGCCCCCACGCCTGTTTCGGAGCGACGTGTCCCTCTACTTTCCAAACCTCGTGGGCCAGCCCCTGCTGTCAGCCGACAAGGCCAGGTCCAAGAACACAGAAGTCAACACCACGCCGATCTTTGAGCAGAACGCCGCGACGGTCGTGGCATTTTTCAGCAGTATGTGGGCCGAGAACCAGGTGCGCACGTTCATCTCGCCCGAGGAGAATCCGGAGCTGGCCGAGGTGTTGGCGGCCAACAGCGGACCCGGTAAGGCACAGCTGGTGCACATCAATTACGAAGACAATGCAATGCGCGCCTGGCTGGTGCGCCTGTTCCGTGGCTCGCTACGCAAACGCATCAACGAGCGTGACCGTGAACGGTACCTGCTGGTGAGACAGGGCGTCACGGATGACATCCGTGAGAACATTGGCCTGCTCAACAGCAAGGTCGGCTACATCTACCTTTTGGATCAGCAATGTCATATCCGCTGGGCCGGCAGTGGTTCGAGCCATCCGGAGGAGCGCCAAAGTCTCGCCAAGGGTGTCCAGCGCCTGCTGTCCGAGGCCAAGAAATAAGACGCCAATATTCATAAGGTATCTGCGCCGGACACTGCGACAAAACTCTTCTCATATTTGAACACCGCCCCGTGATAATACCCAGCATCTGTACCATAGAAATAAGCGACACCATAGTGTACATAAAATAGGAAAACCCGCAGCAAAACTGTACATAAAGAGGCAAACGTTGAGATCAAGGTCCCTAGGTTTTCATGGGAAATCAAAAAAATGTATGGTATGTGCCTAACGATGGAGTGTTCCATGCAATCGCCGTGCATAAGTAGAAAGGTAAAGAGGAAGCAAAAGGAAGCAAAAGAAAACAGTCGCGACCGCATGCTATTGTGTGAGAGTTTGAGAGAAAGCGAGAAAGGGGGAATCGTTGGCATGATAAAGGATAAAGGTTACATGAACCAGAAGAAAACAATGAAGCACAGTGCAATAAATGAACCCATGATAATGCCGTCCCGCCGCTTCTTGGACGAGATACGCCCGATAAGGGTGTTGATGCCTGGCACTTGGCTTGCTGCCAGCGTGATCCGTCGGTTGATGTTGGTCAGCGTCTCACGCTGGAGACCGAAGTTCTCGTTGACGGCGTACGCCTGGCTCAGAACGCTGTCCACCATATTGTGGCTGTTGTCGATACGACTGCGCTCGCCCAGCATGTACTCGGCCTCGGCAGCCTCACCCGTCAGCCCACCGCCCTCGGCCCCGTCAGCACCTGCGCGGTGCGAGTTGATATCGTTGCGGACATGCGCCATTAGGTTAACGCGGTCGCGCGCATGGTTGAGCTGGACCTTGAGGCGACTCAGGTCGCGGCGGTGCTCTTCGTACTTTTCGCGCAGCAGCGCCAGGTTGTTTTGCTTGACGGCCGAGGCTGTGAGGTTCGGATCGGAGTCGAGAATGCGGGTGAGTTGGCGGATAAGGTTTTCTCGCTTGCTCAGAATCTCTTCGAGCTTCTTCTCCGTCTGCTTCTCTTCGTCCGAGGGCTTTAGTGGTATCGACGAGGTTGCCGAGAATTGTGAGTAGGTGTGAAGGTGGCTCTCGGTCTATCAGTGCGAAGAAAACGAAGTTGTCAGCGCACCTTTCCAAAAACACCGGCCCCCATGTCACGAGGGGATACATACCTGGCTCTCCAGTGTCCGCACTTGCTGCCGCAGCTGTGTCCAGCCCGAGTTTCCGCCAGCGGAAGCCATGGCTGTTAATTATTGCGTATGGTCTATTGAGGAGTGAACGAGTACAAAAGCAGGAGAGCTGCTAGCTCAACCCAGCCGTGGTTCTTGTGATGCTCTGCGTAAGTGATCGGCTTCGTCGGTTGCACACGTCGGTCCGGTGTCCAGGAGCTATTCTTCGCGGCTTCTTCAATTTGTTTTCAATGAATTCAAAGCGGGCGTATTATCTTCTCAATTAGGCGGTCGTAAATGTGGCTGATTCGTGGTGATGCAAGATTGTTGTATGCGTGAGAGGCAGCAGGATTCCAAAACCAGTCATTAACGTAGAGGAGGGTAATGAGGTCACGGTCTTCTGTTACGGAGTCTAGCCAAGGCCGAGCTTGCAAGTTTACGGAGTAGGCGCATTCGTTGTCTTCTGTGGCGCTATTGTGGCTGAGCGAACCTTCCTTTGCACGTGACATTTGCTGACCTAAGAATATTTGCTGCCCGCTACCCAAAAACTGCCATAGGGTTCGTCGGCCCTAGAATTTTTTCCCGCTAGTCAGCCAAACAGAGTGGACACTGCAGGAGCAGAGGGGGTTTGCTAGTGCCCCCATGAAAAAAAGTTTCTATGCCCTTTAATTTTTCTCGCACGCTTTCCCGTCTTTGACATCTCGTGTGCACGACGACCAACTCTCTTTCTCGACAATCATCACCACAACACACGTCGACAACCCCCCACGGCGACAAATCCTCAACAAAATGGTATGTCATTAGATACGATCAATTGTCTTGCAGTCGCTGCAAAGAAGGAAATGAAACTGGGATGGAATGGGAAGGAAAACGAACAATTGTCGGTTGAAAGTCTCGAATCGGAACACGGTCACACAGTCGCTCTACTCGCACGCCCGACGATTTCGTCCACAACGATCCCCGTAATGTCTCGCCATTTGCCTCCAGATGCCTCCAGATATCTCAAAGGCATGCCGTGTTGCTCGCCAGATTTCTGATACGGCAGGCTTCATGGCTTTATGAGTGAATCGAACACTCTTTTCGAACCAGCTGGTCGATAATTGAGGTGGAGACTCTGCATCCTTCATCACCAGCAACGCACGATTGTGGAAGAACATGCTTTTAATGCGTCAGCGAACGAACTAAACGGCGGATGTCGTAGTCCCTAATCGACCGAGCACGACGTTGTGGAAACGATGCTGCACGACATAAGACCAGACCACCTCAACCGACGACAAGGCGACCGACCGGCACCGACATTTTCGTTGAAAGAGGAGGATTGGCTATCTGGGGATGTTACATTCACATTCAGAAGGAATACCGTTTCTAACATATACAACAGTCTTCCTCCAAGGTTAAGGCCGGTGCCCTGTGGCCCAAGAGCAAGGACGAGCTCGTCAAGCAGCTCGCTGAGCTGAAGACGGAGCTGAGCCAGCTCCGCATCCAGAAGATCACCTCGTCGGGTTCCAAGCTGAACCGGATGTAAGTTTCTACATGCTCATTTTCATATTCTCGCTCGCATTGAACGGCGACGATGCGTTGTTGTCCACTTGTCGTATCGTTTCTAACTCTTGCCCTCCCAGTGGTGACGTCCGCAAGTCGATTGCCCGCGTCCTGACCATCATCAACGCCAAGCAGCGCGCCCAGCTCCGCCTCTTCTACAAGAACAAGAAGTACCTGCCTCTGGACCTGAGACCGAAGCAGACCCGCGCCATCCGCCGGCGGTTGTCCGCGGAGGATGCTGCCCGCACCCTGACCAAGACCAAGAAGCGCCAGTCTCACTTCCCCCAGCGGACCTTTGCCGTCAAGGCATAAGCGTCTTGTTTTTGCTGTGGGAAATTTTTTGTCAAGATTTGAGGCCGACGATGGGACCGTAGTTTTTCAAGGATCGAGGTTTTTGACACAATACAAAAACAAGACCTCTTTTTTCATCTTGAAAAACTGTGTGCTGTTTTTCTTCTTTGTTTCTGCTTTTATGTCATGGGAGACTCGGGGAACAACAAAAAGTAACAATAGGGGTGTTTGGTTTTATTACAGCGCTCTTTTGCTCTCTCGCAAAACAAACAAACTTTAAAAACTCACACGACAACCAACAACAAATCAACATCCGGGGAAATAGGTGGCATTTCGAGGGGGTTCTTTTTCTTGGAACGGGCCACGAGTTTGCATTCTACCAATTTTCATGGGTACGAAACTCCATACCAAATAAAAAAAGAGTAAAAATTATCAACCGCCGTCTTTGTTTCGTGACAACAATGTCTTCTATGAGTCTCTCGTTTTGTGAAGAACGCTATCTATCGACCCCGGCTCCAAGATGAATACGCTCTGCTCTCACTAAAGGTCGAGAAGTCGCACACAAGAAATATTCTCAGCTACACCACTCACTAGCAAGTCTTGTAATGAAAACTGTTATCATAGAAATAACAATTGACTAGAAGACCGAAAAATTTCTGTGGCCTGATGACTATTTTGTCATTCAAGATGAGTTGCGGTCCTCCGTATGCACTTCCGTATGCCTTCTTCGCCGCCTTTCGCCTTAATGAAAGCATAAGTTTCTATGCTAGGCCCGTTGCCCCAAACCGTCTAATCCTCAACGCCATTCCAAACTGAAAAAGCTACAGGCAAAATGAAACTCCAAATCAAAATCATACATGAACATGAATATGGAACAACGCAACAAGAACTTCCAAACATATAAAAACGACCAGAAAGGGACATTCACTTCACCTTGGTCTATCAAGGGTCAAGCTGCAACGGTATTAGCGACGAGCGAGCTGTTGGCTGTAGGTTTGGCGATAGAAGACGACAGGCTCTTGCTATGCTGGCCGCTGTGTCGCCGCAGCTGGTCTTTCCGATGAAACGTCCGGTTGCAGCCAGGAAACTTGCACTCGTACTGGCCGTCGCCAGTATGGATGCGCTTGTGTTTGGAGAGATTGGACGACTCGCTGAACTCTTTGTGGCAGTAGGGGCACTTGAGTGGTCGCACCTTTGTGTGTGTGCGAATGTGCATAGCTAGGATGCGGTCAGGAAGGGGGCTCATGGTACAATGTAAAAAACGTAAAATGAAATGGTAGAGGGGGGAAACTTACTCAGTGCACTATGCTGCCGAAAAGTCTTGCCACAAATGTCACACGAAAGCGGCTTGCTGTCCTCATGGATCAGTTTGTGTTGAAGCAAGGCCTGGTTGGCGGAGAAGGACTGGTGGCAAATGTCGCATGTAAAGGGTTTGTCTGAGATTGTTAGCAAGCGTGGTACAGGAAAGGGGGATGTAAGACAACGGGAAAAGAAACATACTGCCCGTGTGAACTTGCATATGGCGGTCTATCTTACTCTTCTGAGCAAAGCCACCCTTCTCCTCACTGTCTCGGCGTGTGCAGCCCTGCCATCCACATGAGTATGTGCCCCCCACATCTCTCTTCAGCAAATGAGTGTGGGCTGCAAGGACGTGCTTGTGAAGCTCACAGGCAGAATTAAAGGACTGGCCGCATGGCTGACCACCTACGGTGTCGCACCAGGCACACTCAAACACCTGAGGGCCGGCATCAACTGCCCCGCCAGCAGTCTTTTGTTGACCGTTTTCAGACTTGAGGCCAGGGGCAGCCGGTAGTGGTAGCTGAGTCATCTGCTTGGGGATCTGGGGAGAGGTCATCGCGGGATCTTGTAGATGCTTCTGTACGGTTGGATCGTTCAGCGAGTCAAAGCCAAAAGTTCTGAGAGGAAGAGAGGCATCTGGCAATGTCAAGCCGCCAACAACGTCCTGGCCGGACTGTGGCAGAGAAGGTGTTCTTGCCAGATCTTGAGACACCAAGGAAGCAGAAGGTGACGCAGAAGAGGCCATGTCTGGAGCCTGATCCATCTGCAAGTTCTGTTGCAGGGCAGGGAACTGAAGGAGGTTCAGGCTCTTGCGGTGCTCGTTCCATAAATGCTGAAGCATAGCCTCACCACTTGGGAATTTGGCGCCACATTCCACAGCATCGACGTGGTTGTGCGGGTGAACATGGCTGAGTCCTTGGCCATGGCCATGGTTGGCGTTCTCATTCATGATCTGGTTCAAGTCGAGGTTATCAAAGAGACCGCTTTGGCTGTCGGTAAAGTGGCGGATATGGCACTCCTGGTAAAAGCTGGGGTCTTCGACTGGACAAACAGAAGCTGTGCATTCAGATGGGTTGAGGGGATTGTGTGCGTCACGCAAGTGCTGGTAGTTTATCAAGAACTGCGGGCTAATGCAGGCTACGTCTTGACCAAGGCCGAACTGCAGACAAGACGACTCGGAGACGGAGTTCTCAGAGTGTTGATGGCCATGGTGGCTATCTATGACTGGCATTTGTTGTTGCCGCTGTTGATGCTGTTGCTGGCTGACTTGCCCCTGCTGCTGCTGCTCTAGAAAGGATGTGAGTGCGGCCGCAGCATCGGCATCTTCTGGTGACAGAGCAGCAATGACTGAAACAGTGTCGGATACTCCTTGGCAATCCTCGTCCTCGCAGCAACTCGACGGGTTGATATCACAGGCCATGTCGCGGCAAATATTGTCAGCGTCGCAGTCACTGCCGCAGGTCGACCCTTCATCGTCATCGGCACCGTCGCCAGCGGCACCAGAGTGCATAGAGTGCTGAGTAGGTGGTGACGACAGCACAGATAGCTGCTCAGCAAAGTCGTTGGCATATGTGGGTGAATTCAAGTCAGGGGCCGTGGGACCAACTGAGGTAGGAATGAAGAAAGAGCCGCCCGTAGCAAAGTCCATCAGGTTGAGCCCACTACCCTGGGTGTTGCCTTCAGTCGTAGGAATGCCCTGCATACCGCGCTGATTCTGTCCGCTATGGCCGCTGGACACGACACTGGGATCAAAGTGACGAGTATGGAAGAGCATGTGTGCTGCTGAGGCCGAGTTACCCCCGTGGTAAAGGCCGTGATGATTACTACTGTTGCTGCTGTAGTGGCCACCTGTAGGGCACTTGGGAGGATGTGCGCAGAGGTCATCGTGTGACGTGCGGAGGGCGGTGCCCAGGCCGGCCTGTTGGTCATGGCTGACGCACTGGGGGCTTTGTACGCCAAAGAGCTTCCACTCATCCATGTCGACGTCAGCAATCTGCGAGTTGCCATCGAGCGAGAGAGCGTCGCCAAAGGATTCGAGGTAGGAAAAGTCCAGCGACCCCTGATGTAGGCGGGAGTTGCTGCTGTCCATGATGAATGTTGTATGTGCATGCATATGATGTGAGATAAGGATGAAGGCGGGAGGACGTGTGGCTAAGGAGAGTGCCGAGAAGAGAGAAGTGAGACGAGGAAAAAATGAAAGAGGAGAAGAGGAGAAAGTCCAAAGAGAACCCTTAAAGCAGGACGCTGAACAGGAGGTGCGGGATCAGACGACGGAGAGCCAGTACAGAACACATGTGTCAGCAGGAATATGAAGACGGCGATGTCAACACAGGGCATCAACAGGGCGTCTCTGGTTCATCGACGCAGCCTCTGGTCAGGAACAGTGCACGGTGCGAGTTGCAAGATGCAAGCCATTCCTCTCCAAGGGAGGTGGTAGAATGGTAAGTGTAACGTGTAGCAGGGTGTCGTTGTACGGCTCGTCCGTAGGGTAGCGGACGAAGGTCGAAGAGGGTAAGTGGATGACGAGAATACACGACGAGGACATGAGGGGAGAGAGAAGATGGAAGAGGGGAAGAAGGAAAGGTGAGAGAGAAACAGGCAAGAGATGCACAAAGACTCTAGACAGGTCCTCCGTGCCTGGTTGTGATATGGCAAGGCAAGGCCGGGGCTTGAGACAGGTAGGAGCGATGGCACTGTGAGGTTTTCTCTGGTATTACAACATACATTGGCCCCCAGATGTACCTATTTAGTGGCATTTGGCTGTGTTTTAGTCCTCGAAATACAAGCACGATCCAACGGCTTTTAGCGCATACTGGAAAGCGCCACAGCAGTAATACGACTTGATACACCGCGCCTTCCCTTTCTAAAAATTTCTTCAGGGCCTCCTTGGCTGAACAAATGGTAGAGAAACGTCGCAGGGCCAGGTCTAACCTCCCCCCACCTTCCTCACACGTACCCACTCTAGCAGAAATTCGTCGCTCTTATTGGTCAAAATAGCCCGGACCTTCACAAGGCTCCAGAAAGCACCAAGAAAACCCACCCGCGCGACGAGCTTTTGAGAACCCGGATGGTCCTCTGTACTTTTTTGTGTCGTGCTCGTATGAGAAGCGGAAGCGCAAACAAATTGCGTTCGCAAGAACAGAGCCAAAGAACGACAACCAAGGCGCCGAATGATATGCAATCCCCCCTCTCCATAGAGCAAGACACAGAGAGAGAAAAAAATACCAAAGAAGCAAATAGGAAAAGCAAAAAAGCTGTTGCAATCGCTTGCTGAGCAACTGGCCCTTGGCCCGGCAAAAGCAAGAAACCCGGAACTGGAAGTGCAGTTTCCCCCCTTTGTCCTCACTTGGCCCTGTGGCGTTGCTTTGTTGGGCTTCCCTACTCCCCGGCTAGCGAATTGTGCATTGGACGACCCGTCAAATGGCCTCTCTTGCAAGCACATATTTTTTTGGCTTACTGCTCGAGACAATAAAGGCCAGGCTGACAGGCAGCCTACAACCCAACTTCGTAAAACTCCCCTCACCACATATCGTCAGATTTGATTCTACACATTACCGTCCGTGACTGCGCAGCTTGAGTTTTCGTTATTGCTCCTCGTTCGGTACTTTTGTTTATTGCGAGTTCTTCCCGAAGACTGTTGCCAGAGGAGAACCCGTACTCGTAGAATTTTTCGTCCGGCTTCTCTTTAGTACCTACAATATCAACCTTTGGCAATGCATCTTTTCACCTTGCATGCGTTTCTCTTGCGGTGATTTTTGTAGAAGGTACGACGGTAGGCACTGAGTGACCCAAATCACGGCAACTTGATATCTCCCTAACATCAAGTATCCCCCGGACTATGCGAGTCATTGCTTCGACTCTTACCTTTTCCTTTCTTTGCCCTCGCAATATCAACCTACAATTCATGAGGCTCAGAAAAGCCATGACAAGGCTACCGGAATCCGCGGTCGATGCACAGTTGGTAGATTGTGTCACTTATAGGTGAGTTTGCGACCAATCACACTATCGTCGCGAGCAAAGAAACGACAAACGCTGCTAGCTAGCAGGGGCAGCGGAAACGGCGTCTTACTGTTTGTCAATACTTACTATTTTGTCGTTATGAAGCTCGGGCGACAGCCAGGTTCCGCCACGTTTGTTTTCTTTCACACGTAAAATTTATGAAATTTATTAAGTTTATTGAATTCGTGGTTTTCCAATTTTGTGCTTCTCTGGATCATTTATAAAACCTACAATACTAAATAAGACTACAATGACCATAGTCATTACCAGGATTGGACCAGAACTGATACGTTGAACAGTGTCACTACCATCAGCTGCTTGTCGTAAAATATCATGACGCGGTGTGTTTTGCCTTGCCAGGCGAATTGAACGTCTTGCGCCGTTCATATAAAGGCGGTGAGGTGTCTACTAGCCTTGTCACTAATTTAATGCGGCAGAATTGGTCTTCAATGTCGCCGCGTCATTAGGGAGGAGCAAACAGCGCCACAAAGTGCCAATATCCCAGGCAGCTCCAAAAGAGGGGTCTTCTCCGCGCGAGCTTCTCTAGAAGGGAAAGGACGATTCTAAAGCAGCCTGGCTCAACTTGGCAATTGCGACTTATCGCCATTTTCTGCATCGAATTGCCTCGCCAGCCTTTTCTTACTCATGTCCTCTTCCATTTTGTAGCAATGTAAGAGCGTTGTCGCCCGCCTGTCGTCCGTCCCCGACGTTATTTATCCCACCTCTGAAATAGTCGATTGTCGGGAACTTGATTCAGCACATCGTCCTCCCCAGCCGGCCATTGCAACCTCCCCTTCTCCCACTTTCCACCACAGCCGTCCATCTTCCCGCCACTTGGGAAAGGAGCGGATCTTCCGCGGACGAACTTCTCCTGGCTAGCATTATCGCCTCTCAACAGCTTTGCCTCGATTCCGTCTGTCAGCCTCGTTCCACAGTACTTTCGGCTGACACACAATGGGTAACTTGTGTGGCAAAGTCGATAAGGACGACAGTGCCTTTGACCGGCCGGGCCGCACGCTTGGCGGAGCTGGCACGGGGTCGGGCAATGCACGGCCAGTCGCAGCGGGCGGTGGAGCTCAGGCCAAGACTGCGCCAGTCCCGCCGCGCGTGGGAGGGCCGGCACGCACGCTCGGTGGCACCAGTGGCGGGCCGGGGTCGTCTGCGGCCGCTGATGCACGAGAGCGAGCCGCCGCCGCAGCGGAGGTAATTAAACGCACCTTGTTTCCGGTGATTGAGTAGACCGAATCCTTGGAAGTGAAGACTGACTCTGCAGGCCCGGAATGCACCAAAGGCGACGACCGGCAAGCTGGGCGCGCAGCTCGAGGCCCAGCGGCGCGAGAACCGCAGCGAGACACTAAAAAAGGCCAGCGAGGCCGAGGTGCGGCGGCGCGAGATGGACGCTCAAACGTCGGCGGCGCAGTACGACTGATTCTGGACACAAGAACGGAGTGCGGGCTGTGGCAAGTATGCGCACACACGACATATGGGAGGCGGGGGTGGCTGTGGCCGGAGAGCGATGGCGAACAGTTGTTTGCATTTTATTCTGGTTAGTCTTTTTGCGTCTTCACTTTCTCTTCACGATCACGAGCGTTTGCATTCTTGTAGCTTGGCACAGGCCAGCAGGCGGTTCCATTTCCACGTCTATTTTCTTTTCATTTTCATGCTCTGAAGATCTATCATACACAGCCTTCACAGCTCATTTTCTTTGTATCTGCTTTTTTTGTCCCTACAAAGATGGCGCCTCCAAACGCAAGCATATATGGAACCCCAAAGTACATTAAACATGATCAAAAAATGCACCACCTCCTTCTTTTACTACATGACTGTTTGTTTGCCTCTCACGTAATCGTGTACCGTCCACTGGCCGGCGCCCGGCTCTCCGCATCAGCTGCAGCTACTGTACCTTCGCGCAGCAAACGTGTCAGTTCTGTCAGCGCATTGCCCACAGACAGCTCCGTATCACCCTCGATGAGCAGGTACAGCTTCGCCTCAGCACCCGGGGGCACCTTGGCACCGGCCGCGTAGAATGTGCCCTTGGTCGTAATCGACGTGCCGGTCGAGTCAAGAATCTTGGCCACATTCGTCCGGTTCGTGACGGCCCATCTAGCCTTTTGCGGGAAATCGTTGATCTCGAGCGTAGCATGGAAGGCGCCTGCATCAGGGCCCTTGTTGTCGATGGCCTGGCCAGAGCGCAGCTGGCCAGCTCGGGCCAGCCGGGCATTGATGTCGTTGATGGCCGATGCTGCCTTCTCGAGTGCTGCGCCGCCACCAACACCTGGCTTCGAAGGCAGGGCGACACCCGGTGCGGCATTCCCGGCCCCTGCCGCCGACGCCGCCGCACTGCTATCGCCACCCTCGTTGGCCGTGTCGCGCGACACAATGGCCGACGCTGCGGACTGTGCCAGGTTGCTCGCGGCCTGCTTCTTCTTATCGTCCTCCTCGGCGGCCTCCTTGTCGGGCTCCTCGTCGTCGCCTTCCGCCTTGTGCGTCTTGCGCTCGCGCAGCCGGGCCGCTTGCCGGTCCTTGTCGAGTTTCTCGAGGCCCTTGCCGCCGAAGCCCGACTGGTCCTTGGCCTTGCCTGCCTTGACCTTCTCGCGCCACGCCTTGCGCATCTCGGCGAGACGCTCGGGCACGGGCTGGCCACTCTGCTCCAGCGCCTTGGCGATGCCCGGCGCACAGTTCTCCTGGTCCTCCGTGATGAACGTGACGGCAGTACCCGTGTTGCCAGCACGACCCGTACGGCCGGCGCGGTGCACGTAGTCTTCCAAATGGTTCGGTGCATCGTAGTTGACCACCAGCTTGAGTTGCTTCACGTCCAGGCCGCGCGCTGCGACCGATGTCGCCACCAGGACAGGGCACACGCCGTTCTTGAAGTCGGTAATCGTCGAGTCGCGGTCGTTCTGGTCCTTGCCACCGTGCAACGACATGCAGCCATAGCCCTTCAGCAGCAGCTCGCGCAGCAGTTCGTCCGCCTTTTCTTGCCGCTCCACAAAGATAAGCGACCGTACGTCTTCATCGTTCATGTAGAGCTCGCCGAGGAGCTCCAGCAGACGGAAGAACTTTTCCTTCTCCTCCCGCACCTCGACGATCTGCGTGATCTCGGGCGCCACCACGCTGCGGCCACCGACAATGATCTCGACGGGGTTGTTGAGCACTTTCTTAACGAGAGCGTCGATAATGCGCGGCATCGTGGCCGAGAACAAAACCGTCTGCTTGTCGGGCCGGATGTTGGCAAAGATCTTCATCACCTGTGGCTCAAAGCCCATGTCAAACATCCGGTCGGCCTCGTCCAGGACAATGTATGTCGTCCGCTTCAGGCTCACGACGCGGCCCTGATTGGCCGCAAGCAGGTCAATCATGCGGCCTGTCGTGGCCACAATGATCTCCGCGCCACGCTTCAGCTCCGCAATCTGGTCCTTGATGGGTGGGCCGCCGTAGGCGCAGACGGCACGGAGCCCAAGCGCTTTGGCAAACGGCTTACAGTCCCTGTGGATCTGCACGGCCAGCTCGCGCGTGGGCGTCAGGATGAGGCCGATGGGGCCCTCGTTGTCCTTGACAGGATCCTGGTCCATGATGTGGCGGAACATGGGCACCAGGAACGCCATGGTCTTGCCAGAGCCCGTTTTGGCCACGCCAATCACATCGCGGCCCGACATGATGACGGGCAGCGCCTGCATCTGGATCGGTGTTGGCTTCTCGTACCCGAGCTTCTCCACGACCCCCAGCATCGTCTGCGTCAGTCCGCAGTGCGACCACTTCTGCACCGGCTTCGGGACGTCCTTGCCGGAAACTTTGATGCCGTCCAGATCCAGCCGTAGCTCGGCGACCTCGGCCTCTGTAAGCTGGCTGAGCTCTGACGGCTCGACCCAGAAGTTCTTGCGAACCGGCGTGATGTCCAGTTTGCTGTAGTCAATCGTGGGGATCTCCTTCTTCTTGCGCTTGGCCGCAATGGCCAGAATGGATTTCGCATCCAGGCTGTCCTGGGCCTTGGTAAAGTAGTCTTCGTCATCACTAAAGTACGCCTCAGGCTCGGCTGCGGGCTTCTTTATTTTCAATGTGTTTTTCGCGGCTGGTGCCTGGTCGAGGTTCGCCATGAACGCATCGAGCGGGTCGACGTCGTCGTCCACGTCCATTTCGGCCGGGGCTTGGGGGGCGGGATCTTGTGCGCGTGTAAATCCGTTCACTTTAGCGGGTGCAGGTTTTGCCTCAACAGCTGGCTTCACCTCATCAACCTCCATGGCTTCTGGCTCGGTCTTGACGACGAGGGCAGGTTCTGACGCCGTCGTAGACTGCGGTGCATCGGCCGTTGGTTCTGACGAAGAAGTGACATTTGTTCCTTCCTCGCTGGCGCCATCAACAGCGCCATCGGGCGCATCTGTCTCTATCGCCATCTTTTCTTGTAAGATGCGTTCGTCACGGCGCTCGCGGGCAGCACGAGCAGCCGCAGCAAACTCCTCTTCAGTGCCATCGAATCTACCATCATCCTCGTCATCCTCATCCTCGTCTTCGTTGTAGGGGGCATCGTCAGCGTCTTCTAGAGAGGCATCGGGGAGCTTAGCTAGCTTTCGCTTTGAGGTCTCCTCGTCGTCGAGGTCGAGCTTGCGCTTTCCGGCAGCAGCGTCGGCGGCGCCTTTGCCAAATCCGAAACCGCTGAACGGCTTGGCTGCAGATACGTTGGATGCTACACGTGGAGACCGATTTATTAGCAGAGGTGCCCTTCGTTCCAAGTCAGACCATAACGAGCCAGGTTTCAACTCACACTTTCCAAACGCCTTCTTGGCCGTGGACGGTGCCGGCGCTTTGCTCTCTGCTATAGCAGGTTTCCCTAGAGTAACAGATCCAAGCAGCCCAGGCGAGTGGTGTCGAGCAGCAGATTTCTTAGCGATGGCCTTTGGGTCGAACTTGCCGGCATATGTGACATCAGCAGGCGCTGCTGCTGTGGCCAGGGTGTCTGTTGCAACTTGTGCTGTGGATGCGGGCGAGGCAGCAGCCGTGGCCGACGGAGATGCAGATGCTGCTGCGGCCTGTTTCTGCTCGTGCTTCTTCTTCCAAGCCTCGAGCTTTGCAAGACGGTCGGCCTTCTTTTCGGCCTCGGATTTCTCGCGAGGTAAAGCGGCAGCGGCACTTGATTCCGCAGGAACTGTTGAGGTTGCGGAGGCGGGTGTTCCCCGTGGAGGCAGTGGCGATGCTGCTCCTCTGCTGTGGCTACGAGGCGCTTCGGCTGTACCATCATGTCGGCTGCCGCCACGGTAGCTGCGGTCGTTTCGGCCCCCATCACGACTGTGGTCCCGACGTCGGCCTGCCGGCGAACGAGATCGTGACCGTGAGGATCGGCGTCGGTAGTCGGACCCTCGGTCGTTCCGCCAGTCGTCTCGGTCTCGACGGTAGCCTCCTCTGTCGCGTGAGCGGTCCCGGTTTCGGTTGCGGTTGCGGTCTCTGTCGCGGTCGCGTGCTTGGTCTCGATCGCGGTATGTGTGCTGCAGATGCTTTTCGTTAGAAATGCTTCTTCCGTCGCTGTAAGGGTAGATGCGTCCTCTCACATTTACCGGGCTGCGCGACCGGCGTCGGCTGTCGCGTGGTGCGCCGTCTCGCCGGTCGCGATCGCGGTCGCGATCACGCCTGTCGTCATCTTTGCGAGAACGCTTTGCATCGTGTTGACCTGCAGGAGATGGTGAGCGTGAGGTCCTGGGCCGAGCCATGTTTTCTTCTGAAGCGAGATCCTGTGTCTTCGGCTTTGTGTGCTTCGGCGGACCTCGTCTTTCTGTTTCTATCTCTTTTCTCTTTTCTCTTTTCTCTTGAATTGGCTCAACACGTCAACATCAGGTGGCTGGATGGTGGCTACTTTTTAATCTCCCAAGACGACAGATGGGACTTGGGCGGTCAATCTGCTTGAAATGAAATGGTAGACGAGGAAAGGAGGTGAACAACGCAGCAGGAAAAAGTTAAAACATCGTGGAGGCGTTGCCTTTGATGGATTTAGGCAACGCGACTCTGTGATGAAAAATTGGAGACAGTGGAGCGTGGCGTATTCACGTGATTTTAGTAGCTTCTTGGTCACGTGTAATCTACTCGACAGCTTATGCGGAACCTGGAATGCAGTGGGACTGTTGCGACAGCCTAGTCCAATAGCAACGGACGAAAGCGGAAGGCCCACTAGTGTATAACATACATGTGTTCCATGCAGTTATGACTCCAATTAATAAGTATCCTCTACCACTGTGCTGTCGTCATTTCCGAGACGCAAGGAGCTCTGTAAAACAAGGGGGCTGGGTAGCACCTGCCCGCATGAGACTCAGCACGCCCAGGCCACACCCAAACCGCACCCGCACGCGATCATACAGTCTGTGTATTTTCCGTCCAAGGGAGCCACGAATTTTCTGTGCGACAGCAATATCACGATTCGTTGTGCATCGAGCAAACGACGTCGCAACGCCTCAACTGCCCGCGCTTATCAAGAAGGCGGCGACACGGCGACCAACAGACAATCAAAACAAACGAATCCCGGCGCAATTGTCCGCGCCCCTACAACCACAACCGTCAACGCACAACAAACAACCCCCCAAAAATGCTTTCCGCCAACGTCCTTCGCGTCGGCACCGCGGCCGCCGGCCGTAGTTTCACAATGAAGGCAGCCGGTGTTAGCACCGGTGCGCCGCTCGTCTCCAGACAGGCCGCCCTGAACGCGTTCCGCGCCCAGTCCACACGCGGCTTCATGGCCGCGACGGCCGTTGCGGCAGCGGCGACGACCAAGGCCTCGCCGAAGAAGAAGGCGACGACCGCCAAGAAGACAGCGACCAAGGCGGCGCCCAAGAAGAAGACGGCGTCGGCGGCGGCGGCGGAGAAGAAGAAGAAGGCAGCGGAGAAGAAGAAGGCGGCAGCGGCAGCGGCAGCGGCCAAGAAGAAGGCGGCGGCCGCCAAGAAGAAGGCAGCGCTGACACCCGAGGAGAAGGCCAAGGCACAAATGCGGGAGCTCAAGAAGGTGGCGTTGCTGCACGAGCCGCGCAAGCTGCCGGAGCACCCGTGGATTCTCTTTATCACGGAGAGCACCAAGGGCACCAAGACAGAGGACGGCGGCAAGGCCAATCTCGCCAAGATCATGCCGGAGCTGAGCCAGGCGTTCAAGTCGCTGTCGCCGCTGGAGCTGCAGCGGCTGCGGGACACGTCGGAGAAGAACCGGGCATCGAACGCGGAGGCGTACAAGGAGTGGGTGGAGAGCCACACGGTGTCGCAGATTGCGGACGCGAACCGGGCACGGCTGCACCTGAACCGGCTGGGCAAGACCACCAAGCACCGCAGCATCACCGACGCACGCCAGCCGCGGCGGCCGACGTCGTCGTTCTCCCTCTTCACCAAGGAGCGGTGGGGGTCGGGCGATTTCACTGGCCGGCCGCTGGCCGATGCCGCACGTGCTCTGTCCACCGAGTGGAAGAACCTCTCGTCGTCGGAACGCCAGGTATGTTGACACTTTCTACCAATCTCTTTGCCTTCTTTCGAATCCATGCTAATGAGACCCAGCGCTACGATGACATTGCCAAGGCCGAGGCCGACCGGTACGGCAAGGAGGTCGAGTCGACCTTTGGCCGGACCGTGAGCAAGTCTCCGTCACCGTCTGCGTGAAGTTGACGCCGCACGAACGATGTTTCGTTTTTTTAGGGTCGTCTGAGAAGAGCCATTTTCATCCTTAGTTACACCAAGTCCCTGATACTGATATTCCTTTATCGTCTTTTATCCAGCTCTTTTGTCATTGCCTTTATGTTTTCTTTTGCTCGAATTCTGTGCGACCGTCGTCTCTTTCGCGTCGTTTTCAGCTATGTTTGTTTGCTGCCATACTCTCTGAGTTTTATGTACCCTACTCTGGGTGGCCGGGGAAGGACGGGAACAGGAACAGGAACAGGAACCGGAACCGGAATGAGGACAGAAAAGGCCCACGTTTATGTTTACTGGCGGGCGGAACGTTAGTCTTGAGCAGTTAACTGTATTGTATGATTAGGGCCAACGGTATTTTGTTAGCTTTGGTTCGTGTATCTTCAACGGCTTAAGCTTTTCTTGCTTTTTTTATCTGTATTGGCCCGGCTAGGGGAAGTCTGGTATCTCGTCTCTCGGTGTGTCTCATAATACATCCTCCCTCCGATCATACTTGTCCCATAAGTAAATAAGTGTCCCGACAGTCGTAACAAGTAAACGCCGAAATTGTACCCAGCTCGCCCAGTTATCCCGATAAAAAGTGCACCTTCATCAATACCCAATTGTATCCGTTTCATATCTCATCCAATCTATCCCATATTCAGTATGTATTCGTAAAGACATCCACGCTGCCGCTCGTCTGCTTCTTCTTGCGCGGCGGCACCGTTATCGTCGGCGTACCCGATCCATCCAGCCAAACGGCGCCCGTCGCCAAGATCTGTCGCTGGCTAGCCAGGTATAGGATCAGGTAGGTGTGGCCAGCTGTAGCAGCAAAGCACGACAGCCGCAACCAGGTGTGCGGGGCCCGGTCCCGTGAGCACCACACACTCCAACCGGCATCCCCAGCGCCAATGTACGTTTTCAGAAACGACCAGGCCTGCTGGCGCAGTGTGGCAGGCCAGCTTGCGGTGGTAAGACGCCAGTAGCCTCTCTCAAAAGGACGCACGGCACGGCTGTCTGGCGAGGCTAATGGCTGGTAACGTCGCTCGAGGTCGAGATCGCGGGCGAGCTTCGCCATCTTGTCAGTGACCAATGAAGTGGGGTCGAGATGTTCGCATGAGACGGGCGGATCCGGTGAGATGATGCGAACTGTTTGGTCCAGATACAGTCCAGACGCGCTCGCCGTTGGTGACGATGAGGGGAACGGCTGTGAAAGGTCACGGAGAGCGCCATTCGGTACGTTCATCACCGTGCTGGTTTTGCCCGGACTCGCAACAGACGATCCCGCTTCAAAGGCCGGTACACCCCGCACTTTCTTCGGTGGTGGTTGCCCAATATCGCTTGCTCGCCTCGTATACAAATTCTGCCTTTTATGGCCGAGACCGGTGGTCCCTATACTTTCATGATCAGACTCTCTCTGACGTTTCGTCCTGATGGGTTCCGAATCTGCCCTCGGTAAGCCCGGAACACCAGAAATAACAGACGACGGCAAACCTGCCGACAGCCCTAGTTGTTCGCAGGAAGACGACGCAAACCTAAGAACAACTTTGCCTGACTCTTCGGGCAGAGAAGATGGCACATCGACGCCAAGGCTAACAGGCTGGCCAGCTCCCAGGTCAGGTGAAGAGCCAGGAGCAGAAGACAGAATCGCGTCCCATTCGTGCAGTGGTGGGCTGCTCTTGAGAAATGCGTCATGGTCCTCATTCTGTGGCGACTGCTGTGAATTTGCAGACCGCTGTCCAAGTGCGTGCCTCTGTGGAAGTTGGTGTGGCGGCAACCGGTCCTGTGAGTCCCCGGGCACTCTGTCAGCCAGATGTGCCACATCCATGTGCATGGTGCTGAGGTCCGGGCTGGCAGCCGCGTGGATTCGGATATCGCTTTCGGCGTCGGTGTGGTTGTCCGTGACACGGCTGCTCAACAGATCCTGTGTCTCCTCTATGCGGGTCTCCTCAATGCGAGACACGCCAAAGACGCGCTGAGACAGAGGGGTGTTTTTCTCGTTCTCGCGGTCCATCATGCGCCTCCGTCGTGTCCTGCGCTCGTCGCCAGACTGCGAGTCTGGGATGTAGTCGTTGGGTGACACATAGTGCAGGTGTCGTTTGTGGGCCACTGGGCGAGGTGTCGGCACTGGCACTGGCACAACACCTGGTGACTTTGCATTGTCCCATACGCTCTCAAAGGACAAGCTCACGGACCGAAATGACTGGCTGTCTGCAATTCGCCCGTCGGTCGCGTTGCTGCTCACAGGTTGCCGATATTCTTCAAAACTGACAACACGCGCAGGGTCACCAGAACTGCCGACGCAGCTGGTCTTGTCGACACTACCGACACTATCCTTCACAAATAACACTGTCCCGACATTGACTCGTGTTGCCGGCTCATAGTCGGCATATGCCTGTGCCAGGGTGCGATATCGAACATCGTCGGATGCGCTGCTGGCTGCAGCAATGTGCACCAGGATCTCGGTCGGCGGCCGTGTCATGGAGACATGTCAGGAGATTGGTGTGTGCCAGGGTGGCGAAAGATGAGGATATGAGAGAAGTAGAAAGACTGGGAGAGAGAACAACAAGAAAATGTTGAAGGTCGCTGAGAAGTCGAGAACATTCCGTTTTTCGACCGTGAAGCGGTTGACGGGACGATCATCTGAGTACTGTTTTAGGCAACTACAGGCGCCTACTGTGAGTTGCACCTGCCAGCTTGTGAGAGGAGGGAACGGAGTGCTGTAAAATAAAAAAGCGGGGCTGGTATCCAATTAAGTGCTGCCGGCAGGTAATTACTGAGACGTAGCCATCTCACCGCCCTACGACGTACGGTGGTCGGTGCAACAGCGGGCCGCGGTGCCTGCAGATTTCTTGGGGGTGAGGAATTCTGCCGCAAGCTGCTAGTGTCGTGTAAAAGGGGCACGAAGAAACCTGGCTGCATCGCATACAACAACACGACGACGACGACGATTGCCCACGACTTCCTCGCGCATTCGACCATTGACTATCGCATCGGCTCTTCGAACCACATCGTGTCTCTTACACATCACAAACACTCACAATGTCGAGTCCTTCGCTGGGCAAGGTGATGGTGATTGGCGGCTGTGGCTTCCTGGGCCACCACGTCGTCAACCTGCTGGTGCGCGACTATCTGCCCGAGAAGGCGGCAACGGGCGTGTGCGTGGTGGATCTGTTCTGCAGCCGCAACCGGCAGCCCGACTCTGCGGGCGTCACGTACTACGAGGCCGACATCACCGACGCGGAGCGCTTGACGGCCATTTTCCGCGAATACAAGCCGGACGTCGTCGTGCACACAGCCAGCCCGCTGGCGCAGGCGTCGACCAAGGTGGCGGATGCGCTGTTTTACAAGGTCAACGTCGAGGGCACGCGCACTGTCATCGAGGCGTGCCAGGCGGCGGGCGTGCGCTGCCTCGTGTACACGAGCTCGGCCAGCATCATCTCGGACAACAAGACCGACCTGATCAACGCCGACGAGCGCTGGCCGGTGATCCGCGGCAAGGAGCAGACCGAGTACTACTCAGAGACCAAGGCGGCGGCCGAGGAGCTTGTGCTGGCGGCCAACGACCGGGCATCGCCCAAGGGCCTGCTGACGAGCTCCATCCGGCCGTCGGGCATTAACGGCGAGGGCGACATGATGACTACGTTCAACATGGTCACCGTTTTCCGGCAGGGCCGGCACAACATCCAGATCGGCGACAACATGAACCTGTTTGACTTTACCTACGTCGAGAACGTGGCGCACGCGCACCTGCTGGCGGCGCTGGCCCTGCGGGCGACCTCCCTGGCCAAGACGGCGCCGCTGGACCACGAGCGCGTGGACGGCGAGGCCTTCTTCATTACCAACGGCAGCCCCATTTACTTTTGGGACTTTGCGCGGACGGTGTGGAAGCACGCGGGCAACACGGAGGGCCTCGACAAGGTGGTGGTGCTGCCCCGCGCGGTCGGGCTCGCGCTGGGGCTGGTGAGCGAGATTGTATTTGGTATTCTGCGCAAGCCGGCGATGTTCAACCGGCAGCGGATTGTGTACGCCTGCATGACGCGGTACTACGACATTAGCAAGGCGAAGCGGCTGCTGGGCTACGAGCCAATTGTGTCTGTGGAGGAGGGCATCAAGCGCGGCGTCGAGTGGTTCAAGGAGCAGGAGCGGTTGAAGGCGGGCCAGGCGTAAGTGGCATAGCAGAGAGAAGGATGACAGGGCGATGGAAGAGAAAGGAGGAAGAGGCGAGGTTGGGCCTCTGTTTTTATTTGTATCTATGCAAGATTGCAGTTATTAAGTTTTGCTGCAGCCTTTTACGTATCTGGCATTCATAGCCTTTAATATATTTGTCCGTGTCAAGCTTGCTTTAAGGGCTTATTTTGCTCGCTACAACAGTACGGCACTCGTTGACGTGGTTTTCTTCTCAGAAATGAGACCGTTACGGAAGAGCCACCCACGGCCGCCAAGTGGCGAGGCTGACCAATAGCGCCAGAGCCGCCTCTCCAACGCCAGGCTGTGATGCCCCACTATATGTGTCATTGGCTGCTTCCAAAGCAAAATCAACGACAACATGTCGACGGCCCATCTTGCTTCTGTTGCGGACACCCTTCCTGTCTCCTCTCTTTCCCCTCAAACCGACATGCCGCCATCATGAGTTTACGAGCAATCCTCAGCGGGTCGCGCGTCAAGAAGCGCTCTGCGCCGGCCGCTGCAAACAAGACCCACAGCACGAAGAAGAAGGCCACCTCGGCATCAACGTCGACAAAGGCATCGTCGCCATTGCCAAATAACGTGCGCCAGGCCAAGCCGGGGAGCGGAAGGGGCAGTACATCAAAGAGTGCCACTCCCGTCGATGAGAATGAGGACGAGGGCGGTATCGGTAACGAGGACGACGACTACGACGACGATGACTACTTCTCTGACAACGACGAGCAACTCGACGACAACGGCCTCGTTGCCTCCCTCGCCGACGACCTGTCCCTGCGTGACGTCGTCCAGGCCCTGCGCTACGCTCGCGGCAATATGTTTGAGCAGGTGCCGCAGGGTGCTAGGGCGTCCGCAGCTGACCGTACCGATAGTGACAGCAATAACGGCAGCACACCAGGCGGCGCACGAACCACGACGGGATTTGTTGGCAACAGCACGCGCACAGCCGAGCTGCTCAACATGCGCCGCCGGATGCCCGCCTTGGCCACGACGGCGCACGTGGCTGCGCTGCTTCCCAATGCGACGGCCACGGAGCGCGAGACCGTGGCACTAATCCGCGCGGGGATGCTGCGCAAGGTGGTGCAGCCGCAGTGGCGGCGCGGGTTCAGCGGCAAGCCGAATTTCGGGGGCCGAGGCGGTGATACGAACGCGCTCAGTGCGGACCCGAAGCGTGGCAGCCGGGCCCTCGTCATTGGCGGCGAGTCGCTCGGCGAAGTGCTCGTCGAGACGGCGGAGCTGCAAGCACTCGTGCGCCAGGGGTCGTCCTCGACCAACCTCAGCGACGACACAAAAGAGGCGTTCGTGGCATGGCTAGGGGATCCGAATCCTTTCTTTCCTCCGACGCCAGCCGACCCCCCGGCAAAGCGCTTCACAATCAACGGCCAACCAGCCCCGCAGCTGGCTGTGCACATGGTCGACGAGCTCGTGCGTGCTGGCTTTCTTGTAGGCCACGGCGCCTCTGCCGGCCTCATTGGAAGCTTGAGCGTGACGGGGCACCGTAGCGCAGCCGTCGGTGGCGGTGGCAACGGCAACAGCAACCTTAACGGCGGTGGGAGTGGCCGCCGTGGCGAACGTGGCAGTCAGAGCGATACGGGCGACGTCTATGCCCGTCCCGAGGACCGCACCACGCTCTTGAGTCTCGAAACGGTCGCTCGCGCCGCCTCCGGCTCGTTTGATGCCGTTGGCGGTGTTGGCGCCGTGTACACGGCTGGAGGAGGCGGTGCACGGGGACGGTATCGGGCCGGTGTGGCTGGCGGCGGCCCTGCGGCAGCGCCCACCGAAGACCTTCTTCTCAGCATCCCCGGCCACGGTTCGTTCGTCAAGCTCGTGTCTGGCGCCCTGTCCTACCTCATTGGCATCATCGCGCGCACATCACATCGCGAGACACTTGAGACGTCGCTGCGTGAGCGGTGGGACGCCGGTGGCAGCATCGCCAAACGAAGGGAAATGGGCGGAGGCTTCAAACGTGTCCCGCTAACCCGGACGAAAAAGTGGAAGGACTTTTACGGCCTTAGTTTCGACTGGGTGTTGGCTGAGGCTGTGGGCGCCGGCCTGGTGGAGCTGTTTGACACGGGCAGTGTTGGCCGCGGTGTCCGGTTGTTATCATGAAGGCGTTGGGCGGCTAGATGTCTGTCGCATATTGCATTCACGTATGGGAGTCATGAGTCGGGCTCTCTACGGCTTTGATTTTACTGGCTTGTAAAATAGGGTTCGATATATAATCCGTCGGAGTAAGGGGGAATTATAATTTTGTTTGTGTTTATTCTTCTTTTACAGATATATGCTTGATGTATTTTTAGGTTTATTTTATTTCATTTTACTCGGCGATATTATGTCCTCTCCTAGGAAGAAAGCAAAAATTATTCGACAAGACCATCACGTACGACATTTGTTACTTGTAATGTAACATTTTTATTCGTAATTTTTGGTGTATTTTGCCATCACATGCTTTTAGCAACTAAAATGAAGATAAAAGGGGAGGTAATGAAATCAGACAACACTGCAATATTGTGACTTTTCACAGTTGAAACCACCAAAATCAAACGCAACCATTTCAAATACTTTTATGTGATCAATTGTCTTATTTCATAACCCTGAACAAAGGTGAGGTTTCAATGGTCCCTGGTTTGAAAACTGCACAACAGTGCCCATCATGAAACATTGGACGACAGAGAAAGCCTCTGGTCACCGCCGAGCCCCTCATCCCGACAACTGCATCGCGACCCCGGCTTTGGGGCAGCAACGGCAAGGATCATGATGCAACCAATACCGGGAACCAGACAAGGGCAACTAAGCTCCGCTAAATATGCGTTTTCTATTGAAAACAAGTAAAAAAATTAAAAAAACTGACACAATACACACAGGGTGTGTTTGGAGGTTCGCCCTGTGTCCTTTCTTTCTCCCCCCTTTTCAAACCCCAGTGTTAATGAAGAGGATCACGGAAAGCCAACCCGAGTTTGATCAACGCAAAACACAATGCACATCTTTTGTTATCTCGGCCACGTCACTTTACAACGGTTGTTTCTTTGCCACAAATCAGTTCCAGATAATGTCCTGCATCTGGACCTGGGCTATGATGACGATCTCTTCAGGACTTCAGGTCTTATTGTTTTCGAAATGCATGCATCTGTTTGAAACCTACACCTCATGATTCTAGATGTTTTGTTCCTTCCCACTTTCAACAAGCACTCACCCTGTTCCTCTGTCACGGCACTCTAGCCTCCCAGTCTCATCCAATCCTCCCGCAAACGTCGACCCCCCGTCCGTCATCTATCATATAAACGGCCTGTGTAAAACGGGCCTAACTGCCCGCCACTGGTCAGCAGAAGTTGTTAACCGTCGACCCTGGGACCTTGCCATCTGCGCCGCCCGAAACATTGCGCAAACCTGTTTGTCGGGGCCAAGGCGCAGATGATGCTTGTCGGTCCCCCTTTGCCTTCCCCGGACTTATTTTGCACTCTTCATCACTCTCTTATATGTGTGGCCATCCTGGCATCGCAAACAAATCCAAAGATTGAGTTGGCGCTGCAACTCAAATACAAGGACGACTTTGCCAACCGGCTACACATTTCCCTCACAAAGCGCACACGGTCGGGAGGGGTTTGTTCTGATACAGGGCGTCTTATTCCGTCGTGTAATTACTCGTACGACTGCACGAGATAGGGGTCTGAGACAGAAGCTCTGCTGTGCTGATGGTTGAGACACGGCTGCTGTTGCTCGCGGAGGCCGACAGACAAACTCGCCAATGGCAGTAGTAGGTCATTTAATGTACTGACTCTTTGCGCCTCTTCGCAAATATGCTCGATGAAGGGCAATTGCAAACCGGGACCAACACCCCGTGTACAGACCCGACGTGTGTGGAATACCGAGCCCGGTGCAATTGAATCGAGTACGCCCGTGGCACTCTTCTGTATGTCTCACCTTGGAAAGGTAAGGGGAGATATGTTCTGCGGAGGCATCCACCGCCTTTTGGACCAAAAACACCGGAAAGACTCTCCCAACATCCCCCAAACGACGCCAAGATCTTCATCGTGCAGAGAGCTTCTGCAAACTGCCAAGTCCTCCCTTGCATCAACTGCGCACTTGCGCGACTGTGGGGTATTGGCTCACGACAAAAGAACGACAACAGTCATTCCGACCTGCAGAGCAGGAGGCGCTCGTTATATTGGCGGCAACGGCAAATATCGACTGCCTTCGCATTTGTCGACTTTTGTTGCTGGCTTTTGATTTCGTATGTGTCAAGCGAGTCAGTGGCAGAAAACCGGGCGAAATTCAATGCAGATCGCACCTGGTTATATTGTAAGCCCTTTGTAGAAAATGGGTTGTGCAAATAGAAGTTGTGAATAGTATGTTCCTGCTGCTGTTTGAACGCTTTGGCAACTGCGAGCATTTCGTACAGATGGACGTTGCCGCCCTCCGCATTGAAAAGTCTGGACCTGAACGGCAACATATTGCAAATTGTCGAGCTCGCCCCGTTTAATCTGGCCCTGCATCAGTTAATAAGAGGAAAAGGGGGTAAGGTATGAAAGGCTCTACTGAAAACGAAAAGCGAGAAGGCTGGTTGCAACGCTGAGCAGAGCAGAACTAAAAGAAAGAAGAGGAGGGCAAGGACATATGTCGTATGTATGTGTGACAGGAGGTCAATGCGGCGGCTCTGTTAATGTTTGACATTAGCCATCTGCACGAAAGAGGAGACGTAGCGGATGTGATATACCTCTTAAAGATGAAATGAAAAGGGCCAAAAGATGTAAGAAAAGCCACCGATGAGAGGTGCCGACTAAACCATACTTTGTACTCCGTAGAGACGGTGCTCAACTAGAACTTGTACTTCCAACTGCCCACGGTCTATGCGACGACATGAGAACATCACGACTCTGACAAGCTGCTTCGTTATCCCTCTTTTGTTTCCACCTGCCTGTCGTCCCAATGCTTCTTGTCTGGTTGTCTCGTCTTTTGTGTCCCCCTCTCAAACGCGCTCATTTATCGGGTGCAACCTTTTGCCAACCAACCACGTGCGAGGCGTCGTGCAGGCGAAGACCCAGGACCAGGGTTTGCTGCTCTTTGTGTTTGTAGTTTGCGTATGTCGTACGGGTTTCCACCTCATGTTGCTCTTTCCCCCTTACTTCCTGCAGAATGTCGTACAAGCGGTGCAGTTAAATCTTTCATGCTCAGGTGCCGTGTGGTCGAATCTTGGGACGTCCGATAGAAGTGTAATATGTCGTACGCAATGCGAGATAATGTTGTATCTCATACACCCCCTGAACGCTTGCAGTATTCTGCCAACAAGATACTACCCTTGTCCCATGCTGCGCGGCAAAACATCGTAGGAAGAGCTGCGTACAGCTTCGTAAATTGCGGTATGCACGAGAGATACGTGTATTGCCTCACCAGGTGTGCAGAGTACTTCCACTTGTCATTCCACCTCCTGTAACTGGAATGGATGCCCAGCAGTGTCAGTGAGTTTTTATGTATCTTTCCAATATCACACGCCGACGTTGCAATAAAAGCAATATTGGACGAAACATAAAAGAAAAAAAAAATACGGAAACGAGGAAAGACAGAAGTCGAAAGAAGGACAGAAAACATGGGGAAATGGAAAATGGTCCGCTGAAAAGTCGCTCGTTCACATTTCGGATGGCATACCCGGATCCTCCCTTTCCACTTTACGCCTTCCATATGGTCCGTTCACTAATTGGATGATGCGTGCACACCAAGGAAGTGGTGTGTTTGGACCAAACTTTCATGTTTTGTAAATGTAAACGCCTGAAGGAGCTCAGTTGGAAACACCGTAATATCATCAGTGGGGAGGATGTTGCGGAGTGAGATGAAGTGGCCGGAACGGCTGCATGGTTGCACGGATCGGATTCACATATATGAAAACGGAGACAAACCGACTCCCGTGTCGAGATAAGCGCTCGCCGGTGAGGTGCCTGAGCGAAAAGTATGAGCGAAGGTGTGTTGCGCTAAAAGTAGGGACGAGCAAACGGCATGGCTGGAAGCTGGAAAGGTAGATCAACGACCAACGAACAGACTCCAGGACCAGCAAAGAAGGACCTTTCGGTTGGGACAGATGCGAGTGGGTATGCGGTCGTGCGTTCAGTATGTATAAAGGACAAAGATCTATTCATAGCCCTGTGCCCAAACTATTCGCATCTGGAACCAGACATGCTCGTACTCAGTACTCCGTACTTGTAACGGTCATTGCACAAAATCCAATGCACTTGGCTGTCTTGCTGGGTGGTCAAAGTAGACGGCGGTACTCCTACAAGCCGATTCTCAAAATGCTCTCCGCGTGGAGGAACATCGCGCTCCCGATGGCAGGCTTTGCACAGGGCAGCTGGGATCCCGTGATAGAATAGCGTGGTTCCTTCTCGTACTCGCCCAGGATGGAGTCTTTTTAGAGAGAGAGTCTTGTCAGATGCCCCACATTCTGAGCAGAGCCAAGTAGACTTTCGGGAATCTATATTATGGCCAGTGGCTAAGAAAGTTGCCATCAGGGCTTTGAGACCGCCCTCTTCGCGTGCATCACTGGTAATGCATCGTAAATACTTCACACTTCGTGGCGACCCTTCGAGAGATAAGCAGAAAATAGAACCAAAACAGACGCAGACAAGTCAAGAGGTGTCGGCCGTGCACAAGGGTGGGTTGGAGTGCATTCTTGGGCGGCAGCTCTCCTATTTACCCCTGGTCGATATGTGCACGGACCCGAGCCTCGAGATGGAGGGTGGATACTACGATGGATGAACGGACGGCAGACACGACAGGGTGACAGACAAAAAAGGGCAGACGCGACTGATTGCAAACCGACACGGAAATTGCGGTGCTGGGTCTTTCGTGGAGAACCAGAGCCTGTGATTTCTGGTCGTAGACCCCGTCCTCAATCCTCGTTCGCCCTTTGCCGGCTTTTTGGTCCCTCCTCGTCGTTTTTGCTCATTTAACATTCACACCAAAAGGTGACTTTTTTTTGTCACCGTGGACACCATCGGGTGACACCCAGTGGGGTGTGCAACGGTTGACAGTTGAGGATACGCACACCCTTGAGTCCATGCTCTGGTCTTCACCTTTCAGCCAAGTTTGCACTTGGACTTGGCGGGCCAACGATGGTGAGGTTGCCTTCGAGTATTGCATGAGCACGGCTCAGGCCACTCCCAGAAAAGGAAATGGTGGGCTTCTGCACGCAAGCTGAGGCCATCAGGTGGCCAGAGAGATTGGATGTTCGCAGTAGTGGACTTCTGAATGATCATGATGATCGTATCTCGAACGAAACGACAAGTTAGTGAAAAGCATTCATGCTTCGAAATCCTTTGTCGTGTTTCACCATTTGCACGGATTGCCAAACCAATGGCACAGGTCTGCTGAATCGCCAACACTGTCATCGGACCATCGCGTTCTCGCCGTGGCTTGGTGGACGTCATTTGTGCATTCCAGTGCGCTCCTTATGCATGCAGGTTCTAGAGTCTGCAGCACGATTGTGCAGGTACACCGACCGGCTCGGTGCGGAAATGGTGTGAGAATACGCCGCAGTGTTCGTCGGGGTGGGAGGTGGAAGGGAAAAGGTCGAAATACAAGGGGCGAAATCAACGCCAGTAATATATTGGTGTTGTGGGCCACCCGCGCCAGTTCTTGCCGGCAGCAGTTGGCGTGTGCTCGTGCATGCATTGCTACGGAGTAGCGCAAAAAAGTGCAGGCAAGGGCGCACACTTAAACCCAGCAATACATTTAATATTGGCTCTCAATTAACCTCTCTGGAAGCGTGTGTCTTTACCTCTACATTGTACTGGATCGTGACTTCTCTGCCGTATGTCAGTTGGCGTCTGGATCCTATGCTGTTTCCTTTGATTTGCAAAACGGAGCTCTGGTAATTCCAAACAAGCACGCTAGCTTGCAGAGTCGCGCTTGCCGCCACTGCCGAGACGTTCCGATTTATGTTGCGGAAGGTGCGAACAAGACGAAACATGTTATCAACCTGCAAATAATAGAAAACGTCTCGACTTTAGCACAATCCGTCTAGTCCACCCCAGCCGTCGAGAGCCAAAGGACGGGTCATGTCAAGGCGGGTACGAGCATCCCTGAAGCTCAAGCCAAGTTTGCCCAGCATGAGTAAAGCCTGTGATAAAAACACGACGACAGCTTTGACGATAGTGGTGAAGCAGACTGACTGGCCCCTTTTGTCCCCTGCCAACCCCCATGCTCAAACCTGCCGACAGTCCCTTGTTCGTAGTAATTAGCTGGAAAAGGCAATAGGCGTGCCAGGGACGGCACTCCAGAACGAGGGGGGGGGTGTGGGGCAAATGGGTGATCGACCAAATTGGCTACCACTTTGGATGTGATTGACGCAGAAGGAACGATAGTGCGCACTTGAAAAAAGCAAAAGAACCGACGAGAGAGAGAGAAAGTGAAGGATGACATGGCCACAGAAAGCAGAAAGCGAGCAGATGGGGAGCAGGAGGTGTGCTGAGGAGTTGCAGGATGGACGATGAAGTAAGAGAGAGAATGACTGGACAGGAGCGCATCAGGAACGAAACACACTGTGAGTATGTTTTCCGTTCGGTAGGTCTCTCCCGATCGCTGTTTCCTCTTTTTGCCCCCTCCGTTGGGCAGGACAAGAAGCCAAAGTGGAGCATGTTATGGCCATTTTTCGTGCTCGCAAAAGCAAATTGCGGGCAGCCTCGACTGAAAATAGGAAAACAGAGAAAACGATGCTCTCCGTTTTTGGGATCGTGCGCCTAAGATACGTCGTAGGTGTCGTCACGGAGGGCTCGACCCCAGTGAACATATCCCATACAGATGTCTAGTGGCGTGGGTATCTTTTGGTGCCTAGCGCGCCTTCTAAGTCGACTGGTCCTGGTCCAAGCCGTCCCGGGCAGCGCCTTCCCGTCGAATGCCCACATGCTCCTATTTCTTTAGGATAGATTTGTTATTTTCCGTCGTGCCTGCCCAGTCAGCACATTTGAAAAGTCCCTTTCTGCACATTGGTGCCGTTCTCCGTGCCACAGCCAACCGACCAACTGGCAGGGGACACTCGAACACAGGGAAAAGGGGAACACACTAGCCTAGCTGTAAGTGGCCAGGCCGACCTTGTTTTCCTGGCGCTCTTTCCTTTCTCGACACTCTAGTCTTTTTTGGGTATCACCCGATTTGGGCCTTTTCGTCGGTTTCCCTCTGTGTTCTCTTTCTTTTCTTTCGCATCGTCTCTTTTGTCCTTTCTCACCACTTTGGCATCCCGAACACCCATCGCGATCTGGCTCGCTATCTCACTGTGCGTTTCAGCCAACCCGCGTTCAAAGCGCGGCTCGGCCTGGCAGATACTCATATTTCAACCGCCTACGATTACACGACATACAAACCGCCAGCAAATAATCTCCACGACTGTGTCGACGTTTCGAATTCCCACCACAAGGTACGACATATATGCTTCCTGTCTCCAAATCAATCCCAGAACATCCCCGTCAATCAACCGACGCTCTCGTTCGCTCGCCCGTCCCTCTGCAATGATGAAGAAGAAGACCGCCTCCTGTTCCACACATAGTCGTCCTTGCACGCACGTCCGTTTTGTCGCTTATCCGTCCTCGTGTTTTCCGTTGTTTCGTGTCACTCTCTAGACCAAGACATCAGACACAGCTTCTGCTTTTCTTTTTACATTCTATTTTTTTCACCTCTCTTTCTACGAAGTCGTGCATCGTGCTCCTGCCCTGTCTTTACGACTTGTCGTCATTTTGCTTTCCCGACTGCCGGTCTTGTCTCTCCCTTTTCCTGCCACCCCCGATCGCATGCCGCATCCCCCCCCCTCACAGCACAACTGGCGATTGGACTGCATTCCTGCCTTTGCTCGCTCTTCCCTCGGCGCTCGTGTCTCCCTTTCTACTAGATCTGCCAATGACCTGGCTCGCTGTGTGAAACAGGCCCGAGATCAGCCCAGTCGGTCCCCTCTTATGTCTAACATTTTGTGCAGTAGCCATCGCATAGACTGTCGCTCCCAACTACGCACTGCTCTACTTCGGCCTCTTGCACATGTCTTTAGACCTCGCGTGGCTCCCTAATTTTCTGTTCGACAGCCACCGCTCGACTTTCCCAGCTGGCGTCTCCTAAACAGAGTCGTGGATAAGCGAATCCCTGGGCGAAAAGGACGTGATAGAGCAGGCCCGACCGCTAAACTGCACGAGATTTCGATCCCTTGCGTTCGCCCTGGAACCGCGCACGTCCGATTAGTAACTCTCGATACCTGTCAATCCGCCCCATATTCTGTCGTTTTTGTGCAGTTTTCCCGGATCGACAACCGCGATTTCTTTTTGGGGACCTGGCTTCCGGCACCAAAGGACGAATTTCAGCTTTGGCTTACCCCTGTTCTTTGCTGGTTGCTGCGCCCTCGACATAGTTGCGCTGAAACCGGAGTGCTCAAGCGCTTGCATTAAGCCGTTGTGCTGCTATGCATGCGCAGCGAAACCTTAATTGTGGCTCGGTATGACCTGTACTCCCGCTTGTTTCTCTCATGTTTTCCGACCCCACGAAAGATTTGCAGAGTATCCCTTCTTTTTAGGGGGAAGGCTGGAAATCTCATCTGCCCCTATCATGCTCATGGACTGGTCGAGTCGGCCTGAACTTTGAACTAACCTATTGCTCCGTTTCTATGCACAGAAAGACACCATCTTCCCCACCCTGTCTGTCTTTGCCAACATAACCCAACGACGCTTCGCATAAGGACGTTTCAAAGGCTACTGAACAAACGGACGGCCCTGGTTCACCAATCGCACTAGAAATCCCGGACTGCATTTCTCGACCTTGCTTTTCAAGTCTTGTTTCTCTTGACTGGTTTTCTTCCGCCTGGCCTGTTTTACGACTGCGACTGAATGCTTGCTACATCTCGACGATCCTGCTAACGACACCACGGAAGAACTTACGGATTCATGGACAGCAATCTCTGACTTCATAGAGATTCGATAGACGACACCTGCTCGACATCACGGAACCTTCTCCGTGGCACTGCTCATCTTTCCCGTGCTGCACCCGTCGTACGTTGCTCCACGACGTCCAGACTACACATCATGGCTTCAGGCCTTCCGAGAACGACACGGCCATCGAACGCCCCGCCAGCGACAGCGCTCCCAGCTCTTCCGATGGCAAAGACACGAAAGAGTATGGGATCCCTTCCTACGCCAACAGTCGACAAGTCCACTCCAAACACACCCCGGAGCGGTCTCCGGGCACCATCTGTTTCTGGCGTTCCCAACTCTGCGTCGCAAAGTCTGACCCCCGGCCTTCTTCAACCCCGCGCTGTCTCCGGTATCAACGGCGCCGGCAAGACACTCAGAAAGAGTGTCAGCATTAACTCCTTCCCGCAACCACCAAGATCGGACAACCGGGGAACAAGTTTACCCCCAAGTCCGCTGTCGAATGGCGCCCCCTCTAGTCGGAAGCTAAAGACGCCAACGACTCCCAACTACACATTTGGCAGCTCTACGCCAAGTTTATTGAACGGCACGGGCGAGGGCAAGTCCGTGGCTCGACCCGGCCAGCGTAGCTCAGATGGACTCATAAGCGTTGCGTCTCCGGCACAAAGCCGTAGTTCTTCCGCACAGGACTCCTACTCTACCTCGGCGACACAATATGACGATGTCGGCGACCTTGGACCAAAGTCTGGATTGGGTATCTCGACTGAGGGTGGATCTGCTAAGCGCATGTCTAAGACGGATGGCAAGGGCAATGTCATCGTCAGTGTTCGTGTCCGCCCAGATGCGGGTGGCCAAGAGCACAAAACTGATGGAGAGTGGATGGTCGATGGTCGCAAATCTCTGGTCGCGTACCGGGGAAAGGAGGGTGGCGATTATTTCTATGGTAAGAATCTGCTGTCGAGATTACTTTTTCCCGAATGGACCTATAGAACAACCGCGTTAACGACATTTCTTAGACAATGTTTTCTCAACACACGACAACAACTCGAAGGTATACGACCACATTGCCAAGCGCCTTGTTCGCCGGGTCATGGAAGGGTACCACGGCACAGTGTTCGCGTATGGCATGACAGGCACCGGCAAGACCTTCTCTATGCAAGGTACAGCGTCGTCTCCGGGTGTTATTCCTCTCGCCATCACCGACATCTTCTCCTACATTCGGGAAACACCTTCCCGTGAATTCTTGCTGCGTGTCAGCTACCTCGAAATCTACAACGAGCGCATCCACGACTTGTTGAGCATGCCGACAAATGGTGGCGTTGGAGGAAACGTGCCGCAGGAAGAGATCAAACTGCGTGAAGATAGCAAGCGTGGTGTTTATGCCAGCCCTCTGAAGGAGGAGATTGTGCAAAGCCCTACCCAGCTGCTTCGCGTGATTGCCCGTGGTGATCAGGCCCGTCGCACAGCCAGCACACAATTCAACTCGCGGAGTTCTCGCAGTCATGCGGTTGTGCAGATCGTCGTCGAGAGCAGAGAGCGCATTCCTGGAAATGCGACCGGCGGCGACAACAAGCGTGGCGGTCTCGTTCCGGGCGGTGTGCGCGTGTCTACCCTGAGCTTGATCGATTTGGCAGGTTCCGAGAAGGCGGCCGAGACGAAAGAGCGCCGTACGGAGGGTTCCCACATCAACAAGAGTTTGCTTACGCTGGGAACGGTTATCGCCAAGCTGTCAGACAGCAAGGACAAGGACCCAAAGCAAGCAGAAAAGGACGGCAAGCATTTGCCATACCGAGACAGCAAGCTCACACGCCTGTTACAAGGCGCTCTGTCTGGTGGCTCGCTCGTCAGTATTCTATGCACTATTCAAATCGGCTCCGTCGGCAGCGTCGCAACAGCCAACAGCCACACAACCGAGACGATCAATACGCTGAAATTCGCCTCACGCGCCAAGAACAATATTGTCAGTCACGCCAAACGCGCTGAGGAGGCCCTGGGTGCCGGCGGTGATGGCGGTGCGCGTGTGCTGCTTGAGCGGTATCGGATGGAGATTCTTGAACTACGCGGAGCGCTCGAGGCGCAGGCCAAGAAGAAGTCGGAGGAGAACGAAGAGGAGGAGCGTGTCCGCGATGCGGAAGAGGAACTGGCACGGGAGCGCGAGGCGGAGCACCGTCACGAAGAGCAGATGCTGGAGATGCAGCTTGCACGTACAGCACTGAAGGAACGGATTGACCATTTGAACCGGTTGATTCTTAGCTCCAAGTCGATCGGTGTCAACACGGGCGGTTCCTACAGCTCACTGGGAATGCATCCGCGGTCATCCATGGCGTCTGTCCGCTCTGTGGCGACCACGAACGGCGGCACGTCCGTCAGCGGCAGCCGCTCTCTGTTGGAAAGAACAGCCTCGACAGCATCCTCGTCGTCCACCGTCGGTCGCGGTGCTGGTGGACAAAGGCTTTCGGGCAGCGGTACAGCTGAAGGCTCGCCGGCTGAGGACGACGACAGCGCGGGCGAGTTTGGTGATGGTATTGCATCCATGCAATCTCAGAACGTGGCATTGCAAGCCGACTTGGCGGACAAGAACCGGTACATTGCCACGCTCGAGAAGCGCTTGCTGCAAGCGCGACGAGCGAGTTCATCAAGAACATCGGTCGGCCTGGGATCGACCAAGGGTATCATGGTTGGCGAAGACCACAGTGTGTCTGCGGTGATTCGTGACAAGGATGCCGAGATTGCCGAGCTTCGCGCGAAATTGGAGGACAAGGACCGCATGCTTGCGGCCCTTCGGACCGCGGCACGATCGCGCGACAATGCTGACCGTGTCGACTCCCGATCTAGCTTCCGCACGTCGCAAATGCTGGAACCCCCGAGCAGCCCACCCGCCATGGCCCTCCCGCCAACACCAGCCATGTCCACCGGGGTCAAGTCCCCCGTCCTGGGCAGCGGGAAGCGGCACAGCAGCTCTGGCTTCCCCCGTGCCCGCACAAAGAGTGTGGACGAGATGAGCCGAATGCTGGATGAGATGATCCAGGATCGCGTCGAGAGCGGCCAGCTTGTCCGTGGCACACGTGGCAGCGTCCGTGTCGCGCCCAACGAGCACAAGCCGGATGCTGTTCTGGCTGAGCCTACCATCGACCTCGAGCCGTTGCGGCGCAGCCCGTCTTTGATCAACGAGCCGTCACCAGTGGCGATGGAGGCATGATTCCGCGTGAGAGAGACGTGAATGCAGAGAGGCGGCGGCGATCCACGAGCGCATCCGGGGCGCTTGTGACGACAAAATGTATGACTTGATTTTGTTATTCTCTTTTTCTAGGGCCTTGTCCGGACGGTATTTGTTATTTTTTTTCGCCTGTTATATTTGATATGTTCTTTCTTGTTCTTTTGTCCTATACCCGACATTCTCTGTATTATTAGCATTTTGAGGCTTTTTTTTTTTCACTCTCTCTTATCCCTCTCTTTTGTCTGGAAGCATGTATATTTGGCGGCTTTTGTTGCTATAATTGATCGGACCGGGGAAAACAACGAACGATGCGAGGTGGCATGTGGTGTTCAATGACGTTTTGGTTGTGTATTATTCACATGGAGACAGACGACACGAAGAAAAGGAGAGTGTGGACTAAAGTAACGAAAGGAAAGCGACAAAGACCAAAAGGACATTGTTATAATTTACATGCACATACAATATACGCACACTGCACAAGACATCCACTTCCGAGCGATCTTGCAAAGCACGGAGTATGACAGCGCATGATTGTATGTGAATGGTGCGATTCGATTTTATGAGCACATACGCGCGACTCCGATGTGGCCGAGATGTCTACGGGTAGTCGCAGAAGCCATTCATGATATATGGTAGGTTTTCCACCTGTGATGAGAAACATTTTCAAACGACGCCGGGACGAACTGAAACTTACGGCAATCTATGAGTATTCTAAAGAGGTACTCATTCTCGCACTGCCTCTGGTCAAGATAAATCATTCCCGCACCAACTGAGGGCCGAAAATATGTCAACATTTTGCCATCTACCAATCGTTGATTGCAAATGAGCACCTGCTCGTTTCTGTTTGTTTGCAACCCCTATTCGGTGTGCCTCCCGGTGCCGCAGCGTCGACGCAGGCAATATACATACGACGCACCCCGTGTTCCTGCGTCGTAATACAGCCGTTTGTGCGTGTGTGTGAGCCTCGTTGATTATTGACCATGTACACAGCCAGGGCGGGTAGTTGCCTGCTTAGCTACTACCGGACGACAGGCAAGCCATCGACCAGACGAAATATTGACAGGAGGCACAAAATTACGGGGGCAACTCGACGCGAAGTTGCGAAGAGCAAAGCGGCAAAAATAGAGATCACAAAGACTTTTTCTTTTTAAAAATAATAATTAGAAAAGCATTGTATGGTTTCGTGTTTACTTTCTCGTCCGTATGTCTCACTGAGACCACTATTTCTTTTGCCTTTCCCTTTTTGTCTGTTGATATCCTATTTCCCAACTCCAATGCCCCTCTGTGGTAGTTCAATATTCTTTCGTTTTATTTGTCTTTCCTCCCGTGTGAGACCTTACGTCGTTTGGTGTCATGCGCCTCCAGCGCTGTAACAGTGGTGTGTGGTCTTTCCATTTTTGGTGTAAGTCATTTCGTAGCACGACGATGCTCGCTCTGCCTCGCAAATTTTAGCGCCTCCTTGCATTGCACCCTTTTTATTTTCTCTTCTAACGGTCTGACAGCGACCATCATTGCGCTTTTGTTTCTCTTTCCTCCCATTCCCTCAATAATCATCCGACATACCGGCCCAGAGCGAACGCTACTAGCCGTGGTGAGAGATGGGTGAGTCCAACGGTTCGTTTGACACTGGGGGTCGAGCAGTGATGCGCAGTACCTTCCGATTTCGACGTAGAGCCTGGCGTTTCAACGCCCTCAGGGACTAAGGACTTTTGCACACTGAAAGTCATTTTACACTGCATGTTGTCGATACGCTGTTTTGTGTTTGGGCTCGCTCAAGGCTTTCTACTTCGTTTATGGTGTCGCATCGTCACCTTCTTAAAGAAGTTTCTCCTATTATTATGCCACACGCATTCTCATCGCACGAACCAGTTGAGGAAGGATCGCTGCAAGGGCAATTGCCTCGTTCCCTTGTCTTTGCCCCTCAAATCGTGCGTCTTCTTCTTGCCAATTTGCTCCCATCGCTCCTTACTCTTTGGTTGCGTTGTTTCGTTTGTTCGTTCGTTCCTTCTTCATTTGTGCTTTTGGTCTCGCTTCCTGTGGCTTGCGCTCCTTCTCAGTTGGTCAAACAGCGGCGGGCGGTGTCCAATGGAAACCGTTTCAGTCTGTGTACCTCTTCACTCTGTGACGCCTCTCCTTTTCAACCCGCGATGCACAAACAGAAAATAAAAAGCAAGATTGGAGCCAATAATTCGTCAGACACAGCCAGCTACGTCACAGGTGCCTTCGGCCACTCACAAGACACGAAACAAGAACCACCGTCGCCCTTGCCACATATTTGTTACGACGTATTACTTTCACACTCTCCGTCCTCTCCGCGCCCCCCGGACTCCGTACGACGTTTGACGACCAATGTGCTGCCACTCTCTCGTCCATCGCTCATCTCTCATCGTTGTCGAGCGGTATGCCAACTTTCTTCCGCTCCCTTATTTCGTTGCGCTCCCTGCAGTGGTGGGACCTGACTAGGGGCAAAAGCAGCTAAATCTATTATAGGAAAGGATTGACACTGAGAAAACAAGCGGAGAGACGCCGTTGGCCTGTCTCTTGCCTTGGTCCCCTATTTTGCCTTCTTTTCCCATCCTTTTTAATGTGTTTCAGAATGTCCCGAAGCCGTGCTAGCGCCACTGCGACGCCCATCCCAACATTTTGTCGTCCCCACTGGAGCCAACTTAAGAACACAACGCAACGATGATGCGAAGGGACACGACAGGATCAGAAATGCAGTACGTTGTATGTCGTATGTTGTATGTGTCCACCTGCTTTCTTCGGTGATGCTTGGCACAACTGCGGTTGGTAAGATTACACAGGAGACTAAAAAGAACCATGACGCCAAATGACGGCTGTGCGAGAACAAAGTATCGTACAAGAGACGGAGGAACATGAAATACCACTCGTCTACCTCGATGCTCTCTTGGACAATTCGCCGGTGATTTGCAAAACGCAGAAACAGCCAGCTGTGGAACGAGAAGTTTCTGCTACCAAGTTCGTCGCACAGTCAACAGACCCGGGTAACAAACCATTTGCCACACATGACGGAACGGCAGCCAGGATCCAAGGCAGCCAGGGACAGCATGATGCGGAACCAGTTAGAAGGCAAAGCTGGGGATCGTCGCAGCAGAAAATCAGGGCAGCGAGCAGAATCTGAGAACATCACAGCCACACCAAGAAACAATGAAGCGCCAGGGACGGATGGTCTGTCCGGGGCGCCCTTGTTGGCAATTTCTTTTGTTTTTCCTATGCCTCTCTCTCTGCCTTCCATCCACCACGCCGGATTGGTTGTGGAACGTGACGCCCCCAGAACAAAGCCTTCAAATCGTGTATTCGGATTCCGTCTCGTCCACATCTGCAACTGCCCACTGGCCCCGCAACCTTCGTTTCGTTTTGCCTCATTTCTCAAGACGGCGGTGTCTTGCATCCTCGCAACACGGATATATCTTGCGTTGAGAAGCCCGCGGCCAATCTCGCCCACCAGTCAGCCCACTCGGTTCCATATGCCTCAGCCTGCATCGGTGCTTGTTTCTTCCTCGTTTACTTGCAGCTTGCGTATATTTCATCTTGCGTCGTGCCCCTTCCACTTTCCCTTGCGCCTCTCGTAACCACAAGTTCAATTTCGCTTTCTGCCGCGGCCAACTTGCAACTGCTCGATTGTCTCTAGTTTCGACTTTCTCCACATCAGTTTGATTCGAATCTTCTGAGTCGACCCCCACCCCGGCACAACTTTCAAAGCTGGTTTCTCGTCTTCAAAAAGGCACATATTTATTTTGTCCGCCTGCATGAACGGTCGGTTCAAGCGCTCTCCTGCGTGTGCAATATCATCTACTACACCCAGGGTATCCTGGCCAGCACCGACATAAGAAAAAACCACCTGCGAAGCACGAAAATATGAAACGGAAATTAGGAAGAAATAAAAGAACCAAAGAGAGTGAGCAAAAAAACTAAGGCATCGTGGCCGAGATCTAACCTCAAACAACAGACCACGGGGGTCAGAGCACGGGGTTAGAAAAAAAAATTGAAAATAGAGGAAAAGAAAAGAAAGAGAGTGAGTACACCAAACAAAGACTTTTTCCTGGGAATGTCGATCTCCATGGTTATCTCTGTGTTTTTCTTTCCTTCGTCTTGCAACCTACCTTTTATTAAGTGGTACGGCCTCAGGGCCTGCAGGTCAAAGCCCCCAAAACGTCCGCCACGATCCCCGGGTTGGGAAGCAAAGAAGAAGGAGAAAAATAGAAGGCAAAAATCAAGACAACAAAGTTGCTCGCCTCCACTGCATACCCCTGACAGACCCTTTCTTTTGCACGCCACTTCGTCATGATCTTCGCGGGTCTTGTGGAGCACGATATACACGCCAACCCTCTTTCTGCTTGTTTGCCCGTGTAGGTGTGGGCGTGTGCGCCTGTTTCGCCTGCGTTGTCCTCAGCTTCGATCGAGCGTCATACGTCGTGCTCATTTTTTTCAGGGTCCATCGTGCCTAAATAGACTTTCAGTATTATGTCCTTCTCGGTACCATCGTGGGGTTAGGTTGTTGCATCGAACGCCCATGCGTCAACCTTTTCCCTTGCTTCTTTCTATTGCCCTCTTCACATTTCATTTTCCTTCTCGTCCTGAAATCAGACGCTGTTTAGTCTTATTTACTTCCTGCCGGCTCGGCGCTCCACCATAGTCACAAAAGAAACGAAACAACTAAAACGAAACACCAAAAATCACGCGAGCCCTACTTTGGGTTGGAGTGGCCGGACGGCGTCGTTGTGTTGAGCCCTCCCTTTGTCTCGGATGGGGAAAGAAGCTTTCCTGAGGCTAAAGAGACAGGTCTCGCTTCCCAAAACAAAAGAAGACAAGCGCACAAGACCCAGCTTTGATAGCTCCTCCTTGCTTTCATTTTTTTTTATTTTCACGGTTTTTCTTTGACACTCTCGAACTCTTTCTCGTTGACCGAGCATGCTGGCTCTTCCGTGCTGTCGAGGTGACCTTGTCTCGCCTTTTTCCATATTTCATTCTCTCGCCACTCACCGTTGCTTTTCTCTCTCGATCTTATTTTTCTTCTCAAACCGTATTACTCTGTATTTGATTTTACCTGCTCACTTTCTCACACTTCCGTCCACCGCAGGACCGGCGCACACGACAGCCGTCAAAGGGGGGACAGCACAGCATCAGGGGAATTCCTTCTCGGTCAGCACCCTCTGAGTCTCTTCCACTTTCTTCACCTTTTGCACTTCACTTTCCCTTTTCACTCGCTTCGCGTGGAGCATGTGACGTCGTTCTCCGTTCCAGCGGGCCGCCAATCTCAACGCTTAACCAGGGTTGACGGCGAGGATCTGCGAATATCCTACCCTCTCCTTCTCCCTCTCCCTATCCCTCCTGCCATCTTTGCCTTCTGGCAGACGCCCCTCATTTTTCTTTGGCATCGTGTCTCCCCTTTCTGGTCGTCTGTCTTCTCTTCCCCGAAGATCGTACACTTGTCCAACCTGTCAGATTGTGATGAGCGGGGAGGCCATCCCGTTGTCACCGACCGTTTGCTACCCGCCTATGTAGCATTCCTGTCTTGTCTTGCCAACTGCAGACTACGGAACATTGGGCTCTGAACACCAAATGACCCTTTTTGCATTTCACTTTGACTTTTGCACTCGTTCCTTTTCTTCCTTTTTTACTACAGCCTCCTTGTACTGGTACTCGATATCATTCTTAAACCCACATCAGCCCTCTTTCTCTTGGCTCAAGCTTAGTCTCGAAGCCGTTTGTTTTCTATTCTTCATCGATACCCTCCTTCTTTGCTAGCCTTCATTCTCTTCTACCGCTTCTTCAACTACGACATGCCGACGATTTGTCCTTTCTTTGGCTTCAACTCTCTTGAATTGTTATAATACGCTTCGAGTTCACACTTTCCAGAAACACCCGTGCTCTTTATCTTGCTGTCGCGAGGCAGGCTGGTCCAACTTCAACATTCGGCGTCAATATCTCTTTCATATTCCAACTATCCTCTCATTTTTATGGCTTCTTCACTACACACTTTATAATTTCATTCTCTTCACACCTCCAGCACTCCCCTGGAGGCAAATCTCAGAACGACTACTATGCCGCCAACCCTTGACCTATCTCAAACATCACACAAGATGATTGTGGCAACACCACGCATCAACCTGAGGCGTGCCGCTTCGTATACACACGAAAAGGGCCCGCTGTCTTCAACATCCTCGCGCTTCGGCTTCGATCACCTTGTCTTCGCCTCACCACCACCATCCCCTGGTCTGCCCCAGTTAATACCACCGAAACGGAGGTCATCCAGCACACCTCGGCCAAGCCGTGTGCTACGAGCTGTCATTTACTTTGCCGGACTGGTATCCGTCTTCTATCTTCTCTTTATCGCATTATGGGGCAGCTCAAGGACATCTCGGTCCGTACGAGACGGTCTCTACTTCTGGCCTAACGATCCGGATCCCAACGACCCGAAGAAAAACACATACGAAATGGTGGCGAAGAGCAGCCTACCCACCCACTCGACGCCCGTTATTGTCAGCGACAAGTACGGCAACCCAAAGTGGACTGTGTCTATCCCCCCCAACTCCAACTTTCCTCTCACCGTGAACGAATACTCGAGCATTTGCGCAAAGTGTGTCGAGGTGGCGAACCGGGTCGACGCTCTGCGTGGCAGCAGTGTCAGTATCGGCAACATCATCGGTCTCGGTAGCCTGGGTGGTATCAACAAGCGAAAGCTGAAGACTAGTGCAGAGCGCCTGCGCTCGTTTGACAGCAACTTTGTTGACGTCCATGAGGCCGAAGTTGCCGGCTATCTCACAGGCAGTGTGTCCATCGGGACCCTTTTTAACCAACAAGCCAACGCCGACGACGGCGATATTGTTGGCGAGTCGAGCAACACGTTCGCAGGCAAACCTGTGTGCGGCCGCAGTTTAACTTTCGTGTTGGCTTCGTCCGAAGCAGGGCTCGGCCGTACCATGATGCTATTGTGGATGGCCTATGCCCAGGCGCAGAGCGAGGGTCGTGGATTCTTCATCGACGACACCCACTGGGCCTATGGCCGCTACGCGCATATCTTTGCGCCCCCACCATCACCCGCCTGCCGCCCGCCGCTGCGCCACGAGATGCTGCCGTGCCCACGCCAGGCCCGCCACCTGGTCATGACGGTCGACACCGCCGACCAGTTCTTCTTTGCCGACAAGAGCGACGCGGCAGCCGGTATTGCCCCAGACCGCACCAAACACTTGTTCGACCTCGCCCGCAAGGGTTACGAGGCGCTCTTTCGCCTCAACAAAGACGACGCTAAACATGTCACCCAGCGCGTGAAGCAGCTCAAAGCCCTAACGGCCCTGGAAAAGTGCGGTGACAGCAAGGGTGATGATTCTGCCGGGGGTAGCGGTGGTCACAACGGCCAGAACGAGCGTGGCACAATTGTGGGCCTGCACGTCCGCCGCGGTGACCTCCGGCCGGTTGAGTTCCAGTACCGGGACTCGTACGTGCCCCTCAATCTGTACGCGGACCGTGCGATGAGTGTCATTGCCGACGCCAGCAAAAAGAACAAGAAGACCCAGAAAAGCCCAGCCGCTGTTGGTGCTGGTGGTAGCATCCGCCCCTCGTCGCTCATGGTCCTAGCGTCTGACGACCCCCTGGTCTATGATTCGGACGAGTTTGCGGGTGCTGCACGTGCCCAGGATCGTATTCGCCTCGCGAGAAAGCCCGCCGCGGTGCCCCAAGACCCGCAGCCCGGTGCCTTCCGCAAGTTTGTTGACGAGACGTTTGGCTGGGAGGGCGGCTTCTTTGCTGCCATGTTCTGGAACCTGGGCGGCGCCGGCGTGTCATCGGCCCCGCCCTCTGCCTCATCCGCTTGGACGGCGGCACCAGCCGAGACTCTGCGCATCCGTAGCCTGGTCGGCCGTGCCTACATGATGGACTTGGCCGTGCTGGCCGAGGCGAGCGACACCATTGTCTGTGCTGTCAGCGCGACGGGATGCCGAATGCTAGCGGTGATGATGGGCTGGGAGGCCGCCGTGGACAAGGGACGGTGGATCAACATTGACGGCGAATACGGCTGGTGGGCCGTTGACATTTGATATTGCCGGGATATTGTTGCACCGCGCTACGCCGCCTCTATACATTTCTTCCTTTTCTCTCTCTCTCACTCACTCACTACTCTCTTACCCCTTTTCAGCCCCTACATTATTCACTTTTGCCTATGTCACATTCTTATACCTTCACTAGCATTGCATATCCGGTCATAGCTTCGGGTCATTTTCATATCTTTCTTTGGGTCGACATTGCGTATTTTATTAGTTTTACATCCTGGAGTAACGATCTAGCCGGGCAGTTGGGGATCTTTCAAACACTTAGTTCCTTGCAATAATATCAAATACCTTCTTTGCATACAACCTAGACATCTCAAAGTCCTAGGAAATTGTTGGCACGACGGAGCCTACGTCACGGGGTAGTGATATCGTTTCATATTTGGCTGTATGCGTAGGAGGAGGCCACGGGGAAAGAATTGGTCTGTCAAGTTGGGCTCAACATTTCTCTTATTCGTTTAACTTCGTCATTTCTTGCCATCAACAAACAGCAGCTCTCTTATTCGTTCCGCTTCGACATGTGGCTCAGCCGCGCACCGTTATCAGCAGTTTCTTTTCAGCATGTGGAACTGCATAAAAGAATACGAACAAGAGACTGAAGGACGGTGGTAGGATAGGCAGTTCGGAACCTTCAACGTTCAGAGTTGTGACAGAGCAGAGCAATGCCGTTGAGATCACGTGCTGTAAAAATTGGCCGGTTTGGCAGCGAATGCGATGCGGAGCGTCGTTGAAATACAGCGTGTCGCGTGTAAGCAGACCAAGAAATTACTCGTTTTGGCAAGTGTTGGAGTAACCTCCTTGGCTGACGAAAACAAGGGAAGGGGCGTGCCGCGTCGGGCAGCGTCACCTAACAGCCTCCCCGCCAACTCCCTTGACATTTTACTGATGAGATCGCCTGCTAACCGTTCGGGTATGCGTATTTCTTTCCTAGGTCACCACGCCCAGGAAACTACAATTGGACACTGGCCAGCCTGAACGTCGTCCGATTTTGACTGGTATGAAAAGCCCCTTATGAGAGTTCAGAGGCAAAACAAATTGACGAATGGCAAGGTCAGCACGACCTTTCGGGGCTGTTCTTCCTTCTGCATTTTCTTGTGGCCTAGCATAGAGTTAATCGCATGTTTTTGCATTCATTGTTGCTCTCGCTGTTGAATGGCGGTTGTCCCGATGGACACTCGTTTATTGATTGCTGGTGGGTGACGCGCCGAAGACGACGGGTGGCCGAAAAATAGGGGGAAATGGACCAGTCGAGAAAATCTCCTTGTCACAAGCTAGCGGAGCGAAAGACATCTGATTTCACAGCGAGACTGCGGGCCAGGCCTACAGTGTCGGGGCTTTGCTATGGCACCATTTTCAGCGGTGTCCGCTTTAATCATAAAAAAAAAAGAGGAAAAAAAAGTGGCGCCGCCACGGGGCGAAATTGGAGACTGCGTGATTGTACCTTTTGCGTGCGCTCTGCGCAGAGAGGTACCTGGATAGGTTGCGGATACGAATACGATACACGTATCTGATTGGCCAGACTATGGTCAATTCAATGTTTTGCTGGGAAAGAGTGTGAATGGTGTGCCTGGAGTGCGTTTAACATACGTTGCTTTACGAGTACGACTACTAAAAGCGAGAAGGAATGATTTATTTTAATTCATTTTTCAACGGAATATTTTTTATTAGACCGCCTTTCGCTACAAGGATCCTTGGCACGATACTGTGACAATCGAACTGCATATAAAAAAAACGTGATCCAGCCGCACCTGTTTTCTCTTCTCACCCTCGCAACCCCTTTCGAATTCGATCAATTCGCATCATCCAATTCTGAACTGGTCGCGAACACACACAACAAAGTCAGGGCCTCAGCTTCCCTCTCTTTTCTCTTTCGTTTCCCCCTCTTTTCTCTTTCGTTTCCCCCTCTTTTCTTCTGCAGTTCGCCGCCTATCGTGCTTCGAGCGTCGCCCCCTTTTTCGACAGTCTTTCCTCTCGCCCCCCTTCCTCGCAAAACAAAGACATACACAATGGGTGCGGTCCAGGAACTGGCCAGTCCGCTGGTCGAGAGGTATGCGCAGCTAGGCACTGGTTCGCAGATTGGCGTTGGCTTTGCTGCGGTGCTCGTCGTGGTCGTCGTCCTCAACGTCTTGAACCAGACGCTCTTCAAGAACGCCAACGAGCCACCTCTCGTCTTCCACTGGTTTCCTGGCATCGGCAGCACAATCACGTACGGCATGGACCCGCCGCGCTTCTTCCTGGAGAACCGCAAGAAGTACGGTGACGTCTTCACGTTTGTGCTGCTCGGCCGCAAGACCACCGTCTGTCTAGGCACCGCCGGCAACGACTTTGTGCTGAACGGCAAGATCCGCGACGTCAACGCCGAGGAGATCTACAGTGTCCTGACCACACCCGTCTTCGGCAAGGATGTCGTGTACGACTGCCCCAACTCCAAGCTGATGGAGCAGAAGAAGGTAAGCAGCTGTCACAGCTCAAGAAAATCGCGTTATCATCACCTCCTCGCTCACTAATTGTCTTTTCCCACAGTTCATGAAGGTCGCCCTCACCACCGAGGCTTTCCGCCAATACGTCCCCATCATCTCCGATGAGGTTACCAGCTACTTCAAGCGCACTGCAGACTTCAAGGGCGATTCTGGAGAGGTTAACATTCCGCCCAAGATGGCCGAGATCACCATTTTCACTGCCTCTCACGCTCTGCAGGGCAAGGCTGTCCGCGAGCAGCTTGACGAGTCCCTGGCTGCTCTGTACCATGACCTCGACTTGGGCTTTAACCCCATCAACTTTACCTTCCACTGGGCCCCGCTCCCCTGGAACAATCGTCGCGACCGCGCCCAGCGCATCGTTGCCAAGCTCTACATGGACATCATCAAGCGCCGCCGCGCCAACCCCGACCTCGATGCCCAGGACTTGATGTTCCACCTGATGAACGCGACCTACAAAAACGGCGTCAAGGTACCCGACCACGAGATTGCCCACATGATGATCGCCCTTCTCATGGCTGGCCAGCACTCGTCCTCGTCGACCTCCGCCTGGATTATGCTGCTGCTCGCCTCGCGCCCCGACATTATTGAGGACCTGTACCAGGAGCAGATCAACGTTCTCGGCCCCGACCTGCCACCCCTGCAGTACGAGGATCTTGCAAAGTTGCCGCTGCACGGTGCCGTCGTCAAGGAGACCCTGCGCCTGCATGCCCCCATTCACTCCATTATGCGCAAGGTCAAGCAGCCCTTGCACGTCACTGGCACCAAGTACGTCGTCCCCACCAGCCACATCCTCATGTCCGCCCCCGGTGTGTCCGCTAGCGATCCCGCCTACTTCCCCAACCCCGACCTGTGGGACCCCCACCGGTGGGACGCCGACTCACCCAACGCCCCGGCCATGTTGCGCGCGGACGAGGACGAGGAGAAGATCGACTACGGCTACGGCCTTGTCAGCAAGGGCACCGGGTCGCCCTACCTGCCCTTTGGCGCTGGCCGTCACCGGTGCATTGGCGAGCAGTTTGCCAACGTGCAACTGCAGACCATTATAGTCGAGGTTGTGCGTTTGTTCAAGTTCCGCAATGTGGATGGCAGCAACAAGGTCAATGGCACCGACTACGCCTCGATGTTTTCGCGGCCCCTAGAGCCGGCGATAATCCACTGGGAGCGCCGCGAGAAGGCATAAGCTGCTGGAAGAGCCATGTGTTTTGTGTGGTTGTTTGAAGTGGGCCGTGGTTTCTTATAGAGTGGCCAAAAAGAAACAAGGGAAGGACCGGTACTGGGTCGACTGCCTGCTCCTTTGTCTGCCATGTTAATTAAACGACCTCTTTTCGTTTTTATGTTACGTATCCCCCATAGGCTTACCAAATTTTAATGCAATATCTTCATGAAAGCCACAGCCACTGCGTAGTGACGGCCGAAACGGGTTCACTTGTCCTTGTGAAGACGAGCTTCTTTGAAAGTACAGCGTCGTCTTGTTTCTACATACTCTAGTTTCCACGTGGAAAGTACACATGAAGCAAATCTAACTAAATTGTTCCTTCCATTTTCCGCATATTGCGAGACAAAAAAAACTTCAATAAACCGTTTGCAAAAGAAAAGCGCGACGCAAAGGAGATTTCAGTGATCATGTATGTCGTAATTCGGCTACGGACTCAGCCCGGTGTACTAGTCAGCCAAGTAGCTCACAAAACGACAATTGGCATGGAATCAAATAGAGCTCATACGCTTCCATTCCGTGCATGAGGAGAACGTGAGATTGGACCCCAGATTGCTATTCAGTTCCTCTCACAGTTCTTCGCCAGATCCGCAGCAGGTCGTGGTCTCCCCAGATGACAGACCACCCAGAAGGGGAAAGCGCAACGGACACGCAACCGTAGCTACGATCCCCCATGTTGAGCCTTCCAAATCTGGTCTGTTTGTCACGTCTCACAGACTCACTTTGCCGCTCGTTCTTTCCCTTCAAGTTTCCTGTTGTCCCAGCCAATGGGCAACGTGAGATAGAGGACAACAAACTGTCGCTCTCTTCTCGTTTCCCTTTCGACTCCGTTTTCTTCTTTTGTTTCTACCCTCCTGTCTCCTTATTGCAAGGGATACTACATGCAATTCTACCTCTTCCACGGCACATCAATTACACCGCTCAACCGGACAAACAGATATGCGGAGTCGCACGTCGTAACTTTTAATTCCACTCTCAAACGACCCTTGCACCATCGCCCTGTGCTAAACCCGGCCAAAGCAACACCCCTGTTCTGGAGGGCTTGAAACAAAGGGAGAGCGCGCCCGAAACCATCACACCTATCTGCGCAGCACAGAGAGAAGCTGGCTGCCCCAAGAACGGTGAGCTTGTAGCTCCGAGAACGTATATAAAGAGCTTGGCATCTTAGGTTCGCAGAACCACAATGTTCTCCAACGTCTTCGCTTCCCAACTAACAACGACACCATCTCACTCAGCATTGAACGAAAACCAACCATGGTCAAACCACGTAGCGATCCCCCTCTTGGGCCCCTTTTGCGCCTCGAGGGCATCGACTTTGATCGTCTGCCCTCCCACGAATGCAACATAGACGCGATCAAGCCCCTCATAACAAACTTACTCAAAGAGTCTCTTGATTTCATTGGCACCGTGGATGTCTACGACCAGCAACGCGACACGAAGCCGAACCTGTCCGGGTGGTATCCAAAGGGCAGCGCCAAGTTCAATGGCGCTAAAGTTACTGGTGGCCCCGACACGGTTGCTGTAGAACTACTCGAACGTGACATTCTGCAATCCGAGCTGGATGCCGTGGTGAATCAGCCGTACGGAGGTGGCAACGTGTGCCGAAAGTCGACAAAGGCTGTCTCAGAAACCTGGGCCTGCCGCCGCTCATTCCACAACAACCTGACCCAAAACGGTACGGCAGACTGGCTGGAGTTTCTAAAACACATGAAAGACGAACATGTCAAGACTGAAGACGATATGACCGACACCGTTGTCGGGACAAATACGGCATATATTTGGAACGGCGTACAGAGGCCAATGTCGATAGACCTGGAGGCGTTGGGCATGAGGCCCATCAGAGGCCCATCTGTCTGGACTGACTTCACACTGCAGATTGTCGAGATGAAGCACGACCTGGGGAGCAAATTGTTCGACTACCGCGTTTTTCCTGTCTTGCAGATGTCCTGCCTCAGTGTGCAGAGTGCGCCCCACGACGAATTTCTCGTTATCAGCGTGCCCATCAACGGCTGGGGTGCCGCCCCTACGCCCCGTGACGGCCGAAAGCTTGCCGACGGACCTAGGACCACGATTGGCTCGTATGTGAGCGTCGAACGCTTCCGCTTGGGGCCAAAAACGCAGCGGGAGGCACCACTCCAGAAAGTGAGCACATTTGGCAAAGTGAAGTCCTCTCTCAGAATCAAGAAGTTGAAGCCCAGGCCCTCGGTCGCTCAGATTGCGGAAGCTGCTCCCGTGCAACAGGTGGAACAAGCTTCCCGGCAAGAAGGTTCTGTGGCGGGAGCGTCGCAAGCCGCCGACCAGGCCGAGATTGCCCGAGACGCAGCCAACCCAGAAGACGTGCCTGACAATTATATTGATAACTTACAGATCGAATGGGTCATGGCTACTGCATCGCATGCACGTGGCAACATCCCGCTATTTGTGCAAAAGCCGTTCATTCCCAAGAAGATCGCAATAGATGTGCCTCTTTTCCTGAAGGTTATGGTGACTAAACGGGAACCCCGGTCCCCGGACACACCGCCGGTCGGTAGCCAAGTCGCCAACGACGAGCAAGCTGCTGGCCAGGAAACAGCCAACGAGGAAGCGGGCAACCAGGCAGCAGTCAACCCGGCAGCGGCCAATTAAGCGAGCGGCAATGCTCATTGAAGCAGACAGGCCGAGGAGCCAGCATATGAGGCGTATGTACACGCTAGAAATGGCCGTATGTAAAGCGAATCGTCGCCTTTGGGGTCTACATGTTTTCTGTTATTGTATTGATATCCACGGTGGCATATTCTCTTTTGATATTCATTGTTCATCAGCGACTGTCGTCGCAAGTCGTTTTGGGGCCAAGCAATCAGTACCCCTAAAACCCGCGCATGGCATAGTTTTAATTCTTTTTTTGTTCTATTGAGTTTATCCCAACCTTTGCATAAAGGAATATCCCAGTCTTCTATCTTACGCGTCGACCGACATCCCCTTTCCGCATCCACCACCCATCGATTTGTCCGTATATATGCCGAGCAGAGTATACATTCAAGAATGCATAATGCCCGCCTATGTAAACTGTTGTTTTGAACGAGGTAGGTGAAAATATGAAACAGGAAAGCAGGGGGTAAACATCGATGGTGGAAACTCGACCGGGCCAACAAAAAGTATATGAAATTTTGTGTTACAACGAACGGGCCTCGGCCCCAAAAAACAAAATCAGACGAGATGCACATAAAAAAAGACATGACCACCTCACATCGTCATACTCGTACCACAACTCTCGCTTAGTACACGCGCTTGAACGGCGGCACGGGCTTGCACTCGTTCTCGTCCAGGGTAGTGCTGATGACCTTGCGGTACTTGAGGTCGACGGGGCCGTGGGGCTGGCGCTGGAAGGTCAAGGTGTGCTTCATCCAGTTGGCATCGTCACGTTCGGGGTAGTCCTCGCGGGCGTGGGCACCGCGCGACTCCTTGCGGTTGGCGGCAGCGGTGGCGGTTTGGGTGCTGGAGCAGAGAACACGTTAGTCATAATTAAAAGCCAATAGTACGGTGGGGACGGGTGAATGCAGGACATACGCGCAAGTGAGCAGATTCCGGAGCTCAAGGGTCTCGACCAGGTCCGAGTTCCAGATCATGCTGCGGTCCTTGATGCCGACCTCGCTGAAGGTGCTGTCGACCTTGTTGATGTTGCGGACACCTTCATCCAGGGACTCCTGGGTACGGAAGACGCTGACATCCGTCTGCATGGTCTTCTGCATTGCCAGGCGAATCTCGGCCGTCGTACGGGGGCCGTCCGCGTTACGGATCTTGTCGAGGTACTCGATGGAGTCGGCGGCGGCATCGGCGCGCAGGGGCTTGAGCTTGGTTCCGGGGCTCGAGGTGTCGCGGATCTGGTGGGAGACGGCACGGCCGAAGACAACGAGATCCAGCAGGGAGTTGGCACCCAGACGGTTGGCACCGTGGACAGACACGCAAGCGGCCTCACCGCAGGCGTACAGACCGGGCACAACCTTGTCGTTGCCGTTGTTGTCGACGGTCAGGACCTCACCAGTGTACTTGGTGGGGATACCACCCATGTTGTAGTGGACGGTGGGCAGGACCGGGATGGGCTGCTTGCGGACGTCCACACCTGAGAAAATGCTCGCCGTCTCCGAGATGCCAGGCAGACGCTCGGCAAGAACCTCGGCGGGCAGATGGCTCAGCTGCAGGTAGATGTGGTCCTTGTCGGGGCCAACACCACGGCCCTCGCGGATCTCGAGGGTCATGGAACGGGAGACGACGTCACGCGAGGCCAGATCCTTGGCAGTGGGAGCATAACGCTCCATGAAGCGCTCACCCTCGCTGTTCAGCAGGTAACCACCCTCACCACGAGCACCCTCGGTGATCAGGCAGCCGGCACCGTAGATACCGGTAGGGTGGAACTGGACGAACTCGAGATCCTGGTTGGGCAGGCCGGCACGGGCCACCATGGCCATACCGTCACCCGTGCAGGTGTGGGCAGACGTGCACGAGAAGTAGGCGCGACCGTAGCCACCAGTGGCCAGGACGGTGTGGTTGGCAAGGAAGCGGTGCAGGGTGCCGTCCTCCTGGTTGTAGGCGAGGACACCGCGGCACTCACCATCCTCCATGATCAGGTCGATGACAAAGTACTCAATGAAGTAGTTGGTGTTGTGGCGCAGAGACTGGCCGTACAGAGTGTGCAGCAGGGCGTGGCCTGTACGATCGGCAGCGGCGCAGCAACGGTAGGCCTGGCCACCCTTGCCGAACTCGCGGGACTGACCACCGAAGGCACGCTGGTAGCTATGGTATTGTCAGCTATACTTGCTCCCTGTCTCGCGGCCTCTGTGCCTGAAAAAACACTTACATCTTGCCTTCGTCGGTACGCGAGAAGGGGCAGCCGTAGTTCTCAAGTTCGATAATGGAAGCCGGAGCCTCGCGGGTCATGTAGTGGATAGCGTCCTGGTCACCGAGCCAGTCGGAGCCCTTGACGGTGTCGTACATGTGCCAGCGCCAGTCGTCCTTGTGCATGTTGCCGAGCGCGGCGTTGATGCCACCCTGAGCGGCAACAGTGTGGGAGCGAGTGGGAAACAGCTTCGATATGCAGGCAGTGTTGAAGCCCGCCTCGGCCAGACCGAAAGCGGCACGCAGACCGGAGCCACCGGCACCGACAACGAGGGCATCGTACTCGTGGTCCTAATGCAGAAGACGGCGTATTAGCAAGATGCCGAAAGGCAAAATTCGCGAGGCTTACAATACACGCGACCAGGCGGGATACAAGGGAGCTGGGAGACGTACAATGACCGGGTACTTGCTGCTCACGAACGAGGAAGCCTCCTTGGCGCGAAGCGGGCCGTTTGCGAAGACGCGAGCTATAGCGAAGAGCATGCGTTAGCTTGTGTGCCTCATTATTGCCGTCGTCGGCGTTGTTTATCGTGATTAGAGAATTCTGTCGGGAGCAACTTACCGGCACGCGGCGTAGAAGAGAAGGTTCTTGTAGACTGGAACTGGTTGCGGAGAATGAAACGTTAGCAATCTGCCGACTCTATCGCGCGAGACGCTTTCCTGTCGCTGTGCTCCGGCCTCGTCGATTCGGGACCTCGGCGATCTGTCGCAAGCAGAGCGCATCTTTGGAAGAGAGAAGTGGAGGGGTCAATACGCACAGCTGGCCGGGCAATTGTTGCCAGCCGCTTCCAAGCCCCTGTGGACGCCATTTCGTCTGTGTGTCGCGCTCAATGATGTGGATATTATGTTGCGTATTGCGAAGTTGTCGTCGGCGAGAACGAGGGTTCCCTTGTCGTCGAAAAACAAGAGCCGAGCTTCGTCTCGTGAGAGTAAACGAGGTTCGGATTGTGGCTGTCTTGGTGTTACCCAAAACGTCGAATGACAACAGAAGAAAGAGAAAAAAGGACAAAATCCGACGAGAGGCCGAACTTTGGACGAAAGAGGGGAGATTCGACGTGGTGTCGGAGGTGATGCTGGTTTAGAAATCGGGTAGGGGAAAATAAAGATGTTCCAATTGAGGTTCAAAGACTTGCCCCGGATAGTCTCCCATGACGAAAAATGGCAACCGCACAATTCCGAGGCGGCCTTGGGTTGTTTGGGGTTCTGGTGCTGCCAGCACTCTTTCCCTCCCCGGAACCCGCTCAACTTCCCCCCAATTGGGGCGCTACTCCCCTACTTTAGCGTGCTTGTGCGAAACCACCCAGTGGGTGGCCCCTTCCTCCCCCGCGCTGGCCAATCTTATGGCTGGCATTTCTCATTACTCCACTCAACTCCAAGGCGCTGTAGCCAACCACTCGAGCCACTGTAGTGCTTTGTCGTGCAAATGGGCTCGTCCAGTCGACCCTTCCACCAAATCCGCATGACCCCACAGTCCCGCACTCTCTCCGACAACCTCGCTACCTTTTTTTGCCCATTCTTTCGCAAGCAGAACGTCGTCCTTAGCCGAGCACCTGCCGAGAGCATGGTCCGTGCGTCAGCACCATGTGCTCACCCAAGATGCTTCCTTCCATCTGAAGTTTTCTGAAGACTTGCGTATTGTACATCATCGCGTCGTTCGTTCCTTCCTCCTGTAGAAAGTGAATCTTGTTAATTGGTGGCAATTGGTGCAACCTGAATATTTTCCAAGCGCACCTTCTGTCCCACATGCCCTCCTGCCACTTGCAGCATGTTGTCCGACATGGGTGACTTCACAACAGCTAGGTCGTAGGGAGGTAGGTACCTTGGCGCAAAAGCTGTGATCCCCGACAAAAGCATGTGACAGGCGATACGGGCAACGGCATTCTGGCCGTCCAACATTCGCGCCGAGCGTTAACAACAGCAGCTGACAGGTACTGGAGTCGTTAGTAACCCAATTCGACATTTGGCAGAAAGCGAAACCGATTTAATAATTGAATCATTTATCTACAACGTGCGGGTGTCTTTATTCCAAAAATAAATGCAAAGAAAAACATCACAGCAACAGTTGCTGTTCCAAACGCCAACCATGTGGTATACCCGTCACTAACAATGCACCATGGTATTGCAATGCAAAGATATCCATACTACAACAAAAATATCCTTCTCGCCTCCGCCTCCATCTACTCTGCCAACACATTCCGAAGCATGGCCAAAAAGTTATCGTTGAGCTTGTAGATCTCACTCACGACCGGCTTCGTCGGTTCCCCCGCGCTCCGCCGGAGGCGGTCCTGCCGTTTCGCTCTGCGGCGCCGTTCGGCCTCAATCGGATCGAGACCGTCCTCATCTTCTAGCGCCGCCTCGTCCTCGGAATCATCAAATTCGTCGTAGGACATCTCCTGGAGGTCAGCCGCGTTCAGACCAAAGTCGCCGGCGCTGAAACCGACAGGACCAGCCAGGCCATCCTCGCCCAGGCCATCGCTGCCGCCGCCCTCGGCGGCCATCTTCTGCCGCGTCTTGTCCTGATGCCACTTCTTGCGTGCTTCCTGCCACGCAATGAGACTGTTGACCTCCGCAATGGCCTTTTCTTTGTCAATTTGGCCCATGCTGACAGAGCCTTCAAAGAGCGCATTGACGTCCAGAGTGCCGTTCTTGGGACCCTTGCGCAAAAACTCCAGGATGCCCTCGATCCAGCCCATCAGCTGCGTAAACAGGCCGTTGTCGTGTGTGTGTACCTCGTGAACAAACTTGTAAAAGTTGTGTTCGTGCCGCTGGCACAGGTCGATAAACGCCTGCACAGTCTGGTTAGGATCGGCAGAGGCATCCTGCTCCCTGCACTTCTCCACAACCTGCATCATATCATCCATAAAGACGGAGAAATCGGTGACACTGCTGTATACATTGGCCGACTTGTAGACGCGAACAAGGGGTTCGTAAAAGATGGTGAACAGGTCACGGAACAGCGAGAGGGTGACGGGCTCCTCGATGAGATTCAACATCATGGCCTTGTCACGCTGGCGCGTGTAGAGTTTCATGAGCTGCTTGAGGTAGGAAAAGAGCTCGGCACCCTGCTTCAGTTCCTCGTCAACATTCTCGACAGCTGAATTGAACGCCACGTACGCGTTGTAGAGGCGTCCAATTTGCTCAGGCATGAGTGGTGGTTCGATCAGCTCGGAGCGCAGAATACCAACCAAAATATCGACGTCGTCGTTGGTCGCTTCGTCCCGGATGATATCCTTGATTGCCTGGTCGGCATCCGAGTAGGCCTTAAGCTTGCTGACAAACACCGGGTCTTCGATCTTGACAGCCAAAGAGTCGATAGATTTTTGGAAGTTGCGGATGCCATCGTTCAGTGTCAGGGAGAAGATGCGCTGCATAAGAGACCGCGTGCCGAAGGGCTGTGCCAGAAAGATGTCGAGGACACCAGACATGACAGCAGCAGGATTCGCTACCCGGATGACGTTCTTGATAATTGTATACGGAATCAGAGAATGGATGCGTTTCGCCTGAGAAAAGAGCTCGGGCGAGTTATCTTCGGCAAGGAAAAGATGGTAGATCGTAGCGGCAACTTCGATCCGAAGCCACTCGGCAAACTTTTGGTACTGGATGCTCAGGTCTCCGATGGTCTTCTTCTCCTTGATCTCTTTGAACAGCATCGTCAAGCCATTGCGCTCAACGATGTCTTGACGGAACCTGCAAAACGAGTTATTAGCACGGGAACAGTATATGGGCGACCAAAACTCAGGAGTGCATGTGCATACTGTTCCATGTACACATCGAGGTCGGCGGCTCGCTTGCGAGCAATCTCATAGAATTTTTTCTGCTCCTCCACACGCTTCTTGTCGACCTCGACTCTGCGCACAATGTCGTCGACGTCTTCGTCTCGTGGGGTGATCGGATCCCGGGTGAGAAAATCCTGAATGGCCTTTGTCCGGGCAATCTGAGGGTTATGAAGTAGTGTACGAAGGAAAGCACGCAGCGAGATACGCTGGTTCTCCCGCCACAAAATCACGCTCTGCAACGTCACGTTAGTTATAAATGTTTCAGGGCCGTTGGTACTATCAGGGCGAAATGAACTCACCTCTGTTGTCTTCGATTCCTGGCTAGTAGCAACTGTAGGACTAGGCGGTGTAGTGTTGTCGAGAGACTGACGTGGCGATACTCTCCCAGATCCATTTCTGCGGTGCTCTATAAGTTGGTTAGTACTGTACCCTTGGAGGTGACCGAGGAAGCGCAGCATACCTCGAACTGTGAGATTCTTTAGTGACTCTCCAACACCGCCAGGGCCGAGCCCTGTCGGGCTGGTCATTGTCGATGCCGAGGAGATGGAGTCAACATCCGAGTCGTTGGAGCCCCTGAGTCCGCCAATAATGTTAGAAGCCGTGGAGCTTGTCTTGTTCTTCCGCGGAAGGGGCGGCAGGACACGCCCGGGCAGTTCTGCACGGAGAGCCTTGTAAAGGCGTCCAAAATCGCCATAGCGACGGCCAACAAAGTGCTCAAGCTCGCCCTTTCTCTGGACCCGAAGAATGAATTCCTGTAGCGCTGTCAGCTTCAAAAGTTGGGAATAGCCGTGGGGCGAGCCAGGAACATACTGCATGCTGGTGATAACGAATGTTGCGCTTGATCGATATTACGCGAACACCCGCCACGTTGACATCCCAGCCGTTGACAAAGTTGCCCTGGGGAATGGATCCCAAGACACCAGTATCGATCGCGTCACGGTCCACAATTTCGAGTTCGGAGAATCGGATCCGTTCTTCAAAGCCAGACGAGGTGCGGACACCGGAGACCATCATGAGCTCCACGAGCTTCTGTGCCTTCGTAGCTAGCTTTCGGCGCTTGGTTTCTTCGAGGCGGTCTTCGGACGAGGAGATGTTTTTCGTAGCAAAAGACTCGAGGAACTTGAAGTCTCATTGTTAGTAAATAGTCATCTTTGGAGTTATATCAGCTACGCTTGGATATTATTGCTGTACAGACCACTTGTAGCTTGTCCTGCCAGAATTCCTTCTCCTTCGCCTTGTCGAGAAATGGGAACTCGCGGACATGGTGAACGAAGATGTAGCGAAGGATGGGGAGGCTAGAGTCGACCGGGGAGACCTCGCCCACGTCGGACCGGAAGGGGGCGCCGAATCGACGGAGAGCAGTCGGCGAGTTGAGTTCGAAGATTTCCCATTTTGCCTGTTCGCCCAGGAGCTCTCGTTTCAAGTCTGACCAAGTTAGTATGCTGCGCCAAACGAACAAAAGAAGGCGTAAGTACACGCAAAGTGCTCAGGACAAAAAGGGAAAATACGGACAGTGTTCCTGCTTTCCTGTCAGAGTCTGTCCTGGTGGTGGCAGCGAAGTCAAGGAGGAAGCGGAAGTTGAAGCAGCCCCAGCGTCAGAAGATTTGGTGACGTCGACGGCGCTTGTTGCGGAGGAGGGGGTAGTTGCAACGCCGCCACCAGCGCCGCTGACGGTGGTTGGTCTGTCGGCCATGATGCTTTTGGGCGTATAATTGTTTGTCCTGAAAACTTTCCGCTTCCGAAATCTTCAATCTGTCGAAGAGAAAGGAGCGGTCTGTTGCGGAAGGCTCGGGAGAGGTGAGCAGCAAGAAGACTGAGGGGTTGGGAGGAAGAGCTGCTGTAATCCCGTAACTGTTCAAATTACTCCGCTGTACTCCGTGCAAGGTGCCTTTTCGAAATAGGAAGCGAAGGAACCGCAGCTGGGTCAAGTGCGCAAAAATCGTGTGTGGGTGGATGCCGAGTGTCCAACCAGCAGTCGACCAGAGGAAATGCAGACAGAGAATGCGGTTCAGGAGAGAGAAAAAAAACGAAAATGATCACAGATACCCCAATGGTCTGAGAGGAGAGTGCCGAGAGGTTGATGCTTGGCTGGGCCAGCCAAGGTCGATGTGGGCGCTAATTTGAGTGGACAGCGGTTGGCAAGGGCCTGGCGGTTGGTGAGAGATTGTATTGCCTAGAAGAAAGATGGAGACGAGCAAAGGTAAATCCAAAAGCATAAAGAAAAGAAATTCCAAGATAATAAAGCAAAAGATGCTTCCTAGCTATTCAACAAGAGAGAAGAACAAAGCGCAGCAACGAGAAGAAACGCGCTTCAGGTAGGAGCGCTCGACCGGAGTTGTTGTGGGCGGCAAGCACGATGGCGAAGAAGCGATGACGCTCATGCTGTGCCGGGATGCAGCTTAGTCTATGTTGTATTTTCTTTTATTAAAGAAAGAAACAGCGCTAAAAATACAAAAATGCGACTGCCTAGTTAGGGCGCTCCGCTGGTTATGTCTTAAAGCAATTGCGTTGTCGTGGATCTTCGCGTTTGCTTAGTATGGGTCGCAACTGCTATTTTCAATGGGTTAAGGCGGACTTCGGAATATGCCTCTTTCTACGCGTCTTACGTGGGATTTCTATGGGTAAAAACGTTTCTAAATGTTAGCTGCCATGATCATCGGGCATCCCAATCTCCTGGCACCTTGTGTACCATGGTTTTTGGGCATTCGCCTGGCACACAAACACCCGAACAGACGTCGCTGGACTAAGCCAGGATCAGTGACGCAGATGATTCCAGCGGCATCGAAAGATTCAGAAGAGGATCATTGCCAACGGCGCAAATGACTGGGAGAAGCCAAAGTGGAATAAATGTAAGGAACAAGTAACAAGCAGTATAAAATATATCAAAAATAACAGCAGCTTGTAGATATGAGGGAGAGCTGCCAAGCAAAACGCACGGAGAAGTACCTAGGTGACGCGGTGATGTGGTGGCGCATATTATCACTTTCCAGGGCAGGACCTGAAAATTGTGGGGCATGACGTTGGTTCTCTCGTTCTTTGCCTCTCGCCCGGCTTAGAGTACTAGGCCCCAACATCCAACCCCTGACCAGCCTCGTTTGGCGCCTTCTCCTGCAATTCGTTACGCTTCTTCGTACGTACAATGTCCCTTCGTATGGCGTTTGCGGGGATGCCCATTTCGGGTTGGATCCAGACAAACTCGGTAGCAAAAGGCGACAACACACAAAAGCGAATCCGAAAAAACAACGTGAGACGACATTGCTTACGCTTCTCAAAATGCCGCCGTAGATTAAGTGCTCCATAGAGTGGCTGAGTTGCTCCTTCCGGATGCTTCTTGTGGCTTTGTTTTTGTGGTCTCTCCGGGATGCTTTTACAACCTCGCTGCCCGTATTGCCCTTATCCTCGTCTCGTCTGTTATGTTTGGGCTCGAATTGTATGGTTTCTTGGCCGTGGTCCACACCTGCAACCTTCATTACGCGGCCGGCCTTTTCGTGATTGTATACCTGTGACTGGGCCTTTGGCCATTCGGCGGCAGTGGCAACATCCTCGTAAACAAATTGCTTTGCGTATGTGAGCCTAGGTCGTTGCAAAGACAGGAGAGCACAAGGCTTAAGAACGCCTCGTGTTGGCACTGTGCCTCAAGCATCTCCGAAACTACTCCGTAATAGTCCCTGGGCGCTTTGTTGACGGCAGTCTACCGCAGAGCTCATCACGATACGGAGCCATTGCTGAGCTACTTCAACCAAGCCATTTGACAACCATCTCCTACGTCCGTGTACTACTCGCTGCCCATGTTGGGCAAAACGCATTGTGATCGGGCGACAGCATTGTCACCGAAACTCCGGGCTTACCTTTTCTCCCAAACAAAGTACTCCGTAGGTGTCTGTTCATTCGCATATTCCATGCGAACATTATATTTAGAAAAGTAAGGCAGACGTACTTGTGTATGTTGGTATATTTCGTAAAAGTGAGAAAAAAAGAAAAGACCGCTATGCTTTGAGACATTATAGGACGCAGTAGAATCGACAAGAGGAGCACAATGACGAATACATAAGTAGTGCGGCTTGCACAGAGTGTGAGAAGGCAACGAAAACAACAACAGGAGAATCATAGCTCGTCAAACAGTCGCTGGAGCGGGTCGTCACCCGCGTCACTGGCGGTAGTGCCGTCTCTGCTGCCACTGTTGCTGCCGCCTGTGGTGCCGTTGGGAAACGTCAAGTGGAACTTGCCAGACGACGCCGTCATGGACGCTAGATCGGGGAAGCCCGGTGGGAAATTGGGCTTGCCATTTGCCTCCGATGCCTCCGATGCCTCCGATGACGCACCCCCGTCGACACCCTCCTGGGCCGCTGGCCCTCCGGAATGCCGCAGCATAATCGCCAGCAGCACGACCAGCACCAGCATCACGCTCGACACAATCACCCACAGCGCCTTGAGCCGCGTCCGCGTCCGCTCCTGCCACGCCCGGTCCGCTCGCTCCCACCGCTGTACACGGTCGCGGACCGTCTCCACGCGCTCGGCCAGGTCCTGGATCGCCTGCCGACCACGGTGCACGCGCTCCGATAACTGCTCGAGCCGGTGCTGCTGGTCGGCCGGTGTCAGCACGGGCGCGCCATCTTTGCCCACGCTGCCTGTTCCGTCGCCCTCGAGCTGCTGCACCTGCTGGTCAATCTCGTGCGTGATGGACTCGGTCTCGGTCGTGAAGCGGTGGTTGGTGGCGCGCGCGGCAGTCGCCAGCGACCGCAGTGCCAGGACCGTATCCTGCAGCTCACTGAGGCGAGACAGCACGGACCCATAGGCGGCATCGAGGCGTTGACTCGTGGTCGTGGACATGCCGTCGAGGTCGGTAACGGCAGAATGCAGCACACGCGCAGCACTGCGGTTCTGCTCACGCTGCATGCGCTCCAGAGCGGCGGCCGCAGCACGAACAGCCGCTGGGTCGATGGGCAGGCCCGGTGCGGACAGGCTGGCACCCGAAACTGCAGGCCCTTGTCTCTCCTGTTGCAACAGCATGTCATCTTGGGTCCGGTCCGCTGCCTCGGTGTCGGCACTGGCCTGGCCGTGGTTTAATGTGTTAGGCATGCTGGGTGTCTGAGTCGTTGGCGATGCAGCTGCCACGGCAGTGGCTGCAGCAGCAAGCGCCGCAATAGTTGTAGAGTGACTACTCATGTAGCCAGCGGTGCTGCTAGTGCTGAGATTGTGGTGGTGTCGGTGGTGATGATGTCGCTGGTGACGGGCGCTGTCTTGCGCCTCTGCTTGTTGTGACTGCATGTTGCGGCTCTCGTCGTTGGGATAGTTGTTGTATTGGTCTTTGCCGGTCTGCACACTCGGCCGACGGCTGGAATTAGGGCTAGCCGTCGTAGACGAGGCACCGGTCCGACTTGAGGTATTGGAGCTAGATGCGTTGGCGTCGTGCGGTGCCAGAGAGAAGTTTCCTGTTAAAACGGTAGCCGATGCGAGGGTGCTACCAAGGCTGCTTGTTGTGCGTGACTTGCCAAGAGGCGCGAGGCGGGGACTGTGGGACGGCGTGACCGGTGTGTTGTTCGATGACGGGCCAACGCCGTTCGCCGTGGATCCGGTAGATGCAGCACCCGCCCGTGTAGAAGGCGGGCCACGACCGTCTTGGTAGGAGTCGTCGTCGCGAACGCTGGTGTTTCGTCGGCTCTGCGTTTGACTTAGGATCTGGCCCTGGCTCGAATTCGGGTTGTGTCTAGACGCCGGACTTTGGTTCTGGATTTGGCTTTGGCTTTGGCTTTGTCGGCGTAGGCGCATGGGCGACGACAGCTCTGATAATGATCGTGTAAAGTGATGTCGCGGTCGCTGGGGTGAAGGTGTCGCTGTTGCTTGTGTCGTCACTGGTGTTGTTGTTCCCGAAGCGCTTGCCCCTTGCACTTTCAGCTGATCGCCACCAGCTCGTCCTGCATTGTTGCTGATGGTATTAGCAACGGCTGAGGCGCTGCTGCGCTCCTGGTTATTCGACATAGTTGCAGGGCCCAAGCAAAGGGGGGTGGATAAAACGGGAAATGGGCAAATGGTGTCGCAAAGTACCATGCAGCGGCTGACGAAAAACCGGCATATGCAGCGGCCCAGACCTTTGCGTGGGCGAGCAAGCTGCCAGGCTGTTCCCCGTGCCCAGTTTCGCTGCTTTTGCCAGGGAGATGGTGTGCTGCAACATCAGGTGCTGCATGTGTAGAAAGCAAGTTGGCGCGGTTTTGACCACAAGAAGGCTGCGTCACATGGGAAACAAAACGGCTGAGTCATTTCTTATGTAATATCTTTGGTTTGACAACCTCAACCATGGCCATATACAAAAGGCCGTTTAATAATTATTGCAGGTGAGGTATATTTTAGGGAACTTTACATGTTAGTTTATAAACTCTCGTTTATGTGAGCTCGGATGTAGTGTGCAGCGAAGATAGCAACGCAGTCGGCGGTTTACAGAGTCACGAGGGAAGTGTGTTGAAGCTGAACTATTTTTATTAAGTTCGAATGAATGTTTCCTTCTACCCTCTTTTTTTCTTAGATAAAAAGCCAATACGAAAACGCAATGAAAAACAGCAGAACCCGAAACGACCGAATACTCGAACTAAAGTCCTAAATATGATTTTGACCGCGCCCTGAGAATTATGAACAAAAAACCTTAATGTCTAACCACTGGGCAGCATGATTTTCTGCCCGAAACCTTTAGTCCTTAACCATATGAAAATTGCACAGTAACTCAGTGTTTTGCTGACTTGTATAGAACCATGCTGCTAAAAGGAGGTAAAAAAATCAGATTTATACGTTCATTCTCTTGACATTTGATAATTTGCCCACGTGTTAAGGTGAGTCTCAGCCGTGAAAGTGCGTTTCAGGATACGTGATGAGATGACAGCAAAATATGACACGTGCGGACAACTCTCGCACTCTAATACCAGGACGAATTTTGAGTTGTCTCATGAGCACTTCTCATACCGGCTGCCAACCGCTGCCCGACGCCTTTTAGGTCGGCGAAGGTTAGCCGAGATTGACTATAGAGCGATGATCGGCGTGACGCAGACGATATTGATAGAAATAAAATATGTGCCATAGTCAATGTCGAAAGCGAGAGCTACAATATGATGGCAATGACATGCCCAACACAAAATCTGTCAGCTGGGGCCTTCCGATGTCAACGGAGCAGCCAGTCATCCCTTACATATTTGGTCTGGGCTGACACTATATTCAACTGCAACCGGCCAGGCCCCATATTGCAACAGATAGTTGAGTATAGAACTTGTATATGCAATGAGAAACCCATTCCAAGATATCAACTTGAGTATGCATGGCTAGCGGGACAGTAAAATCTTGGTGTGCTCAATAGGACATCTCGACAGGATGTTTAGAATGGCTGAATCAGGTAAGTATGTGGCCAAGCAGCAACCGCTAGTTCGAATGCAGGGGAGGTTGTATCTAGTGTTTAGCAGCAACAGAGCGTCCGATAAGGATATCCAACGAATCGATCTTCTTGGCTCAAATCTGAGTGACCAGTTTTATACGATAGTCGTCCAACGGCCGTGTTGAGACTACTCCATAGATGCTTGCTCGACACGCCCAAGCCCGCAGCACCGGATCGATGATATAAAACCCGTCTAAAGAAGAAAAACGATATGTACAGTGAAGGAATGTTTTTGTATAATGCAAGAATGTGATGTCCCCTCCCCCCTCCCTCCCCCCCCCTAAAAAAACAGACGCCCGCCCAAAACGCCCAACGCTTCCTGCAGACTAAAGTGAAGTCCGGGAATAGAAACCAATGCAAGTCCCAAGATAGAGAAAATAAATACACGAGAATGGCTTGGCCTTAGAAAGAACAAAAGTATAGCAAACAAGCAAAACACGCCGTTGGCCGTCCAGCTCACGTGTGCAACAACTTGTTCCGCTTCTCCTTGCGCTTTAACCGCTCGACACGCTTCTTGTGCATCTTCTCGGCCAGCTTCTCGTACCGCTCCTTCTCCTCCTTGGCGGCCTTCTTATCGCGGATGGCCTTGACACGTGCTTGGCGGGCAGCCTCCTTCTCGTCCTTGAGCTCCTTCTCCTTGGCCTTCATTGTGGCGCGGGCGATGCGTTCCTTGTTGCGCTTTTCGTACGAGGTGAGGCCTGAGCCCGGGCGGAAGGCCTTTTTGGGTTCATGCCATTGTTTGCCTAGGACTGTTAGAAATGAGCGTTTCTACGAGAAGGGTCGGAGGGGAGGGACCTGCCATTCTTGCGCATGCCGAGGTGCTTGGTAGGCGCAGTCGCGGCGACCGGTTGGGCAACCGGTGCGGCTGCTGGAGTTACGCTAGACATGGCTGTTCGTGTATGGTAATAAATATAAAATAGTATCGTAGGACGGTGAGCTCGGCAGTATTACGGATCGTGAGTGTCCGGTCCGGCCGTGGTATCAGGATGGCCTGGTTGAGTCTCGGTCGTTGGTGAATGGTTGTCACTTTTGGTGGAAGTCTGTTTTTTGCAATTCAACTTTTTTTTGCTACCGCCTTATCGCAGCCTTCGTCGTATATTGCCGCTGTTTTTCAGCGAGGATGGTTTCTGCCAGCACTCACCGCCCCAAATATATTCCTTATCGACCTGCCGCCGCTCACCGCCAAATTCACGAAATAGCGCACGTCCAGCAAAATTCAGGGCGATCCAGGCCCCATTCTCAAAAGGTGCCCTAAACAGCTGTTGCCTGCTAATATTTGCTGGGGACGGAGCAAGAGATTAGGCCTAATATCCGCTGCGGGGACAAGCCAGGGGATTTAGTGACAGGGGGCCACTATGACGCTAGCGGGAAGAAGGGACGAAAGGCTCAGAGTACGATCACACTGCCACGCTCTTTTCCCAAACAGAAGATGATGCCTCAACACGCGACGTAATTTCTCCGTATCAACCTCAACGTCTTTGGACATTTTGCGAGTGTGTGAGCAGTTCGTGCACAGGAGGGCCTCTGCCCATCCATGTCTTGCATTTCCAAGCGCCGATCTTGATCGAAAACGGCTCAAGGGAAACACACTCTGACCACATGTAACTCCATCGTTGATTCTATTTCGAGCGCTATCATTCCTCGCGGCCTTTTATTAGTTTTTTATTTTCATAAACGCGCCCTTCTTGTTTTGCCGTGGGGTGTACGACCTCATTTCGCCCGTTGTGGCAAAAAGAAGAAACGGAAGATCTTCAATAGAGAGAGGCCGACAGAGCTGGCCGACAGAGCTGGCTGACAGAAATGGATGACATGTCGTCATTCGTGATCCATTTCCGAGATTTGATTTATTTACGACATTCGTCACGATACATATACATTTTCGCACACGTTGTGGTCCTATGACGTTTCGTTACGTGTCTCACGCCCCTAGTCGCCTTGTTGCTGCCGCGTGTTTGTTGATGTCGACACAATTTGCCCTTTCTTTGTCGTTGGTGTTTCCCGTCCATTCCTTGCTGAAGAATCCGTTTCCCATAGCCATGGTGGACGCGTTCACACGTGTCCTAAGAACCCCAAAAGGAATCCCATGGATACCATTAATTTTCCGGTCTTCATCGTGGTTGGCGTTTTTTGGCGTGGACTAATACAAAAATGGGAGCAGCTCAGACCTTTTGGCGATGGTAATATCTTTGTTAAAAAAATTGTGCATCTTATGTCCCATTTCGCTTCAGACCCTTATTGCCGCCACTGGCAAGGTTGCCAGTTAGCTTCTGACGTCTGATCATTTTACAATGGACACAACCTTGCGTTCAGCCAGCCTCTGGCGGCGACATTTTGTCCCAGTCTTTCATTTTAAATAGACGCTTTTGCTCCACCCCATTATTACCGAGTGGCATTATTGGAGGTGGTTTGGGACGCACTGTAGGTATCCTATATTCATGTTCACTAGTCGTCTTACCCAGATGGAGTTGCCTAGTTTGTTTGCTTGATGAACCCTCCAACATAATTACTCATGGCGCGTCAAAGAGAAGGCTAAGCGGATGCCAAGAGCAACAGCCAGAGAAGAATACGAATTGCAAAGCGAGTGACGCCGAACAGGGTCAAGGGGAGACAGTCGTAAACAAGGACGGGACCGAAGAAACCGATCGTCAGGGACTGCCAAGCGGGCAATCAGGGACTCTCCCTGACCGGACGTCGAAAGAAAGTGGATTTTGAAGGAAAACGGAAAAGGTTGTGCAATAATACCCAAGTAGGATTGCGTCGTAATTACTTTGAATTTTAAACTCCTGGGGTGGCCTCTCGGCTTTGAACATAAGCAACGTTGCGCACAAAACTTTACCCTTGTGCCTGATCAACGGAGATTGGAACGTAGATCTACGAGAGACCATGTTCTGGCACTGCTTAATTTGCGATTTCATTCTCTGGAACGCCATAATGCTTCTTTTATCGCTTCGAGAGCATTCTAACGCACTGGAAAAGCGCGAATCTCACCAAAAATGCACTGGCGGTGCCCAGAGAGAATGTTCCTTAACTCCCACGCTTCATGGACTGGTACCTCATGGTAGTCACCAGCAGAGGAATGCTAATGCTGGGGGCGCCACGCATATTAGCGGGTCTGGCGGTTTTCGTGCGTAAATTAAGCTTCTGCTTTAAAACAGTAGACGAGTCGTTGCACGTATTCTTGGAGAGATTGTATTATTACTCAATGTTACGGCTTTTGGCGTTCTGGTTGTACCTGCTTAAGAGTGTTTAAAAGATGAGAAGACACGAAAAGTCGAAAAACTGCACGCCAATCTCCCGAGGCGGCGAAGAATTAAAAACGGGAAGACAATTAAAAGAAAAGTGCAACAAAAAGGGATGGTATGTTACGATAAAAAGAAAAGAAAAGGACCCAGAGGCGACCGAGACTTGGGACGGTGTCAGAAATAGAGAATAAATAAATAGGCAATATCCGCGGGTCAGGAACAGGGCGGCTTAATGCTGGGCAATAATCCAATATCGCAGATTTCCTTTTTGTGTGCCTTAATTTCCAGCTCAATTGCTTTTTTTATTCGCCTACAGCATGAGCTCCTGCTCTTATTGCCATTTACGGTCATTGATACTATTGCCTTCTTCTTCTTTAATGTTCCTTGCGTCCATTTTCGTTATATTTCATTAAGTCTTTTTTGTTGTATTTGCATGCCTTAGCATGCTTATGTTTACGTGCAGTTTTCAGCGCTGCTGAGAGACTGACAATGTTGATGGGGGCCATATGTCGCTTCTCGCTTTACTCTTATTACGACGAAATACCGCATCCTATCCATAGGGTGACAATTATTTCTATTGCTGAAGGTCTGCCGCCTCCTTGCATACGGGGTACAGATATCTTCAATTTTCCCGAAATGTCGACCGCAAGACTATGCACTTCATAAGATAGATAGGTTGCTCTTCGTGAATGGATGGAGGACTTTCTGGCGGAGCAAGACTGCATGCGGATAACAGCCCGTATAAAAGTAAAGAAAACTACGCACCGTCTATGTCATCGTTCTTCGTACATGCATGCGGACCCCAAGACTGTAGTACTTCCAAGTAGGAACCTGTAGGCTACGGTCGTACTCATGCGCTCGAAGAGTTGTATGCAGATGCTGGGTCAGTGCCAGGACAGGCCCTGCAGGTTCAGACGCCGGTTTAAGACGTATTCTTTTCGATCTGTTTTCCTGTGGTTCCATTTTCGGCAAACCAGAGGATGAGGAAATGAGGCAAACCTGAGGGGGAAAAGGTAAATTCTCCGTTTGATAACCAAACATCCTGTAAAATAGGCTACATCAATTTGGGAGCCACAAAGTTGATATCGTCAGTAAACAAAAACATGGAAAGATATCGTCGCAGATGTTGAACTGGATGATGAGGCATCAACTGCCAAGCTGGTATTGCCGTTTCCGATCCCCCGAATTATCCATATTTACGACGTAAATACGGACTATCTGAAAAGGTGCCAGCTTGCCAGCGCGATGTTCAGTCTGTTTTTGCTTCTGCCATCGCACACTGCCCACCCACTGCGACGAAGTGTGTCTGTGCGCAAAGACTAGCGACGAAAAGAAGAACGCTATACTTCATCAATGCCGCTTTCAGGTTCCAATTCACACTTTGCATGCCCTTCTGCCCCTTCTGCCCTTGCCATTTCCGACCGATGTTCAGAGGTCAATGTACGATGATATGCTTTCTTGTATGCTGCACGATTCAGGGTGAATCGGCGCTTTCAGCGGCTGAGTGGAGTAGCCTTTTTGGAGCTCCCAAAAGGTTCAAAAATACCCAAGGTAAAAGGAAAAGGAAACAGCTGTCTCTCAAACCCATAAAACGGATCAATGCGCTGTAAAACCCAATTTTAAACGAAAGCCAGCTCTTTCTGTCCTGCAGCCAACAGGAACGCGCCCTTGCTAGCGCGGTAGGGTGGACTAAAAAAGCAAAGAAAGATCTCAAACGACGATGGTACTGAAGACCTGGGCGGGACATTCGAAGAGAACGAGAAGACCTGAAAGGCTTCTGAAGACAACTCGAACATGAGGTCAAACTTGTTCGCTATTGGGGAATCTTGAGACAAGAGGGTCACCCTCGTGGAGCCTCCTTCCGCACGATACTCGTAATTAACGATCGTCATTTGTTTGCCCTGGCATCGCACCGTTGTGCTCTTTCCATTCAGCCTACTGCGGAGAAGGACGTCAAGAAATAACTCCACTGAACGCAGCCAAAAGCAAACAATGATGAATACATGGGCCAGTGATTGTCAGTGGCGATGGCCATTCATGCAATAAAAACCACCCCCATGTAGGGCTGCGTCTCCATCGAAATAAAATAGAGAGGGGAGAGGAGCCACAAGACACAGAGGCTGAGCTCGCTCGTGATGGGCAAAGAAGGGGTTGGCTACGACGCAGTTGACTCCGTAAACAATCTCGGGTCTCCATGGTAAACACATCTGCAAACAGAACAATTGTGACGCCCCACGGCCATAACGATGATCTTGTTTCGACGGCCCTTGATCGGATTTGTTACTTCCCTTTCTATTTTCGGTTGTATCCATTTTATCTCGCCACCTGTCGTTTCTCCGCACGCGGGCAACTCGCTTTCCAGTATATTTTTTGCGTTTGCAACTTCATCGACACCATCATGCTGATGGTGTCAGTGACGAGATCAAATCAATCACAGGGAGGTTTTGGATGTGGCAGTAAATTGGTTCAAGGAATACGATTCACGATTGTAGGTAAACGAGTTTGCCCTCCCGATTGATGACTGTCTCATGCACCATAAGAAGTCTGTCGTGAATTCTCTTAACGATGAATTGGCCATTGTTCCATGCAAAGACCCCCGCGAGCCCCGTTTACTCCTCTCTTATCCCTTTGCCACTTCAGGAACGAGAGTAGTGTCAACCACCCACACTGAAATGCACGCCCCTGGGTCAGCCAAGGCCGTAAAGCAAGGGGTGAGCTTGAGGGTGTGTGGAGTGGAGACTACTTTGTGTTGTACCGCTGCAATTTCATTGGCAGAGCCTTCAGACGGTGTGTTGCCCCGTTGTCTGACAGCTGGCTGTTACGACTATTACTTCCAAGCACTTGCTAACACTGGACTTCAATGATTCACGCTAAAATCCTTTTCTGCAGCCCAGCGAGTCTGTCTTAGGATACAAAAATGTTTTGCGGGATAGAAATTGCTGTTCATGATGATACTTCTTGTCAGGACAAGACGCAATACTCAGTAACAACTGTTCCGCACTCGTACGAAAGTCCCGTAACCTACAATTGTGTTGCCTCGCTTCGTCGCGTCTGCTACCTGGGACACCACAAAATACAACGGCATTGCCCACTGCCGGACACAGCTGACAAGAAGGACGGGATGGAAATGCCGTAGGAGGCAGAGTCCCCTGAATCGAATGGAAGGGACCGACACTCAAAAGCCCAAAGAGGAAGCTCGCGAAACACAGAGGCACAAGGACAACCACACCCACACCACCAGCTCGCCATCCCGAAAGTAAACAAAGATGTGATGTTTTTTTTTTTTTTTTTTTTTGATATTGATAATCCAATCCGGCACCAGTGGACTCTTTTCTTTTTTCTTTTTTCTTTTTCTAATTTTTCTATTTACTGGAGCACGGTGAGGCCGGTGTAGCACGTTGTCTCTGCCTCCCGCTGACCTTGCCTCATAGGGTTGATGAGTCTTGAGTTTTTTTTTGGTGAAAATATATAGTCGGTGTCTTGAACGCACACCCTCTCCCTGCGGCTGTTTCCGTTTGATCAAAGTGCGCTCACAGACATTCGGCAGCGGAGGGGCCGCCAAATAAACTTGAGATGAATATATTTTGATATGAGGGGAACGGAAGGACATGGGGGAAAGATCCAAGATTGAGTTTTACCATGCTCCAGCTTGTTTCTGTTTATTTTCGGTTTACGAGGCCCCAAGTTATGAATAGAAATCGGACGTGCACCAGGTGCGCCAGGGCAGAAAAGCGCGGCAGGCGGCGGGGACTTTGTCACAAATAGACGACAGCCGACAAGGTGAAGGACGAGCACGGGCTGGAAAAACCCAGAGAGGGCACTAGAGGGCACTGTCTGGATGTGACTGTTGTTTCTGTTGTTTCTTGTTTCCTATTTCATCTTCTCCCATTACCATTCGTTCCTCAGCGTTCAAACTCCGCCCCAAGAAGCCGGGATTTTACTAACAAGGCTGGTAGAGCCGACTTGTGTTCGAATACGAGAATATTTTACACGCGCAAGCCTGCCAAGAGCCTTGAGACCTGTGCGCCGAAGGAGGATGCCGCTTCAGCCGTCAGCATCGCCGAGTTATATTTTTCGTCATAGGTCGAAGCCACAGCTGGCTTTCTCCTCGGCGTCTCCTTGGCTTTTCGTGCGGGTTGGCCGCTTTGAGACGGTTGGGCTCACGATGTAAATACAAAGTAGATAACCTGCTCGATTTGTTCCGTAATTACTGGCTTGCACCTGTTCACATCCGCTTGTTAGCATGTCGTTTTCTTTTGCCAACTGCGTTCACTGGCAATTCGAATTGACACTTTGCTGCAACACTGCAACGCTACTTGCAGTTGCCCCGAATGACGAGCTACTGCGCGTCTGCGTTAGTGCTGTTGACTGTCCAGTGACTTTCCCCTTCCCACCATCTCAACCACCCCCGCCTGGAGCTCCTCAGTGGCCGAACCTTTCATTAAAGAGTCCACTTCAGGATACAAGCAGGGATGTTTCAAGGTGAGAGGGGTGTGTGAGTGGGCTCTCCCCCGTTAAAGTTGGGGGGAGGGGAAGGAAACACCCTGGGACCGGAATGGAACAAAAAGGGACCTGACAGGGAAGGAAACTGTTCCTAAGTTTCCTGATGTTCGTTCCTGTGTTTTCTTTCTCAGCCCACAACTGGCGAGTTGGACCTGCCTGTTTCGTAGAGCACTTCGGCAAAATAAAGAGACAGAGCAGCAGGGCAGGAGCGAGAGTCGGTCCTTGATTTCTTTCTTGTTACTGTCTTTGTTCTCTTGTCGTTCTTTCCCTATCTGATCTCTCATAATTTGCCACCAGACTTGCCAGGCAGTCGAGTCTCTTGTTGCTCACAGTGGTCGAAACAATACAGCCGCAAGCGATATAAAATACGCTCACACTGGAAGCATCATGCAGAGTTTGGTCGCTACAACTACTTCGTATTGCTTTCGATGTGGTTGTGCTCTGTCCTGCGGCCCTCCATACTGCAACCACACCCTTGAGATCGTGGTGTAGACTCCGCTACGCGTGCGCCCCTCTTGCCAGTCGCTCTTGTCTTGCCCGCCGTCTTTCTTCTTTCCTCCGCGTCCATTTTCCTCGTACCGCTGTTCGCGTCCCACCGCTAACGACCGAGTCTCTTTACACTAACCGCCAACAAAAACCTGTTGCCAGCTGAACCAGGGCCCAGATATAGACGAAATGGTCGGAAACGGTCAAAAATAGCGTCCAGCCCGTTGGGCGGAGACGCCGCAATCCTCCGTAGTTTCACAGTGAGATAATGCGTGGAGACTCAGGTCCCTCTCGTGCGCTGATCGTTCCGTTCGTTGGTCTGCCCTGTCTTGCCTGCCTATCACTGTTCTTGCCCCTACGGCTTAGCAGTTGCAGCCCTGCCAGACTTTTCGAGCCTGTTTCTGCTTCGTTGTTTCCGCCCGTCTCCTTTGTCTCTTGCCAGCCTCCAGTCGCTCTTGCCTTCCGACCCTCCTCCTCCACCCCCAATCTCCACCCACCCAGGTGCCTGTTTTTGGCCCTGACCGAGCGCTCCTTCCCGCTCACACACTCTCGTGTCTTGCTGTTCTTCACTGTGCCTGTTTGTGCTTCCATGCTTTTGTGTCCTGACTACGACACCGACTGGCACACCCATCTTACGCCCACTGCACAGGCCCCTGCCCTCTGGGACCGCCTGCATTGCCTGGCCGCTCTTCCCTCACTTCCCTTTCATTTCCAACCCGTTCCCTTTGTTTTCCCTTCCGTCCTCGAATCTCCAAATCCTCTCGCCGTCGTTAACCAAACAACCCTCGCCCTCACTCTCCTTTCCTTTCTCTTTCTTTTTACCTCTTCACCAGGCAAGCAGCGAAACAACGCGTGTCGCCTACACGGCTGTGTTTGCTTTTTCTTCTTCTTTATTATTTTTTTCCCCAAGTGCTTTTTCTGCCCCCATTTTCGCATTCGGCTGGGATCCTTTTTTTTTTTTTTTGGTCTCCCACAATCAACAATCTCGCACTTCGATCGCGACAACCCCCTGGGTCAATTCCGGCACCTTGAGACCGTCCAACGCCTCTCTTCACGCCTGCTGGTTTTGCCCGTCCGCTCCTTACCGTCGAACCTCATGTTCCTGCTCGATTAACTCTCTTGTTTTCGTTTTCCGTCGACGTTTTTCGAACTGTGTTTTTGCAACTGCACAATCGGTTCAGCGCAACGCCTGCAACCCCTAATTCCGATTTCACTGCATTCATTTGTCGCGATACGGCTCTCTCCCGATCATTTTTGTTCAGTCGTTTTGCGCTTGCTCACGAACGGCGTTTTGTTTTCGTTTCCTCTTCTTACCGTAACGAATTCTTTATGATATCGTGAAGAAGAGTTAAAAGGCTTCAGGTACGAACATACCAAGGAAGAAAGAGACAACAACGGGTTGGCCGTTGGCGCCCTGTCCCTGACGTTCCCCATGTCTCTTGTTATCCCTTTCTTCCAACAGTTCCCATTGTCACAACCGGCGGCTGGACTAGCCGTACCTGAATTACGCCCCAATTGCATCGTCTAGTTTTTGCCTTGTCATTCTAGCGCAAACTGGCTTACTGATATTCATGTCTCTTTGACAGACTTCCTTTTCTGGTAGCATTTTCATTGTCCGCGCCTGATTCGACCACCTTGAGTTGCCCAGTACTACGGCTTTTGCGACCCAGGATTGCCAATTTGATTTTTTTTTGGGATTTCAGCTCTACGAGACATTCATCTTGGCTTTGTTTCTGCAAGTCGACTTTTTGCCGCAAACGCACCCAGATCGCTTGTTTCTTGCTACTACCCGCGCTCTTCATCGCCTGGCCCCAATGTCACGGCTTTCTAACTAAGTTGCTTATTGCTTTCTCTCTGGAGCCGCAGAGCGGCGTAGGCATAGAAACATGGCAACGGCTCTGAGCATTGACGTTCCGCCAGTCCCTGCACCTCCGCAAGCGCCCATGAACATGGACGCACACGCCATCACGATGACGGTCGCCAGCGAGTCCTTTGCGAAGCCGTCTTCGCCGCGTCCCATTCCGTCTCCGGTGTCGATCCCCCCACGTTTCGACGACGACAGCAGCATCAACGGCACATTCCATACGTCAGACTCCTCAAACACACCAGCATCGCCCCGTTTCCAGCACATCCCACCGCCACCGCCGATCCCCGACTTCGTCTTTCCTGCGAGACCCTCAACTTCCGCTCCCTCTTCCTACTCCCGCGCGACCGGTAGACGACCAAAGTCTGTGGCCGACCTGAACGACCGTGGCACAGTGTCTCCTGGACCGGCCAGCAACACTCCCATTCGTACATCGCGTTCGCCCGCGCTTCCCGACTTCTCTTTTAACCCTGGTGCTAGCCTTCCTCCCACACCCGGCCACGCCTTCCTCAGTCCTCCTCTATCTCCCCACTCACCGAGGACCATTCCTTCGCGGCCTGGCGGCGGTGGACACAGACGAGGTGGTAGTGAGTTTGTCGGCGGTAGTGTGCGCCATGGCGAGGCCTTTACATTTATGAGCACCAGCCCCACAAAGTCGGAGAGTGGCCTTGCGTCGCCTCTCCTGTCTCCTCTAAACAGTCCTTCTGGACCGTCTGGCGCGCCTGGTTCCAAACTGGCCGGGCCGCCGCATGGTCGTCGTGGACACGCCCACCGGCGGTCTGCTGCGATTTCTAGCCACGATATCTCCGACATTTTGCAACCAACTAGCCCGAACCCACCACCTCGTGGAAATAGCGCGCCAAATAGTCCCTCTGAATTCGACTATAAGGAGAACAAATCATACACGTTCCCAGAGCGAAATACTACCGATAGTGAAAGGGCGCTGTCGATTACGGATGGCGAAGCACCTGGGGCGACGACGCTTCCCGAGGAAGTCTCAGAACCGGTAGCCTCGACACCAGTAGAGGAGCCGACAGGCGACCAGGAGCGTTTCTCGTCTTCGCCCAAGGCGGCTAGTGCACAGCCACGAGCTCGAGTTGGATTCTCGGACACACTGGAATTCATCCCGCGTCCTTTGTCTCTTGTTTCCAGTGACACTTCCAGCACAATGACTGCCCGCCCTCCGACAGGAAGCGGCAATCATTCCGTGACTGGCAGCATTTCGTCCATCGTCTCTCTGAATGCGTCGATCGCAGCTGGCATTGAGCGTGACAGTATTTCGCCACTTGCTCGCAGTCCGTCACGGAGCACAGTCACTGAGTCGAGACCTAGCACCGCTGGCGCCGTTCTTGACCGGACGCAAAGCGTTATTGGCCTCGAGGATAATGACGGCGTGTCGCCGCGGAGACGTAACTCGATTCCGCTTTTGGCTGCCATGCCCGCCGAAACTGCTGGCCCAGAAGCTGCCATGCAAGCTCTTCCCAGCCCGAACAAGACTCCTAAGCGGTGGTCCTTCTTCAGCCTTGACCCCTTTATCGGTGGCAGCAGCAACAACAGCATCAGCTCGCCTAAGGGTTCTTCCACGCACAGCCCCGTCTTCACTGACGAGGCCTCACCAAAGTTAGCCGAGATCGCCAGTGCTGCAGCACCGAAGGCTCCGACACAAAGACCGGATCGCTGTGCTGCGTCTACGAACAACACATCCGTTGATGACGCAATGTCGCTCTCCAGGACCGTAACGCGGAAGCCGAGCAACAACAAAAAGAAGAAAAAGGTTAAGACGTGGGGTATCCTGGGACGGAAGTCCAAGCCTCGTCGTAAGAGTCGCCGTGCTCCGACACCACCTCCGATTAGGTCTCAAGCCGAAAGCGATGACGAGGGGTCGATTGAGCTGCCTGCTGAGGCAATTGGCTTGGCGATCAGCGAGCCTTCCACGACAGAAGGTTTCCCCGTGCCGCCCGTTGTTCTTGTGACTCCCTCGGGCTCGCCTTCTGAGCCGCGTGAAGAATTTTCGACGTGGCAACCACGTCGATCGCCGTCTCTCTCTGCTCCTGACGATGATGCATCCCTCCCAATGATCGATCTCGATGCAGCCCTGGGCCCGTTCAATACTCCTCTTCCCCGCAACGCTGAATGGGAAGCTGCGCAGCGGGCTGGTGGCCTGTCGAAGAGACAGTTGCACAGTGCTGCTGGTATGACCCGCTTCACTGGCCCCGGCATGCACTATTCCCATCGTCGTGCTGAGAGTGCGCCAGAAATGCCGCCTTTCAACCGAGCGGGCATCCCCCGTTTCAGCAGCTCGACCGCTATGGCAGATGTGTTTGAAGAGGAGGAGGAGGAGGAGAACACGGCCGCTGACAAGACTGAGACGACGAATTCGATCGCGGCTACTAAGCAGGAACAAGAAGGTGGCTCGAAGCCAACATCAGTTCATTCGACTTCCTCTATGTCCAGCACGCCACCTCGCCAACCATCGGAGTTCCCTGACCACCGCTCCAACAGCATCGACATCCGCGTCACGTCATCCGACGGTGCCGAGGGCTTGTCCTATGACCGCGGCCTCGACTTCTCATCTGCCGCCAGTGATGACGCCACATCTTCTATTGCTCTTAGCCGCCGTGGCAGTGGACTGAGCGGGTTGAGCGACGACGACAAGACTCAGCCAAGCATGGGCCTCAAGTCCGAGTACTCAGCCAGTTCACTTCATGATGATGTGATTGTTGAGGAGGATACGGGCAGCTTCACGTTTGGTGACGATGGCTGCGACTTCGTTATGGAGTCTTCGTCCGACTCGACCATTCACTCACCTGGCCGGCTTATGAAGGGCAAGGATCTGGCGCCCGTTGAAGTGAGCCCGCTCCACTTGCCGGCGACCGGCTCCCTTGCGCCCATCAGCCCGTACTCGATGGCCCCGTCGTCCGCCTTCCCTTCGCCTCGCTCGCCCATGTCGTACGATGCCAACCGGATCTCGACTGCGCCGTCGTCCGTGACGGAGGATAACTTCCAATCTCTCCTTTTGGGCGAGCCAGGCCCGGAGGTCCGCATTTCGAGCGACATTCCCTCGTTGACCAGCAGCAACTCGACTATGACGCGCGAAAGCGCCGCTCCCCAAAACGGACCACAATACCCGCCTCTGGGTGGCCAACCTCGCGCGTACCTGGCATCTCGAGGCAACGACCGGCCCGCATCGTTCACGTCGACAGCCTTTGGACGCAGACGCTCTAGTCTGGCTAGTCTGCACAGGCTGATCAGCACGTCGCACGGTGAGCGGAGCAAGCTGTCGATGGAAGTACAGCTGGACAGCGTGAGCACGACCAGTGGCACGGATCCCGAGAAGAAGGGCAAGTACAGTAAGGCGAAGCGGATCAGCCGGATGGTGCAATTCTGGCGTGGGAAGGATGAGACTACTTCGTGAGACGAGTCGACACGTCACTATGCGCAAATTACACAACACCCACGCAATCTCTTTACACGACCACCACCTGTGCACCACACAGCACACGCAATAATTTCCTTTAGTCTCTCATACACCACACTCTCTCATCTTCTCATCACCTCGCTGTCTTTCTTTGAAGCTCTCATACAGCGTTTCTTTTCTCATTTTTTTTGTTTTATTTTCATTTTTTTTTGTTTGATGACGAGCATGAAGCACTTTTCTTTTTCAATTGTGCATGACGAACGGCGAGCAGAGCGCTTTCCAGTTGGCAGCACCCGAAGGAGGAGAATGAGGTGCTGCATGCAAAGAGGAGGAACGGAATATTCACACGGAGCAACACTTGGAGATGGTTGGCTCTTATCTTTGTCGATATCTAAGCCGTGGTGTCTCATTTTTCCATTGACCTATTTCGGGTTTTGTTTTCCTAACAAATTTTTTTGTTTTCTTTCCCAAACGTTCCGACGCAGCATCTGGACTTTCACAAACAGAACAGCGAGTGGCACATTTAGCATTTGGCGGCCATCTCTTTTGCCTATTTACCTTTTTATTCCCTACTTCTCCATATATTCTTTTCTCTTTATTTTACAAAGAGTCACTAACGAACGACAATTTATGTACCTTTATTCTCTTCCAACTCTGTGTTCCATAACTTTTGTGTCTTTGTGTTGTGATCTGGCCATAAAGGACTATGTGCGCGGAGGCCTTCGAATAGATGTAGATATAAAATATCACTTCTCATAGAAACATCTTTTAACAGGCCGTGTGAGCCTTGTGTTGTATTGCAATTGTGACTGCTAAGAAACCGTGTGGATCCACGGCTCAGTCGTTAGCGCGGTTTCGCGGCCGCTGGCCGCTAATTGACAATTGCCTAGGTAATTCAAGCGACAGGTTTACTGGATATAAGTATGGCAGTACGGAGTATGGTACCTTTCACGTGGATGTCTTAGAGGCAAATTACGACGTTCAGCGTCAGCTGTCCTACCTCAATAAAACAACAACATCCAACAACATCCAGCAACGACGGCTTCATTTTGCTCGTCATCAACTTTGAGCAACAGCGCATTCTTCAATTGCAGTTGCTGTTTTATTTACCAGATCTCTATCCCGTTAGGAGCCGACCTCTTCCTTTTCCCTTGGCATACGAGCTCTGCAACAGCTGCCGTGCACTTTCGCGAATTGCGACGACTACAGCTTTACCGTACTGTCTTTCCGACATCAGACACACACACACACACACACACACACGCACACAATGGCCGCACGAACAGCGACGCGTCGTTTGCTTCGTGAGTTTGAGAGCTGGCAGGCCGACCAGGAGGAGTTTCTCGCCGCCCGCCAGGCCGCCACCGATGCCATTGCTGCCGCCGACGCGTCGGGCACCGAAGCGGACATTGCGGCCGCCAAAGAGGCCGGCCTCGCCCTCGAGGAAAACAACCCGGACCGCGGCATTGAGCGCCTCGGCCCGGCCGCCGACGGCGATGACCTGTTCGCGTGGGAGGCCGTCGTCAACGGCCGCGGCGGTGTCGGCGGCGGCTACGACAATGGCCGCTGGCTCTTGACGATCCAGCTGCCGGCCGGCTACCCGAACCAGCCGCCCGTGGTAACGTTTGCGACGCCCATTCAGCACGCCAACGTGCACCCGACGACGGGCGCTGTCTGCTTGGATCTGCTCCAGTCCGCGTGGACGCCGGCGCTTACCGTGGTGTCGTGCATCCGCGCGGTGCGGATGCTGCTGAGCACGCCGGGGACGGACAGCCCGCTAAACATTGACCTGGCGGCGCTGCTGCGGGCAGGGGACACGGTGGCGGCCGCGCGGCTAGTGGCACTGTGGTGCGAAGAGCACCGGTACGAGGGGATATAAGGGAGAGGGGGGGGGAGATGTAGTTAGATGGGTGAACGATCATTTGTAACTAAAATACCACGGCATCGGCATCGGCATTGCTATTTTCTTTTCTTTTGTCTGTACTTATATTTCCATGTGTTGGTTTCTATTTTGTCCGATACTTTGATTTGTTTTTGTATATTGCGTCGTGTAATGGTTTGGAGGATGTCTCCGCAAGGAGTTGCATATGCCATGCGAAGTTATAATCTGAGTATGTACAGAGAGAGCTCCACCAGGAGGCAGCATAAGGATTCCAATTGCGCCCCTCAGATGCCCCTATCTCCATATATCATGGTTTGCCGATTGTGTCAACGGCTTCGATTATTGTTTCGTGATCATAGGGGCAGATTCTGGTATTCGGAGAACACGATGGAGTATTCATGGTCTCGATACAGCGAGTTGGACTTCTCACAAGGTGAGCGGTGGCTGAAAGTAAGGGGCAAGTCTTTGGGCTGCAGATGCACATAATTTCTCCTGTAATACCGTCTCTCTGTTGCGAAGAAAGCGAGACGCAGTGCCATTGTTGGGTGCTGCTTTTGTCGAATTATTTCTATATAGCTGACAGTATATCCTTCTATCACCAACATAACCGTCGTTGGTATTCTCATTGGTCGATATTGTATTATCACGTAAGTAAATGGGCACGACGGGACGATTCATGAGATTTGCTTGCCGTATGCGAATCGGAAAGAACTGGAAGACACGGGGAGGAAGACACGGGGAAGAACAGGAAAAGAGAAGGATGGTCTTTGGTTATACCAAAAGAACGAGAGCCAGAACGTTCTGAAAGACGTAGCAGTAAACAAACAAGCAGCATGACATTAGCACGATAAGTTCAACCAGTCGAGATGGCATGGTTGGCAAACAACATCTGGCAGAAAGTATCAAATAGAGGAGGTGGAGAAGACGAAGGAGAAGACATCTTCGCTTGCCATGATGATACTGATTTCGTTTGGCAGGGGCAGCAAGGACTGATGGTTGTTAAATATCCTGTTCACACGTGGAGCAAGCTACTCTAAAAATGTATATCCATGATGCTTTCAGGTCAAATTGACCCACGTCTGCATAGATGTAAGGGCGTAGTCGCACAGGTAGTCAAATGCAGCATAAGAAAGCATGATGTTAACACAATGATACGAAAGTGACCTTTCGTAATATACAAAGACGCCTTTCCCATACCAAACCTAGGCGGAACCAAGAAACAAATAAAAGGATAATAAAATAAAGAAGAATGAAGAACGAAGAAACAAACAAATGAATTGCCAACATATGAAGATACCAAACGAGAAAAAGAAGACGAAGAAGACGCAAAAAAGAAGCCACCTATGGCAGATTTCTATAATGTTTTGAATCCACATCACACACCCTGGGAATATTTGTGGTTTGTCGTATTATTTTTATAGTTTTGGTTGCTTTTTGGGCCTCCTTCGCTCGTCTAACCAAACAGAGAAACAAAGAACCGGACACCCGTAAATTGTCGACAGTCGAAACTGGAGAGGAAGAAAAGAGACGTCGAGTATAGATCCTCGCGAAAGTGTGTGTATAGAGAATATAAAGGTGGGTTTGAATCGTTACGGTCGTAGTCGTGGTGGCATACTTTGGGATTGTCCACATCCGAGGCGATACTGCCTGCTTCGATCTATTCCTATTCGTTGTAGTGGTACACCTGCAACTGTTAGCAAACAGACAGGGCAAGGGTAAAATGGGGGCAAACAGAACTCACCTTGTAGTTGGGCAGACCGATCGAGACCCAGCCGAGCCGCTTGGCCATCCGCGCAAAGCCCTCAGTCTCAATCAGGTGGTAGAACGGGAACGCCGGGAACATGGCGCCGTCCCGATGCACCTCGGCCTTGACCAGTAGCGCCGTGCCGCCCACACCGTCCAGTGGTACCTCCTGGTGTGGGCTCTCGCCGGGCGTTGTCATGTGCGTCATCAGCGAGCGGTACGTGGCCATCTCGGCATAGCCCTCGAGCAGAATGTCGTCGGGTCCCATCCTTGCCGCCAGCTCCTGGGCCGTCGGGCTGTCCTGCCAGTTGTTGTAGTCGTAGGGCCGCTCGTCCATCTTGTTCGTCTCCGGGTTGAGGAAGCGCTGGAAGCAGTTGGGCGCGATAATGGGCGCGTCGTGCGAGGCCAGGTCCTGGATGAGACTGGGCGGCGTCTCGACGACGTCCGAGTCGAGCCACAGCACCCACGACGTGGAGGGTCCCAGCGTCGTGAACAACAGCGAGTTACGCGCCTTGGCCATGGCGGCGCGGCGCGCCTTTTGGTTCTCAATCTTGTGGCGCTCGCTCTCGTCCTGCGACACCAGCGGCGGGTCAATGTCCTGACGTAGGATAATGATGCTCTTGAAGCGCTCCTTCTCGTCGCCAAACTTCTGCGTCTTGGTAATCTGCGCCTGCAGCGCGGCGGTCGCCGCGTTGCCCTCCTTGGTCTTGGGCAGGATGAAGGCGAGCGTCATGAGTTCGTGAGGGTACGACAGCTTCAGGAGGTTGTCCCAGTACTGCTGGTAGAAGCGCGCCATGGGCGAGAGCACCAGGATGTGCTCGTTGTTCTCAATGGGGTTCGACGTGGTGGTGACGTTGTTCATGTTGTAGCGCGTCACGGGCGGCGGTTTTGGCTTGCCCTTGCTGTTCGACTTGCGGAAAGGCGACGTGGGCGGCGACAGCGGGTGGGAGGCCGCGTTGGCATTGCGCGCGGCCGATATCGTGTGTGAACCGCCCGAGGCAATCAAAAAGTAGAGGATGAAGATGCACAGCACGGCGCCGATGGCAATGGTAACGGGGTTGGCCCGCTTTAGACGGACAGGTCCCATGGGTCGCGCCATGGTCGGTTGTGTCGTAGCGGGCGAGGATGTGAGAAGGAGGTAGAGTTGTCGTTAAGGAGCGAGACCTGATGCCCGCATACGTCGCCAGGATCGAGGCCGTGCTATCGTGTTGTCGTCTTCGCAAGATCTTGTCGTCGATACCAATGTCGTCCCCAAGAGCTGCTGCGTCTCGTTCGCGTCCTCCCTTGCTAACGCAGAGAGGCAAAAGAGAGAACAGGTTGCAAATTACAAAGAACAAGCTAAGAACAAGAGGACGAAGGAAGGAATAGAATCGAAAAAAGGCCAAGGGGCCCCAAAAGATACGGGTAAGGTAAAGGAAAAGCGCGCAACCGTAAATGAAAGCTTGCCAAGACTGCAAAATTGCTTGATGACAGGCTGGAAACGGACAGCGAAGCCGTTTCTTTGTGGGTTGTTCGTCTTTGAAGATCCAAACAAGAGGATCCGAGCCGCAACACCGTTGGAGGAGGAGATCGGGTAAGGCGATAGGCTGGCGAGAGGTCTCCGAGAAGAGAAAAGAGAACAACAAAGCCAACTACGGGCTTGGGATTGACTTCTCGAGAAACAGGGACGGAGGGACAGAAAAGGGAGTGGAAGAGGGTATGCAGTACGAGATTAGGAGTCGACTTCACAAATTTGCACCAGAAATGGCAGAGACTCCAATTTGGTGGAGGACACCAGACGGCAGGAGCCACCAGGGTTACAGGAGCCACAACTCTCCTATGGAGCGCGTCCCCTGGGCGGTTGCTTCTGCTCTTCAGATCCAGTGGGGCCCGCCAGTAGCAGGAAGGGTCCAGCTGTCGATCCAGAAGGATTTAAGCCCAGGGCAATTGGGAATAGGGCTCTGCTGTCATTTCCAATTTCAGCGGGTCATTTACTGGCGATGAGCTCTGTTTCTGGGAAGGCTCCGCTGGCTGGCGCTAATTGCATGGCGGCGAAAACGAAAAAAAGGAGGTGAAAAGGGGGCGAGCGCGCCCGCCGACACGGTGACCATTTACAGTGTAAAAGTGGAAGGTGTCATGTTATCTCGCAGGGAAGGCGCACTCAACAGCCAAGTTCGTATCGCGCAATTACGAGATTTCTGAATTTCTGCACCATTTTCGTATATGTAGATAACAACGAGAGTGAAATATCTCACACTGCAGTTGCACTTCTTTGTCTTCTCATAGGCTATCACAGAAAACAACGCCCTCTTCATGCGCGGTGCCACGCCAGAAGCCTGCGTTGAGATCACTGTAAACTCACGTTATCGACGGATGCATTCGCAATTTGCGCCATCTGGCACGTCTGCATTGCTCCAGGGCCTGTTGAAAGTAGCAGTTTAGACCTGGGGATCACAGGGGGTGATGGGTGATTGAAGAGAAAACCACCCAATTTCTGTAACTTGGTATCTACAAATGCTGCGACTGCATCTCATAGTGAGGCTCTGAGCCCTCATCTTCTTTCATCAAAGTAAACCCTGGACAAATTCGAACAGATCAACGAGTGCTCTCACAAGTCACAACGCAAAATTGTGTATTTATTCTCACTGGTGATGCATGGATCTCATGACATGGGTTTCATAAATCTCAGGAGATTCATGGGCCAGCCTTTGTTTTGTGTGTAGATTCCTAGCCGTATATACTTCCAGGATACTGCAGTATCCCCTCACAAGTCTCCGAGTATACCTCTTTACATCTTCTGTGCAAATGTCGTAAGCAAAAGCTCCGGTTACACATTAGTTACGTTTATCCAAGTTCTGTCACTTAGAGCACAGCCGTTTCGTTTTCAGCGTTGCTGAATTGATGCCTAAATGTTAAGGCAACAATATGATTGGCACGGTCCCACTACGTTCCTGCGTCAAGTTCCTGAGCGGCTGCTGCACGCCAGTGCAGTTCAGGCCACAAGGCAGCAAAGGCACTGACTAAACCGGCTGTGCTAGGGGCCGCTTTGCCAGCTGCAGGCCTGGCAACGCTAAGGTACTGCCTGCAGCAGGCAAAGGCGAGGCCACACCACTCACGCTACCAACACAACTCCAGGCAAAGCTAGCACGCGTCGCAAAGCTGCCTTGGAGCTCGGAGTCGACGTTTGGCACTGGTGCCTCCATTTCTCTCGACTTCCACAGAACGCACATACACCCAGTCCACATCACATCATCGTCACCACCCACACCCAGCTGTGCTCTGGTCTTTTTCGATCTGCTTGCTGTCTATTTTCGCATTTCTCGGCCGTTTGTGATTTCCAATCGTCGACTCGTTAATCCATTGCCCTCACGTGTACGTCCCGAGCTGCTTTCATCATCACAGACAAGAGACGAACGAGACGAGGGAGACGACCGGCCTCAGCTATCTTTGAGCTGCCCAGCCGACCGGAAACATTCTTTGCACGCCCCGATCCCTCTCACACCTTTCTTCACGATACCCTTTCACAATGGACACTCTCGTGGCACGATACAGCCGCCCGGCCTTCCGGAACCCGGACGAGTTCGACGACGACAATGACGACTTCGACTACAACGGCTCCATGCCGGGTCTTTCGCACAGATTCGCCATCCCCCCGATAGCACAGGTGCGTCTGCCTTGTTTGTCTTTCCGAACGATGACGTTGACGTCTACTAACATCACCAGCCCTCGCAATGGCTCCGTGCGGCCACCGACGACCGCTCCAACCCCAGCTGCCCCATCAAGATTGCCCACGGTACCACGACCCTTGCCTTCCGCTTCCAGGGCGGCATCATCGTCGCCACCGATTCCCGTGCCACCGCCGGCAGCTGGATCGCCTCGCAGACCGTCAAGAAGGTCATTGAGATCAACAACTGTCTGCTCGGCACCATGGCCGGCGGCGCTGCCGACTGCCAGTACTGGCTGGCCTGGCTCGGCCGCGAGTGCCGCCTGCACGAGCTGCGGCACAAGCGCCGCATCTCGGTCGCGGCAGCCTCCAAGATGCTGGCCAACCTGGTTTACAGCTACAAGGGCATGGGACTGTCGATGGGCACCATGTGCGCGGGCGTGACGCCCGAGGAGGGGCCCGCGCTGTACTATGTGGACTCGGACGGCACGCGCCTGTCGGGCAACTTGTTCTGTGTGGGCTCTGGTCAGACGTTTGCGTACGGTGTGCTAGATGCCGAGTACAAGTACGACCTGTCGACGGAGGAGGCCCTGGAGCTGGGCCGGCGCAGCATTCTGGCGGCGACGCACCGCGATGCGTACTCTGGTGGCTTCATCAACCTGTACCACGTCAAGGAGGAGGGCTGGGTCAAGCACGGCTTCAACGACACAAACCCCATTTTCTGGAAGACGAAGCTGGACAAGGGCGAGTTCTCCAACGTGACGAGCTCGTTTGAGTAAAGCAGGGAATCGGGACCTACCAGACTGGTCAGGGCTGGGAGAGAGCGGATGAAGCCAACCATGAAAATCCAAAGAAATACCGAGAAAAAAGAGAGAAGGAACGATGGGATGTGGCAGGTCGATGACGAGCATAGAGGAACCGACAACATATTGCCGACCGGCCATCCATGCCGACGCTTGATCCCTCTTTGTCTTTCGTCGAACCTTTACCCTGTCTCGTTCATGTAAACTGTACCACCACTTTGGACTCGTTTTCTTTTTTGCCTCCTTTTCTCTATTGTTCTTTACCTATACGAATACATTACTGGCGATTTTATACAAATGCATGCTGTCCATTGCCTTCTGTTCTATGATTTGGCATGGTAAATATTGTTGACTATGAGAGTGGGTATCGTTTCTTGTATCGTTACTGTACACGTTTCTGCACCCAGCCATCGGGGCCCAGGATTCCACCATCTTCCGCGTTGGCATCCATGGACCACTTACGGATCGGCAGCACAGTTAGGTCAGACTGCCACCCGGCCTCGTACATCTCCATGCCGGCCCACGCAATCATGGCGGCATTGTCTGTGCACAAAGACGGCGGCGGCGCCACCACCGGTAGGTGGCCGTATCGATGCACCTCCAGCGCCGAGCGAAGGATGTACCGCAGAAACTGGTTGCTGGCCACACCGCCCGAGACGACAAGGCATGTCGGGGCCGCGTCTCTGCTCCCACCGCCGCCGCCTGCACCAGCCTTCAGTGCAAGTAACAGCCGGCTGGCAAGGTGCTCAAACGCCTGCTGCATCGTCCCCCGAGCCAGCAAGCGACGTTCGCTTTCAGGCAAGTTGACCTTTGGTTCCGAAGGGGTCACTGTATTCGTCGGCACCTTAGGAACACGGCCGAGGCCGCCGGGAACCATATGCGGATCGCCGCCGGCTGCCTTTATGACGGCACCGTTGAGCCCCGAAAAGTCAAACCGCAACGCATGGCGCAGGACCCCACTGCTCAACGGTGCCTCCAGCCGCCAGCCATGGTCGGATTCGAACGGCGCCATCTCGTCGCAGCGCTTGCGCGGATACTGGTAGCCGCTGTACGTATCAGTGTCTTGGCCCTCGAAAGCAAATGCTTCGAGGATGGCGCCGTAGGGCAGGCTGCGGCCGGCGTTGGCCTCGGCATCCGCAATAAAGCCCCGCGGCAGAATGGCCCGCGCGCACTTGTCGAGCAGATCGCCGACGGCAATGTTCGCGGCGGACGCGAGGATGCGGTGGTTGTTGAGTGCGCGCGAGTGCACGAGCATCGTGTGGCCACCAGAGACGAGGAAGGAGAGGTAGGGAAAGGACACGAGGGGGGGTGTCGTCGGCGTGGCAGCAGAGGAAGTGGACGACTCCGCCGTCCTTGCCGCGTCGAGTGCCTCCACCAAACGCGGCGTCAGGGCGTGGGCCTGCATGTGATGGACGCCGACCAGCGGCACCTGCCAGGCGACAGCCAACCCTTTGGCCACGGACAGACCGGAGGCCAGCGAGGACCCCATGCCGGGCCCGCGTGTCGCCGAGACCAAGTCGGGCTTCCCCGATGGCAAGCATGCGGTAGCCTTTTGCACGAGCGGTGCCAGCGCTACCATGTGCGACTCGGAGGCGGCCAGCGGGTGGATGCCGCCATATGCACGGTTGTCGGCTGTGACGCGCTCTTCGAATAGGAGGCGTGCTCGGGGAGTTGCGCCGAAGGGAGCCTCTGTTCTTTCCTTCTCCAAGACGGCCACACAGGTGTCGTCGCAGGACGTCTCAATAGCCAGGGTCACCAGGCTGTTGGCCCAGTGGCGTTGAGCTTGGGCATCTGATGCAGGTGCTGTAGTAGCAAATCCCCTTCCGGTCTTTAATACCCTGGACTCCTTCACTTGACGAGCCGTGCCGGATTGTGAGACGAGGTAAGAATGTGAGGGCTGGGAAGGGTGATGATTAAGGTACAGCCGACACGGCTGCCGCCACGGGATGCGTGTGAAGGCCTGCATCAAAATAAACTCCTAAATAGAGATTCTATAACATAAAACATGGCGTGGGAGCCAATTAAGTCAAATGGGCTGTCGGGACCTGACGCTCTACTGCTGTAAGTCGCTCATTCGAGATATTCCTGAATAGCGCAGGAAAACTTCACGTAACAAGGGCTGCACGTGACCACCACCGCAACCAGCTCAGGGGCAACCAAACAAACAAATGCATATGGTGTCACCGCTACAGGTAGAGGACGGTGTTGTTTAATAAGTGAATGCCAATTTTACGTATGAATAAGAACAAAACAACTCAAGAAATTAAGTGACAGCCAGCAGGTTGTCAATGTGCCCAAAAAAATACGATAACACCGTAGATGCAATGCATGTTGTGCCCGGTACTCTCCCAACATGTCCCTAGTATTATACAACGTAAAATGTCTTCGTATCCGTTTCTATTTCCTACTCTCAGACAACAGTATTTCCGTTCACTCCTAAAAAGTTATTCCAAGTGCACTGGCAGCCGCCCGTGCCGCCGTCTGTGCCGCCAAAGGTCGGATTTGTCCCATGGTTAATGAGCGTGCCACCAAAGGACAACTTGTCAATGATAGACGACGCATTGGTCAGCTGGATTTGTTGAAGGCCATTGATAGCGCGCGCAAAGACGCCCTTTTGCGAGAAATCACCACCGTGCAGGTCCTCGGTGATGCTGATCGGGTATGGGAACGTGCCAGGTTGTGTGGCATTGCTGCCGATATTGGTCGACGCTGCACTGGTGTTGAGCAGCTGCGTCGTGTTTTCCATGCGGGTCCAAATTTGCACCAGGAACCGCGTTTGCAGCCAGGTCACAATGTGGTTGGCGTCAACTTCGAGTGAGCCGCCATTGGCGTCACTAGCCAGCGGGCTGGAGTCGGGCGCGATGGACTGCACGTAAATGGTTTTGGAAAAGTACGAGTAGAACCCAAAGTGTTCCGTAGCCAGTCCCCGGTCGTAGAGGCGAAGAGGTTGCTGTATTGGCAAAGGGTGCATGACAGCCGGCGCGCCTGTACCGTCTGCGTTGAGTGATGGCAGCGGGAAGCCGTCGGCAGCCGTGGGTGTTGCGTCACGGCGACCCAGAACGGTGTTGGGACCGGCGGCGGTAGCATTGACAGAGGACAAAAATGTGATGTAGAACGGCGTCGGCTCGCCAGCCTTGTTGTTGGCTACAATTCCGTCGGTTGTACTGCCGAGGAACCACAACTCCTGGAACGAAGGCGGTGCGGGTTGCGGCGTAAACCCAGCATCAAACTGCTCGGTGGTCGCGGTGGTCGTGGCCGTGGCAGTTGCCTTCCCTGTAGCAGAGAGAATAGGTGTCGGGATGGTTCCGGCTGGGACATCCCATAGCTTTTTTGTGCTGTTGTCGAACTGGATGTCAAGGAAAAACGATGGCTCATCCCCCGAGAATTTCCCGTTGCCGGACTGTTGCTCTTTGGGAAGCGTGCAGCTCCAAAGCGACGTGGGAGATACGCAGCCTGGCTTGTCGACAGCGTTGTCTGTGCCAATGACAGTCGTCACACCAGTCGGGATAGGTGGGAATCCAGTAATGTTGAGCCAGATTGAGGACTCTTCTACAGGTGCGGCATGCTTCTTGGACAGAGTAACGGCCAGTGCAGTAATAAGAGCGACCAAGAGGACCAAAACGCCAATAATGGCCATGCAAATAAGACGGTGGCGTCGTCGGGTCTCACGACCACCCTTGCGACCAAAGCAGCCACTGTTGGGTAAACAGCCACGCCCTCGCCACAAGCTACCCGCACGCATGACGGCCGCATCTTCCTTCTCATGCCGGCGCCGAGACCGCTCGACTTTGGCCGCTGCTTCGGACGCCACCATTGCGGTACCTGACAGAAGTGCGCCCGATGGCCGGGTAGGCAGTGGAGTACCTGCGGCGGCCGCGGCGCTTCGCACACCTGCAGGTGTTAAAGGCACATCGGACATGTGGATGCCACCCTGCGATGTCATAGTATGTGCTAAGCCGGGAGACACTGGACCAGGAGAAGGTGGGAAATCCACACGCAGCGGGTGACCCGGCGGGAACACAGCACGATACCGGACCGTCATTTCAGGCCGCGAAGGTGGCTCATAGGGCGGTGGAGCTTCGGATGGTGTCAGTCGACCCCGGTCGCCACGATCAGACTGCACACTGCGTCCGGTCAAAGGCGCCGTATTGGCCTTTTCGGATACCTGGACCATTCTGGGCGTGAGATGAGGAGTAACGACACGCTGTGCAGGGGCTGGCGCCGCAGATCGAGAGGACGAAGCGATGGTCGGCGAACGCTCATTGACATGGTAGAAGTGGGAATTGGCAATGGAGGTGGAGATGCCCAGAGCGGGCTTTTGTGCCTCGGTGGACACGGCATTCTTTTCATCGGCTGTGCTTTTCTTCCACCATTCTTCCTCCGGTGTCAGAAGGGGAGAGATGGGTGTAGTGGTGGTGGTTGTCGTTTGTGCAGGTAACACAGTGCTTGCATGGGGTAGAGCAGGAACGGCCGGGATCACCTCCCTGGCTTGCAGAGATGCCGCCGATAGAGGCGACTTGGCCGATGCTGGCGTAAGAGGTGAAGAAGCCTTCGCGGAGAACGGGTGCGCCGCTTGCTCCGTAAAGGGGGTCTGTACGTGATCCCACCATCCCGAGCGTGTAGTGTCAATTGTGTTTGCCATTGACCGGACATGGCGACCGCGAGGCCTGGACACTCGATTGTACGACGCCGGGCTGCCGTCCTCTTCGAAGAGCGTAATGGGCGTGTCGTTATCGAAATCATCCACGTCGTGGAGACGTAGGCTGTCGTGTCGTGCCGATCTGTCATGGCTTGCCGTTATCTTGTCTGTTGGCGCGACTCCCACACCAAGTGCGTCACGGTAAGCAGATGGCAGGCTGGGAACAGGTGGGGCAGGCTGTACAGTTGCAGACTGGCCAGTGAACTGGGAGTAGATACTGGATGCAACACGCGAGGTAGAAGCACCGGCGCTACGCGGTGAGCCCTCCTCGGTATCCGGCGACCAGACCGACTGCATTGGCGCCTGTGGCGACAACGTAGACACCTGATTGAGCTGCGAGTTCTGGGTGGTGCTTTTGCCATGGTACATTGGAATATTGATTGGAGTTTCGATCGTGGCAGTCTGTGGACTGATTGTGCGGCCCACGAGGTCGTCCTCGGGTAGGCTGATGCCAATGACAATGGGGCGATCATTGGGAGAAAGGTCCTGTCCTTGCTCGACAGCAGGTGAACCAGATTTGCCGTTTCTGTTGCTGTTTCCGTTTCCGTTGCTGTTGGCTCTTCGCCTCCGCCAGTGCCAGTTGCCAATGGACGACTCGGATGGCTTGCCCTCAAGGGCGAGGAGAGCGGCCGCATCGACGAATTTGCCGGGTCCTGAAGGGGGTTGTTGCTGTTGTTGATGCTGCTGCAGCTGTTGTTGCTTGCGCAGTTTGCTCATGTCGGTGACCAGGCGGATGCCGGCCTTTGCGTTCTGCGCCTTTTGACGGGCACGCGACTTGAGCCGGGACGGATTCGGCCCCGCGTGGTGTGCGGGAAGTACGACGGCGGTGGACATTGTGGCACTTGTTCGAGAGCGTCTGGAAGAAAAGGCTCTGGTCCTGGCCATGGAAGCTGGGTTGCGAGAGTCGGTTGGCGTGTCGGGCGCTTCTTCTATTGTTGCAAGCAGTGGCGGATACTCGCCATGAAGGTCGTCGAGCGGCTCGTCACGGCCACCGGGGATCTCCTCGTCACACTCGCTGTCCCAATCCTCCCATTCCTCGCGGTCAGTCGATGTCTCGGCATGGAGGTGGCGGTGGCCGCTGCCGAGGTTGTCATGGGTGCCATAGGTGCCATGGCTGGTTTGCTCGTCATGGTCGTCAAAAGGCGTATTGAATGGATTCGGTTGTAAGGTGCGTAGGTCGTTCATCGTTGTGTCAACGAGGGAGGAGCACTGGGCTCACGAAAGGGGAAAAGAATTTATGGTGGTTTGTATATATGATGCAATGGCTCTGCCAGAGAACCAGTTCGGTAATGTGTCCAGTTTAATGATGGTGGTAAATGGAGATGCAAAAGGGATGCAAGTGACTAAACAAAAAAAAAAGCAAGGTTTGAAATGAGATGCTTTTCGGAATACGGTGAAATTAGACGACAGAAAAAGAAAACGAAGCCGTTGTCTCCTGACAGATATTCGAGTCAGGATCCTGAATGAAGTCTCGTGGTCGAGCAAAGCTATTATTGAGAAGAGGATGTGGAAGGGCTAATGTTATTGTTCGTGAATAAAGGCGGAGAACAATGAAACGTGACAGCATCCAACCACACCACCACGTCACTCGACAATAGACAAAGACCAGCAACAAAACAAGTGTGCCGATGGAAGAAAGGATGGCAGAGAAAAAGAAAGGCGACAAGAAAGGAGGAAGAGTCGAAAGGGGGGAAAGAAAGAAGCGACAAAAATCGAGTGTCGGAGAGTCGGATCGAGTCAGGGAACGGATAGGAGGGAGAAGGAGAGAAGGACTGGGCAGCGCGAAACGAACGACTTGGAAGTGTAGCAGCCAGACCAGATGTAAGAGAAAGAAAAGGTAGAAGGAGAGAAGAGGAAAAACGCTGGGAGAAAGACAGAAAAGAGAAAAGAAGGAGAAGAAGACGAGGCAAAACATTTGTGTGAGAGAACGAGGCCCAAGGCGGCGGCCAGGGCCAAGAACCGCCCATCTGCATGCTCCTGCCATTGTCATGAAGCGGTGTTCCAAGAATGGAAAGTACGATTCTGGGAAGTAGCGAATCCATGCAGGCCAAGCAAAGCAGCCGGTTTGATTCGTCCCATGCCAAAGAGCTTTCTTTGGCAGGAGGCAGTCGCTTTGTTGCTTCCTGCTTTGGTGTCTGCAGGGGTCCCGCAACATTAGGCAGGAGCAACATCTACGGAAGAGAAGCATCAACGTGCCGAAGGTCCCAAACGTCCTTGGCGTCCCACGGCGACATCAGACAGCAGGTCATCAGATCAGCAGCTAGAAAGAGGAATCGCCACAGCACTGTCAGGAACAGGTCAAAAGAGGGCATTCTCGGGCCGCGTGCCCCCAAGAACAGCAAGCGCGACGCGCACTCCCATTGCTCAGGCAGAAATGAGATTCTCCCAAAAAGACCAAGTCGTGATCGCGTCTACGACGACCGTCTGTGTTGTCGACACCGCGAGAGGTTGAGACGTCGAGGCGCGAGGAAGCTAGCCGAGCCAAACGACGTTGGGATGTCTGAAATAAGCGCCCTCCAACAGTGGGCGCGCGCCATCATTGGCTACTGTGTAGCCGCCCGTGTATTAAAGCTGGGGCGCACAGCACACTGCCAACTCTCCACAGCAGACATGCAGGGATGCTTGGGACTCTCGTGCCTACTGGAGCGGCTGATTGGACTGCAGCAGCTCATACTAATTTTCATTTTGGTTGCAACTGTCCTCCACAAGGGACGCAGGCGACAATACTGGTGAAAAGCCCACACTGTTGGCATTGGCTCATTCCTTGCGAGTTCCAGCTCCTTGCGATACGTTGCCCTTGCTGGCCACGGAGCGGGCGATGGGCCACTTTTATCCGGGCGTCAACCTACGGAGTACGACAGACATTGTGCCTGTCTCCGTTGTCTCGGTTCTTGGCGACTCCGACTCCTCAGGAAGCGCCGTCGTCCAGGATGCATCCGCCCCGTCTCATTCCGGCCTCAGGTCGTGCTGGGGGCTCCAGCTTGTCGTGCTTCCATTGCTTCATTGCCTTGCCATGGTTTTCTCTGTGCGCTTACAAATCGCTGGTTCCTTCGTCATTGCTGGTTCTCATGTTGATTCACTGCTCTCCTCAAGCGGCCACCCTGTGTCATATTGTCTTGCAAATTACAATACCTTCAAGTTGCCGGTACTCTGGGAGGATGAGTGTTGTTTGTCGGTGATGACAATGTGAATCGTCTCCTGGGCCATGGGAGAGCAAATGCTCAATCACGGTGGCTGTACTGACGATATGGAGGCCAGCCATAGCGAAACACAAAAATGATAGATAATGCACCGCAGTCTAACTCGATTGTTCTACTCATATGACTAGTTGTACGAGCCACTCAGCTTTCCTTTGCATGCAAATGTGCCGGTCGGCCAGCAGTTTTGAGAGTATCTGACTCGCCAATACCACATAGGTCTGCTGGGGTGGTCTAGATCTGAATTGTCCAGGTTTGCTCAGGCCTGTGATGTGCACAAGTCCCGTCTTGGCGACCGCTGCCAAGGAATGACCAACACTGAGAAGTGCCCCAAAAGCCTCTCTAGTCAGGTTCCCCGCCAGACCTGTCGTAGGCCAAGCCCCAGGTTACTGACTGCAACATCTGACTATCAAAACATCGTAAAAGCATACCGACAACTGAGGGCAACGGGGCCGTCGGCACATGCGTGTCTCGAATCGTCGACGTCACAGCGTTTATGAGCTGGAAAGCGGACCTGACCCTCCTTGACAATCTGCCTCGCGACCCGATGGTCCAGGACGGTAAATCGCGCAATTGTTTTTAATACGAGGTTACAATTTTACACGACAAACATAGCAAAAGCGGCGTCGAAGTGGATTTTGGATATATTGACTGTCAAAAGAACCTCACGACGTCGCTCAAAGAGCGTCATCCCTTATAACCTGTCGGAAGTGATCTAGCAGCAGCTGCACTCCTCGCTGCAGCCGCAGCAACCACACTCCTCAAAGAAACCACCGCGCATCGTCGCTGTGGGCTGCGTCTCGGGCTGGGCCTGGAGGGACTTTTGAGCGTTAGCAAAAGGAAACAAATGCAATTTGATGCCAAGATGATGCCAAGATGATGCCAAGCTGTGCCACGAGGGACGATGCCGAATAAACGTACCGGCTGCTCGGTGACAATGCTGTCGTCGGCGTTGACAGCCATGGGCTGCTGCTGCTGGGGGGCGTCGGTGGAAGGCATGTTGAAGATTTTGTTTTGGAAGAAATATATCAGCTCTTGGCAGTTTGCTGCATAAAAGAAACAGTCGAAAGTGTGAGTGTAGGTAAATCTAGAGATGGATTAACAACAAGCAAAGGTAGCGTGAAGAAAGAGAAAACGGTGCGACGAGAGCAGGAAAATGTGCTCCTTTTTATCTACAGCATGAGCTTGAGTGATGACGGCTATTTTGTCTGTTCCCCTCTGTTTCCTCTTTTCCCTCTACATCCAGTTTTGCATTCGGGAAAACCTGCGGCGCTGCGGCAACGGACTGCTCGTACTGGCAAGCGGAGGTAGAGTGAGGAATGGAAAAGATGGCGACGTGGGCCATGGAGGCACCCAGACCACGGTTGCCCCTCTTGACACGTACGTCGACCACGCCGCTCTGACATGTCTTCCCTGGAGAGATGCAACATAGCTCCGGAGTTGCATTTGGGACCGGTTGCCTGACTCGCGCATCTAGACGCACCTGCAAAGTATGGTGTGGAGCTGGTGCATCCTACGCTGCAAGGTCATAACCAAGCATAAACACCGTTACGACCCTATCACGGAAGCTGACCACGGATGTACCACGCATACCGTATGCACTTTGCCGGTGACACGTAAAAAGGCAGCAAGGAAACCAGAAGCCGAAAACGCCACCCCAATTTGAAAACAGAAAGCTCTGGTACAGGAAGCTTGTTTTGTCCCGTTTTAGATGGCGACGATATGGGACAGGGATCATACAAGAGAGTCCAATGTAAAAGAAGCACGGAAACTCGATTGTAGAAGCAGCAAAAGCAAACTGGAGAGTCATACGCAAACTGGCTGGAGCTTGATTCGGGCGGTGTTGTTGTCCCCGCGTCATATGCGTGTTTTGGAAAAGCGGGAAACGCAGACAGGTACGTCGTATAGAGTGAAAAGGCCTCTGCTCTCGGCACGGCTAATTTTGGCTACGTGAATGAATGAACGGTGAAGACTTCTGCCCTGTGACTTTGCCCTCTCCCCTTTCAGAAAAGAACGGTTCGGCAATTTTAGACAAAGAAGGAAGGACGTAGCAGGACTAAGAGGCATGCTGGCCCAGAAATGGAACGCGCGAGGCACAAAAGTTACAACGGGACTCGTTGAGCGAAGGGAGCGGATGCAAACCCGTTGGAAAACAAGGCTTTTCTAAGCACACATGAGCCCGAGGCAAGCCTCCTACTTTAAATCCTGCAACAATTTTCTCCACTGAGGCGGAAGTATTTGGTTTGACATTGGCCAATAAATAAATAAAAGAGACAGAGAGGGAGAGACAGAGAGAAGACGATGAGCAACAAAACTTTAATGTGATAATAAACCAAAATTGGGGATCGGATCGAACTCATTTGTTCCCTTCAGTCATGCCGTTGTGTTTTGTTTCCAATATCTTTGTTCCAATCGTTCTTTCCGTGCCACTCTTGATAATTGGGTTTTCTTATGAGTGCTTGCAGGAGCACCTCACTTGTTTTACATTTATGCTAGTAACATCTGTTTCTTCACTCTCCTTGTAACAACACATTGAGGGACTATGACGTCACGCCGTTCCGTACTCTACCCTAGAAGGACCGAACACGGCCAAGAGTCTGACACAAGAACCTTGCATCGAACACGGTCTAGAGTCTGACAAAGAACGTTAAATCGTATTTCCGGGTGCGACGGCCGGCCGCCGTAGGAGGACGCAGCCATTTCCGGCTAAACATGGTCTCCCTATTTTTCAATAGGAAACGATGAACGTGGCATTCTAGAGATTATCCACAGCACCGTACACAGGAACATGGGGAGAAAGGGCCGGGGAATGTGGAGATCGATTTCGGTTTGCATCTTATACCAGACGGAACTAAGCAGGCGGCTGTTTGCCCCCGGCTCCGAGCTCTCCTCCGTGTGCACAACGGTAACTTGCCATCTGGTTATGGGTCAGGAACAGCTTAGGAGGGTTCTCAGTAAACGAAAGCAGTTCTCGCCTTGGAATGGGAGTCTCCGAAAGCAATGCAGCGTCAGGTAGTTTACAGAGTCTCCTGTGAGTCGCTGATACATTTGGAATCAAGTTCGATACACCACGTACAGCCCCTTTCATTTACCTTCTGGCATATCTACGCACAGTGACAGCGCGGCCTTGCTGGTGACAGTGCTATTTGAGACCTCCAAACAGAATAAATCTCCATCGCCCGTCACGCCGCTTATATCCACGACGAATGGCTGGCTAGTGTTGGTAGACATAGTAAAAGACGAGTAATATCGTGAGATTCCGTGTAATGATGAAATACCCTACAGCAAGAGTGTTTATTTGTTTATTTTATTTTTGATAATATTGCTTCTTATTGTGGGGTATTTTGACGCACAAAATAAATGCCGTTGTTGTCTAGTCTTGGATGGTTGATTTTCGTACCGTTTTAGAAGAAGAAGAGAAGAAAAGTATTTATCAGGTCTTCATGTTTCTTTCTTTCATTACTTTCTTCATTCACAGTACACATATATAATTTAAAAACAGACGACCTAAACCGGCGGCAAATGAATATAATTCACACCAAAGCAGTCTCTTGTCTCTCGGCGAGTACTACATGAAAAGCTGATTTGCAACATGTAGTGTAATATGTGCGCCGTCGGACACCGGAAAGGGCCGATGATGTTGTGACGTCAATATTAGTTCCGTTTACACTGAAGCCCGAAATATATTGTGCAGTTTCAACGACGCATTGGCGACTATCACAAGCTTTGCTTCAGTTTGCGTCTGATTTAGTTTTAGATGTCATTGACTGAAGCAGTTCACCTGCTATTGGGTATGACTTCCTGCTGTCACTGACGCACACCAAAGGTTTAGGGCGTTGAGAGATCTTCAGGGTCCTGGTCTTGCTATTGGTCGCCGGCTTGCAGTTGGCAAATTCCGAGACCATTTCGGTCACATGACCTGTCATAGGCTCTCGAAGTTTAGCGTCGCCGTTAGCTTCCACATTCGTGTCTGTTGGTTCTAAACTCTACCTCCTACCTTTGTGTTATTGTAACACGCCGAATGTTGCCAAGCCAAGAGTTTGCCGTCCCTTTTTCACCAAGAAATGGCAAGAAAAATGATTTAAAAAAGATCTCGTTCCACTTGGGGACTTTCGATCGTCTTACATATCGCATCAACTTCATCACATTCTCTACTGGTCAATTATGGTCCAAATTTCAAACCCCTTTTTATCGAAACCGACCGACTCTTCCACTAGGGCAAGCCGTCGACAACCCGCTTTTCACTTTTCTTATCCCTTCTGGCCAGGAATACCCAGTTGTGTTTAGACTTTGAGTTCTCTAACATCCGTCTACTCTGCCTGCATCTGCCGACTTGAAGGACCAACCAGAAGAAAGCTGTTTCAATTTGGCGAATGCTGGAAAGACTCGACAGGGTCGACACATTGGCCAATGAGCCCACTACTCAAGGATCTTAAGTAATACGTCCCATCAAGTGTGATTTTCCGGCTAGCGATACGCGGTGTTGATCTTGTACCTGACTAGAGACCTTTGTGTTCCCATTCCGTTTGTAGTCTAGAATCGCCTCACTCGTTTTTTTCAGAAAACTCGCTTTGCATTCTTGAGAAACTGCTTCCTGACTGATTTTATGGTTATCGTTCTAGAAAAGAAGAACATGAAACTGGCTAAAAGTTAATATTCAAACAATGAACTAAATAATGTCGCTCTGTTTGCGCTGTGAACCGTGGCAGCACTTTGGGATATCGAAAAGGCTGGACAGGTCTTTAACTACGTACGGCGTAATACGACATAGAGACCCCTGCACTGCCTCGTGGGGAGGAAGGCCGTTTTCGACATCTTGGCACGGCTTGTGCTGCCTCTGACGCGATACAGGGGCGTTAAGCGGCTGATCAAAAAGGGAAAGGAAGGAAAGGGGCTGCTGAGGAAAGCCAAAAAGGCAGAAAAAATAAGAATAGGGGTGGCAGAGCCTACCCCTGACTAGTGAAGGCCAGCCTGGCCTGGCCAACTTGTATTTGCGTATTCTGCTACTCTATTTTCCCTGTGTGGTGGTTTTGAGCCTTGGACGGGTGGCACACTGCAAATTGAGCAGCCAAAAAGCCACATTCATTGGCTGGCGCTCTCTGCCTCGATGATTTTGTCATTCGTCAAAGTCTCGATGCGGCGCTACGCCCCTTGCCCGTCTACATCTCAACCCCTTTTTGCTTGCGTAGTGGGGAGAAGCTCAAGATGCAGGGAGAGCTCTAGTTGGTGAGGAGAGGACCTGGGCGGCCAGGGCCAAATGGATCCTCACCTTTGTTTTGCTGTGCAGATCTGGATTGGCATCTAGTTCCGCAGGGGCTAAACCGCCATATACAGATGAGCGTATCTGTACGTCGTACGGAGTAATTACATTGCTAGAGATGGAGCCGTTTCCCGTGGTCAATTAGGCGTGGGGCCAGGAGCACAGTGTAGTGCATCGTAGTTATTGCTTTGCTGCTAATGTCAAAACTGGCGATCGAAAAAGAAAGTAGCTGAGAAAAGCCTCCTCGATACGTGGCCATGTTGCTTACTGTGTCTTGTTGTGGCCCGTTTCCTCCATCTCCTCCATCTCCTATTCAAGACTCAAGATACAAGTGCCAGCCGTTGATGCGCTGTTCGGTTCCAGAGCCTTGTGTTGCACTGTGACTTTCTTTGCATAATTTGGTTCAGTTTTGGTGTGTTTTGTGTGTTTTGTTTGCCAATTCTATGCCAATATTTCGACACCCACTTTCAATTTCCCCATCCGCCAACCGAGTGGAGCCAGGACCAGCATACAAAAGATGCAATGCAGATTCTCGACCGCCTGAGGTAAAATGAACAAAGGGAACAGAAAACAACAACAAAAAGAGGCCGAAACAAGAGGGTAAACATCGACGAAAAGTACGACCTGTCCTTTCGTCAGCTAGCGGCGGTAGTTTAACAAAGCTGATGATCATCATCATCATGGCCGGATGGCTGCATTGTTAGATAAATGCACCTAATACGACGTAATTACTCCGTATGTCGTATGTCGTACACGGTCGAGAAGGTCTGGAATTACTAAACCAATTTTTTTTTTCAGGGGTGGGATAATGGAGCCTGAGCGATTGACAGGGGAGAATGGCAGATAACGAATCGATCGCGTTTCCGGTTTGATAATACGTCGTAATTACTAGTTTGACACTGCTAGACGGACGGAAAGGACAGAGTTGGGATGAACAAACCGCCTCGCCGCTACAACCACACAAGCCCCTTCCCTGTCCGCTTGTAGTTGGTGTTGTAGTGATCTGAATCCAGTGTCTGTATGAAGAGTAATTAATAGTCCTCTCAAAGTCCGCCCCATAACGACCTCAAAATATGGATGAACACAACATGGGCGCGAAATATTCGCTGAACGCGAAAATAGGGGGCTGCATAAGGCGATAAGCACCAACCAGGCAAGAGAGCGAATGCCAGTGGACCCGCCATAGCTGCCTATGATCTCCATCCACCGTCTACGCTGTAATTCTTTGCAGTAGCGTTTGCGGCAAGAGCGACCAACAGCGGCAAACGTATGCTCCATCAACGGGCTGTTCCTTCTGTGCATGAAAAATCGTCGAGCGCAATTCGTTGCACTTTTACCTTTTTGCACTGTCACGGCTAGCCAACCAGAGAGCAGGAAATCGAGAGCAAAACTGTAGAAAAGCCTCTCTACAGGGGAGAGGGGCTGCAAAACGGATAGGAGCATTCACGAAATAGATGCCCAGTATTAATCACTCTACATATTAAAGGGCCCGTACCAAATAGCGCGAGATAACAGCAAGTTGGCGTTTCCACACCCCCATTTGCTGCTCCTTTGGCAGGAACGAACTACTGTCACACACACGCCCCAACGTGCTTCCATCTACCCAAATTGCGACAAGGAAGAGCAGGATTAAACAATAAAAGGGAAGGAGCGAACCGGTGAAAACTGTGAAAGGGGGAAGGAACGTAGAAATTGCACGAAGAGGAGATTTCCAAATCATCAACGAGCTTCCACTTCGCAAGCCATCTGCATCCTTTCTCTCTTCTTTCAACTCCTCCTTTTCACCTGCACTTTCGTATTGCTGACATCTCCGCCAGCCACCTTTGTCGGACTTTTGGCGTACTCGACCATTTTTTCTTAGCCTCGCAAACGACGTAGATCAGGCTGCACACCAACCCGAAAAAAAAGCCACGAGATACGGAGTACGAGACGCACGAATACCACGCCGAAAACGAGAAAGCAAACAGCCAGGCTCCAGACAATTCCTTGACAGGCTCCAACATCACATCCCCGGGCACTGCTCAGCCCTTTTCTGTCCACGGCTGAGTCTCTGACCCCCAAACAATCCTGCCTCCGGACCTCATCTGCACCTGCTTCTTGGCTTAACCCTCTGGCTTAATCCTTCCCATGCAACTTATTGTCTGACCGCGTCTGCCGTTTCCGTATCCCTTTCTTTGCTGTTCTCTTTTCCCGACAGTGTGGCTGTTTTACCGTGCCTAATTACCTGACCGCCACACTACACCACGGAGTACGCTCGTCACGTCCACTGCTTGACTGACAGCTCACCATCCACCAACCCATCCCTCCTGCTTGTCTATCAAGGCGATCTACCGATCAGATCAGAGACAAGGACGGCAACAGCTGAGCTGAAATCGCCTTCTGCGAACGGCCATCCAATTCTCCTAAAATCTCCCCAAAGTCTTCTTAGCGGATACACAAGTCCATCCAAAACGAACACGGGTTGGTAGTGGCAATTGCACCTACATTCGCCCGTGCCTAGTGCCAAATAACAAAACCGCAGGGTCCAAGACGTTGAGAAAAAAAATTGGGGAACACTATTTTGGCACCTGTCTTCCAGCGCAAGATTCTTTTCTTGTCCTCCCGCCAAACTCGTGTCCTTATCCGTACCATCTTCACCAAGTCGCCTTCGCTCGCTATACGAGTGTCCCCTCCACCCTTCCCTGACCGATTGGAATTGAGAGCTTTCTTTCCTACCTACCCTGGATTAGTTTTCATCATCACTTTGTCCTTCTTCTTCCTCGTTTCCTTTGTCCCCGTTCCATCTCCTTTTCCTTACTCCCTTTTCCATTTGTGATCAGTTTGGCCTGTCAAGTGCCATTCTGGTGACGTGGACCATTACAACGACCAACCTGGCGTCTTCAACACTTTCCACCGCGTCCTCCTCTTCCTACAGCGACCGACCAAGGACGCACCGCCGCCGTTCATCGAGCATTGGTCCTCCGTCGCCGCTGTCGTTGGACGGTCACTCGTCGCAACACTTGGGCGTGAATGCCCGTCAACCGCCCCTGTCACCAATACCCGGTATGTCACCTACATTCCAGTCGACCACAACTGTCTCAAAACAACGAGAGACAACGCGAAACAGCGCCACATCCGGCCTTTGTCTCTGCTTCTGTGCTCCTGTTTGCGCCTGCGCTCTGCGACTGGTCGCGGTAATGTTTTTACGCTTCCGGTGGGACACACAAGGCTAACCTGTTGTTCTGCTCTGTTCTGTTTCTTTCCCCTCGATTAGGTACGCCGAACATCAACATGTCTCTTTCGCGGAGTCCCTCTCCGAGCCCCGACGGCGGTTGGTCCAGCCCTGGCCTGAACATCAACGGAAGCGGTCGTTCAAGTCCATCCAAGTCGTACGGCGACTCACATGGCACCTCATCCCTACATTCGCGCAACTCGGGCGCAAGCAAATACCCATCCTTTGCCACACAGAACCAAGGCTTCTTCACCAGACACATGCGCCAACTCTCGAGCAGTTTACCACGCTTCAACGCGAACACCCCGACGTCGCGCGCCTCATCGTACTCTGATAAGGACAAACCAAGAGGGCGGTGGGAATTTAGCAAGTCGTCGCTTCTCGTACGCGTGAAACTCTTCTTTGCGCGCATGGGGCGCACAACGAGAATTCGCTGGGCCATCGTGCTGGCGTTACTTGCCGCGATATACATATTCTACCATTCCCGTGAGTGTTAAACCGTTATGCCACTTTTGTCTGCACGTGCTTCTCCGATGGTGCTGCTCTGAGCGGTGTCAATTTCGTTCAAAATGCTAACTTGGTGATTCTTGCGGCAGCTCTTGTCTACTATTGGCGGAGAACAGCATGGCTGGGCGGTGGAGAGAAGTTTGTCATCATCCTGGCAGCGAACGTTGGCGGTGGTGTCATGGAATGGAAGGGCGCGCGCGAGTGGGCGATTGAGAGAGACAGTACACGAAACAAGAAGCGCTACGCCGCGCGCTGGGGCTACGATCTCGAGATTGTCGACATGAGCACGAAGAAACGCTACGCTCACGAGTGGCGTGAGAGCTGGGAGAAGGTCGATTTTATCCGGCAAGCGATGCGGAAGTATCCCAAGGCTGAATGGTGAGCACGCACTCTTTCTTTCCACATTGATTTGCTCCATACCCGACAAGTTTTAGTTCTAACACCTACAGGTTTTGGTGGCTGGATCTCAACACATTTGTCATGGAGCCCTCGTACTCACTGCAGGACCATATCTTCAACGATCTCGAAAAGCATATCTACCGTGACATCAACGAGTACAATCCCCTCAACCTCACTCATCCCTTCAATGACGTATACCTCGACGACGTGTCCCGGAGCACAGTCGGCAATGGCCAGGCAAGCTCGGTCAACTTCATTCTGTCGCAGGATTGCTCTGGCTTCAACCTGGGCTCCTTCTTCGTGCGCAAGAGCGAGTGGACGGACCGTCTGCTCGACGTGTGGTGGGACCCTGTGTCATACGAGCAAAAGCACATGGAGTGGGAGCACAAGGAGCAGGACGCCCTGGAGCAGCTCTACACGGCACAACCTTGGATCCGCCAACATGTGGCCTTCCTTCCCCAGCGCATGATCAATAGCTTCCCCGAAGGCGCCTGCTCGGAGAACGGCAACAACACGCGTTTCCATTACGAGCAGAATGACCGCGATTTCCTCGTCAACATGGCTGGCTGCGAATGGGGCCGCGATTGTTGGGGCGAGATGTACAGCTACCGTGAACTCAGCTACTACCTCAACCGTTCGCTATGGGAGCGGTTTAAGGAGGATCTGCTGTGCGCCGCCTGGTTCAAGCTGACGGGTCAAAAAGTCAAGTTTTAAGAGACGGGCGACGGACTTTGGCTAAACACACTACCTTTCTCGCTCATCCCATACATTTCACGTTCATACGATCTTGACGACCTACCGCGTTTCTTCTCTCTGGCATTTCGATAAACCCCCGTCTCTTGACGACTGCTGCAACCGAACACACATCTTTTCTCGCCCGTCACAACTCTCGATCTATATACCACGACTATCTTCCACAATACCAGACGGTGCCTTCTTCGCCCTCCGATTACATATACCTTGCTTTGCAGGTTGACGACTTTTCATTTGCTTTTGCTTTGACGCCTTACTCCCCATCATGGAGAAGGCCCATGGGATAGATTGGTGAGGTACACCAGGATATTGTGCCTAGGACAAAGGGTCCTGAATCGCCATACCTCAAAACCGCGTTACTGCATATATTGTTATTCACTTCTTAGCTCTTTCCCGCAAGCTTTTCTGGTACACAGCTTTCGAGAGACAGTTCCACGTTAGGCCGTGTGTCCAGACCTTTTCTTGCACACACGGCGTTGTCACAATCTTGGCACTTTTATATTTTTGACTTCTACTTCGACCATTTGTTCTTTTCACTTTGCTTTTGTTTTGCCGATTCAAACATTGCGTTTGTGTGTTGTTTGTTTACATTTGTTTACCTGTTCCTTTTTTCTGGTTGTTGGAGCTTGCTTTGTGTCCCCTTCGTCGTATCTTTGTGTAACAACTCAAGTTTTATCTTTTTTTTTTCATATATGGGGAGGGCTTTACTACATTTGATACACAATGGAGTATTCGGCAGGATTTGTTGATCGCCTCATCTTCTCGACTTTTCGTTCCCGTCGGAGCAAAATATAGATCATTTTGAAAATCAATACAAAAACCAACTCAGACTTCTTTTGCTCAAATCTACTGTTGCATTCGCCTAACGAATGGCGGAGATTACGTCATAAACGGCTCCCTTGGAGGGGCATGTGATCAACTGCGACAAGACTGAGAAACATTCTCTGTGAGACGGGAGAATATGTGCCGAACCGGGGAGTTGTTGACTTTTGCCGCCGCCCAATGGGGAAGCTGCCTGGACGTGCAAGCTTCGGCAGATCCGACCATTTTGTGTTAAGAAAGCTACATGACGTATCTGGAAAAGATCCCGTCGAGTTCTTTGTGCCAAGAGACCTAGTCGGTTTCGTCAATCTTGCATGTCTGCTAGGGGAGCGGTGCAGCTCGAGGTAGCTCAAAAAAACGTGGGCTTTGACAGGTTGTATGGGGCATGTATTGCTGTTTTTGTACATTCACGTGAAACTGACTTTGGTGTGCATTGCGCAGAGCACTTACGTTTTGCGGGTTTGTATCACATGTGAGAAGAAGCAAGCATTATGATGGGGTCTAGTTTAGGGTTGAACTTCATATGCAGTATATGAAAATTGAAAATACGAATAAAAATAAATATGTACAAAGAAGCGAAAATTGGCCATATATCAACGGGCACCCGGAAGCAGTCACGAATGTGTCAAACATTCGACGCCGGCGGGTGGTGAATGGCAATAGAAGTGAAAAGAATAAAAGGGAGGCAAGAGAAGTGAAAGGGGGGGCCTAAAATAGACAAAGATAACAAAACCTGCTGCACAAAAGTGTACAAAAAAGCCAACCAAAACCAAAATGCTCTTTGTACTCAAAGAGAAGTACTGCAAAACGTAATAAATAAACCAAGGCAGTAAGTTTCTCAACGCGGGGAGAGAAAATGCAAAAGGTATGTGAGCCAAACCAAAACTAAAGCAAAAAAAGAAACAGAACTCGCGGAGTGACTTTTGTACAGAAATCAGAACGCTTGAAAGCAAAGTGCAAAGGGTCTAGGGTATTATGAAAGGGAAGATTGCTGGGGAAAGACTTGTGATGCGATGATGGGGATTATGGAACGGTTACCAACTGTCTTGAGAACTGGGCGGTGTTTAATTAGCGCTGGGGGAGGGGACGGGGACAGGGAGGGGGGAGTGAAGGGGAGCAGGGGTTGGAGATGAAGCGCGGCTATGCCATGAATGGCACAGGCACAATTCCTTCCTTCTGTTTCTGCTCCATCTTGGGCGGGCTCCGGCGCTTGGTTGAACCGGTGCTGCCAGCCTGGAAGACTTTGACGCTGTTGATCAGCCAGTAAGCATCAACGAATGCACCGGTGTTCTGCTTGACGTAGGCTTCGCACGTGCTCGCAAGAGGCGCGCAGGTTGAGTCCTGATCCCACACCTTGCCGGCCCAGTCGCCGCAGAAGGTTGTGTCAAATATGATCTGCTGCGCCGAGAAGTAATGGTCAATGTCGCAGCCGGTGAATATGGCCATGGGCGTGCCAAAGGTGGACGTGTCGGGGGTGGCATCAGAGACGATGTTAGAAGCCTGTGCGGTGTTGCGTGCAAAGAACCAAACAGAGATGGCCTGTGACGTGAGCTCCATAATGTAGACGCCACCGCCGTTGTCGTTGAAGGCCGGGCCATAGGCATTGGTGTTTGTCGTGGAGAGCGAGCAGCCCGCAAAGCCACCGTCAGCACCGCAGTCAACTGTAGAGGCGCCGTTACTGAATTTTGTACCAGAGGAGGAACCAGAACTGGACATGGTGCAACCCGGGGCGGTATGCAGTGTGACGGCGTCCGTAGACTGGCTGTTGACACCCTCAATGATGTCAATCTCACCGCCACTGGGCCAGTTCTGGCCGAGTGTCCAGAACGCAGGCCAGACGCCGCAGCCGACGGGCATGTGCTGGATGTCGGCAATAAAGAGACCCTTTTCGTAGCCCTTGTTGCTGGTGATGCGGGTAGAAGGACGGCCGGACGCCGGGTTCGCCGTGTTGTGGTCGGCGCCCAGGTAGACCATGTTGTTGACGTAGCCAGCAAGGCCACTTTGGCTGGCTGTTTGGGCGTCGACGTACTCCACGAAACCGTGGGTAGGGTCTGGGGCGTCAAAGAATTCAAAACCAGTGAAGAAGTTTGTGTTGTTGTAGTTGTCCACCAGAGAATAGGAAGCGGCCTGGGCCGTGGCAGCCAGCAGGGTAGAAGCAAGAGCGACGCGAGCAACAGACTTCATTTTGAAATTTGTGTTGGGCTGTCGGTAGTGTGTAGTATGTTTGGTGTATGAGATAAAATGCACGAAAGCTCAGAGGCTCTACTGAGACCGAAAGTGTCCAGCACAATGGGTCATGAAATTTGGTGTCGAGTGGTTGGTGTGTTGCACGGGAGAAAATGCACAGGAGTGAGTGACTGACTCTTTGCTGAAGGGTGTTGGTGTTGATGCTGCTGATGATATATCAAACTGTCGAGTTTATTGACTGAGCAAAGTAAAAATGCAAAGGATGGTTTGAATGATGAACATGACAAGAATGACAAGGAGGGTGGTCTGTCTTTATAGCATCATGGGTGTCTCGAGAAATTTCCAAGAACGGACAATGAATGTGAACACAATGCGCAAAAAGAGGGAGGCCAGACGTGCCAGACGATGCTGTCCTTTCTTTGCTGCGTTGATTGTGTACTTTGAACAGCTTTCTCCTTTGTGAAGAAAGGAGGGTTTGGTGCCAGCCACGGAAAGAATGTGAACAAAGTGTCGGGTAAAGGAGTGTAAAGTGACGAAAAGAGACCCGAACAGGCGAATTCAGGTACAAAGCTCGTGTTTTCTTACGACTGCATTTCCAGAGATGGCTGAACTTGAACGGAAACGGATCGATGATCTTTTAAAAGACAGGAGGAAAAATAGACTCAAAAACGTAGCGAAAGGACAACGTAGAAGCACAACGGCTAGGCTGGGCCACCAAGTGTTTGAGACACTGGGAGGCCCGCAGATCAGGCCCAAGTGATAGGGCAAAAGGCACCCGTAGAGAAGAAGGGCAAGAAGCAAAAGATCCAGACGGCTTTGCGTAGGCCGCCAGCCGGGCATCGGAATGTTGACGTCCCTCAATAGGATAAGCCAAGTGTCTCACTTGAAGGACAATTGGGCTCAGAAAACCGCACTAGCAGGCCAGACCGTTCTGTATTATGGGACTTTTGGTCCGCATTTTTGCGTCTGCACAGCACTGCAAGCCGCTCGTGCGAGACAACCAGAGGGCCCTGAACAGCAAACGTGGAAGCCCCATTGTTGATCTTTGTCTTGTAGAGATGCGGCTGCCGATCGGTGACGGTTGACGCAGACGAGTCGCATCCGGAGGTGTCAAGGCGTTAGCGTGGCTCGTGAACATCACCGAATCCAGACCGAAGACAGGAACATGCATAGAAAGGGTCTTGCAGGCTCAAGGGTCTTTGTTGCTATTCGGAAGATCTTGCCTGGGTCAGGCGGATACGAGTTTTGGCCTAAGTTGTCGATAGCGAGTCAAAGGCAAAGGCCGCTACCGCCCAAAACAGGCGGGCAATTTGAGTCCAGGATGGTCCGCCCCAGCTTCCAAAATACTCAATAAGCTGGTCTGTTTTGGCGAAACCATTAAGACCAGCGACTTGGAGCGTGGGAAACGCGTGGGCCAACCTGGTTCTTGGGAACAAAGCAAGGGGCGAGAGTGGCTGCCCACGCAAGAGAGATAGAACGACCATTGACTGATGGTGTTGGTGATTGTAGTCACGGCTCTTTGTTGTAACAACAAAGACATCCAGGGACAGGGGTCCAAAGGGGCAGATGTAAAAGGGCAACGCCGATTAGAGACAGCGAAAGACAATTAGCAGAAAAAGCAAGACGAGAGAGAGAGAGAGAGAGAGAGAACAGAAAAGGCGAGAGGTAGGAGGAATGCGAGACAAGTTGCTCATGCATTCCAACGGTTGCCATCAGCTTGTAAAGACTCGTCTAACGGATGGCCCCCATGACGATGTGCGTTCCTGAGAATCACTTGGTAAAGGCGCTGGCTGGACGGGCGCTTGTGAAGCGACTGCACTAGCGCGCATTCCAGAACCTGGCCGAGTCAGCTTGTGGCGGTTGGCGTTGGTTCTTGGCGATTTTGGCGAATGGCTACATGAGAAAGTGAGACGACGGAGACGAGAGACTTGAGAGTTGAAGGATCGAACTTAAAAGGATCGAACTTAAAAAAAGGGGATAGGCGAGGGGGTAGGCGGCGAGTGTGTGTTGCACTCGGCATGTATTGGGCAGGAGCCGCTGGATGCAGAAACAACGACCGGGTTTCGAACGAGGCCTGGCCTACAGGATTTACGGAAGGAGCTACCAAGAGTTCGCTTGGCAGCCAATGGTCGTGTTAGTGCTTGCCTGTTTAGGAACCCAGGTCCATCTACGGAGTTCACTCAAAAGGAAAGTGGCCGCCGGCCACGAAACAAACGGGGATGGAGAATGATTACAAAAATACATTTAATTTTTCTTTTTCTTTCCCCACCATGAAATAAAACGTACAATTAACGACAGCCTCTCCAAGCGTATCGTTACTCATTGCGGAAATGCCACCTGCTGTCCGACGTCTTTGCCCAGGCGCGGTTCCAAGACATGCTAGCACTAGCAACATGCCAGTCCGCATTGGCTAGGGTCTTCTTTCACCTGTTTTTTGTTTTCGCCCTCTGAATATACCGGATCAAGACACTGGGGCTTGCCTGATTGATCCGTGAGACAGCCGGACCTGATCGTCGCGACGAAGATCCCAGGGTCCCAAAGTCCAGAACCTTTGGGATCGAGACATATCAACAAACAAAAGAAAAAAAACCCCGAAAACCGATGTTCTGGGAGACAGCCGTTGGTCTCCAGCTCCGTCTCTCCTGCGAGATCGACATTACCAGACGCCCACTGTGGAAGACGACCCTGGAACGGTTGAGGGTCAGCTAGGGTATGGGAAACGGGAAGAAAGAAACACGCGGATGCGGATGCGGAGGTGGACGATCAGAGTCGTTCGTGTTGCTTCTTCCAGATGCTGCCGTATGCCGGCAGTTGAAAGCGAGAGACAAGCCAAACGCACAGCCCACTCCCCCGCTTAGGGACCTGCGACCCTCACAAAGCCGGAGACCGAGGTCTGGCCAGCCAGTCGAGAACGGTCCCATGATGGAGCCCGATCGTGGCGCGGCAGAAACTGGGAGATGGCTGGTTGGTTTCGCAAGCTGACGTGTTCTGTCCACTGCCAACTGCCTTGGCTCATTGCCAGCTCCGGCTCAGAAGACGCTTGTCCTCGTGCCGCTGCTTGTCGTCCTTCGCAATGGCTAGGACCAGCTCCCCGAACAAGCCATTCGCCCAGCCGAACCACGGCCGCGTCCAGACATGAGGCGCCCATGTGTCGATGCTCTCGTGCATAACACCGGCACCGAATGTCGAGTTGAGCAGCATGTTAAGCTGGAGGGCGACAATCTTGTCGCGGCTGCTGCGATCGCCATTATCAACATCGTGGATGTATGTGGTCAGGGCCGTCACGATCGAAGCCATAGGCCATGCTCTTCCAGGGCCCAAGTGCGGGCCGCCAACGGCTGCGAATCCACTTTTCTCGCCCCAGGCAAAGTATGGATTGGCTGGGCTCAGAGCAAAGCGGCGGGTGTTTGCATAGATCTGCGCATAATCGTGCTGCTGCTGCTGCTTGGCATTGTCAACATCAACATCATCGCTACCACGGATGCTCCTTCTGTCAACGCCACCGCCTTCTTGTTGTAGGGGGCCGTCGAGGAAGCCGAGAAGAGGGATCGACAGCAGTGACGGAATGTTCGCGTCATCCATGAGATTGACACTGCCGTAGCCATCGACCTCGTACGCAAAAATGTCGCCAAATTTGCGGTGGTGGACGACGGCATCTTGTGCGATACCGCTGCGAACGCCTCGTGCAAACTGACGCATCACGAGCGTTAGGTTCTCGGCTTTGCCCTGCTGGGTGAAGCTGGAGCTTGACGGCAGAGCGGCCAGTTGCTGCATGATGGCCGATGCGCGTTCCAGTGACGAGGCCCACATCATGTTGGCCGGCACCAGGAACTGGAAGATGGTGGCGTCGTCAGACGGCCGGAACGACGTGCGCACCATGCCGTTGGAGACACTCGGATTGCCGAGGCCGTTGTTGGTGAGTGTCTCCGAGCCGCGGTCGGTCCAACCCGTGAACGTGTACGCAGAGCTGAGGACGTGGCCCTCGGCGTCGTACGTGCCCTCGCGCATGGCGCCCGCGGCATCGACGGCGGCCGTGACCGCGTCGACCCAGTTGTAGCGGCCAAAGAAGGCAAGGTCGCCCGTCTTTTCAAAGTAGGTCGCCGAGATCTGCAAGAAATAGGCGAGCGAGTCGAGCTCCCATTTGCAGTCAAAGACGAGCGTGCGGTCGTATGGAGGGAACGGGTGGTTGTGAGCGTAGGCGGCATTTCTCGTGGGCTGGACACCGGACTCGCGCGGCGGCTGGAAACTGTGGCAGTAGGGCGAGATCAGGACATGGCGGGCCTGCATGTTGACAAGGCCACGCCAAAGCCGGGCCAGTGTGGGCGTGCTTTCGCTGCGACTGTCACTGTCGTCGGCGACGAGGAGACTGCTGTACGACATCAGCTGGGCCGCCGAGTCGCGTAGCCACATGGCATCAATGTCGCCGGTGATAATGTACGTGAGCTCCTCGTCTGTCACCGTGTCTTCTTGCGTGTCTGGGTCTGTAAAGTTGGCGTAGCCATACCACTTGATCATGGTATCGAGTGTGTTGGGGAAAGCGTTCTCAAACAGGCGGAACAAGTCCGGATCGTGGATGGTCGTCCGCATCTCGTCGATGAGCGCCTCCAGAGACGACAGGTTGAAGGTCCGGCATGCCGGCGGAGGACGCACATACGGGAGCTGGTACTTTCCTTTCGACAGTGGCTGTGGCTTGTTGTAGAGCCGCGTCTCGAACTTCATGCAGCCGCCTGGAAATCGGCTGTCATCGGACGGGCTGGACGGCACGACAATAGGAGTCACTGTATTGCTGTCGCCGCCACCGCCGCTGAGAATGGAGTCGCTGTCGGCCCTGCTCTGGCCAGAACTGAGGGCGGCCAAGTCCTGGCCGCGGTAGTAAAGGACAGTATAACAGAGAGCGCTTGTGATTAAAAGGGTGCCGATTCGGGGGACGACGCGCCTACGCCACCGCGGATTGTGCCATCGTGACGAGAGCCAGCTCTTAAAGCCAGGTTTTGAATCTTCCCATGGTCCAGGATGTGCCGAGGCGGAGTCAAACATTGCGGAGAATGGTGTGCAAGCACGTGTAGTTGTGGCCCAGGGCTGCGCGATAGACAAAGAGTGGTCGAAGAAAAGGATAATTTGGGACAATAAGGATGTTCAGAAGTGAATATCCATCGCGAATTGCATAACAGGCGAAAACGGAAGAGAAAGTGAGAGATGATGCTGCAGCAAATGACAAGCTATGGGAAAATCGGGGACCTTGAAGGTCATCTAGTTTCCACAGTAAAAGAGCAAATGAGTAGCAGGTGGCTGGCCATCTTTGGCAGCTGAAGTGAAGAACAACGATCGTTTGCCCCGTATACTCCGTAAAAAGGGCGGAGATGTGCCTCCCTGGCCTGCTACCGCCAAGACATGTAAATGCAGGAAAAGGCGGGACATCCGCGGAAACGAGTAGTGCGACCAAAGTAGGGTGCCAGAGGGCATCTGACATGTATTTTGTATGCCATGGTGGAAGGTATGCTGACTGTGTGAAATAGGAGAAAGTAATCTCATTGCTCACTTCTGCAAAAATTAATAGCAATCAAGAGCTTTGTCAATAGCTTTCCGTTTCGAAAACGACTGTTACAATGCAAAATCCGGGGAAGAAGCTACCCAGAGCGGGCGAACCCAGGAGCTGAGACTTTTGCGGCATGGCCTCTCCGGGTTACCTTTCTTGGTCGATGGCAAGCCTGACGGCCTCCTGATTTGCTCCCGCTTTGAAGGAAATGGTGTCACAATCTGCTCGGGAAATAAAAGGTGAGAGATGCTTATGTCGTACAATTCGGACCCTTGTTTATGCTGCCTTTCCGGTTGTCGGCCAGAAACAAGGGCACAGCTCATAAAATCTCAGTAACCAAGGAAAGCCTACTTAATTCGTATGCTTCGTCTATCTATTGCGCCTTGTTTCATTTCGTTTCTAAACCCCCTCTCTGATCTATAATGTATCTCAAGGAAGTGTTCGCCGGTAAAAGATGGTCTCCTGGATGGGCGTGTCATAGTAGGCCGTCGTCTCGGAAAAGCCCAGCTTTGTGTACAGCCGCCGCGCCGCCGTCATGGACTCCAGCGTATCCATGACCACCTCGCCGTACCCGCGGGACACCGCCTCCTCCAAGGCGCGCCGTGCCAATGCTTCGCCGAGACCGGTGCCGCGTGCATCAGATCGCACGTACAGGCGTTTGAGCTCGCAGCGTGGGCTGTTTTGGGGTTCGCCCGCGGGCAGCTGCCGGAGGGCGACACAGCCAATGGGTTTGGCGCCAGGTGCAGTGCTCCGCGCAATCAGGAGCGTACCGTGCGGCGAGGCATACTTTCCCGGCAGACCGGCAAGCTCTTCGGCAAACGACTGGTAGGCGAGGTCGATGCCGAGGCTGCTGGTGTACTCGACGAAGAGTTCCGCAATGTCCTTAAGATCTTGTTCGGATGTGGCAAAGTCGACGCGGAACGGGGAGGATGTTGGTAATGGTATGGCGGCGTGCTGTGTGTCAGCCATTTTGTTTGAAGCAGGCAAGGAAAGGACGGGAGGGAGTCAAACATGAATGACAGTGAGTGAGTATGAATCGAAGGATGAAGACGTTGAAAGGATTCACGGCTTCGGCAATTGTGGCACGACCCAAAATTAGGATTACAAAGGCTTCTAATAGGCTTATCGAGTGCCAACGCCAAGGCCAATCCTTCGCGCAACACACTTACGGAGATGTATTAATCATTAGGATGCACATATAAAGCCACCTTTAACGTGTTTGCAAGACATAAGCGGCAATTGACGTACGAGAGGTACATGCAGTTCGATTTCTTTGTCTACGTTTCTATAGGACCTGCCGTGTAATATATGTCGTGTATCTTGTGTCTCCACGTTTCGAAAATTAAAGCGAAAACAAAACACACACACAAAACAAGAAACAGAAAGACAATAAGTAGCTATCGAATCACACCGCTTCAAACAGCTCCCACATCGGCCGGGGTATTAAGATGGGCCCAGCGCCCGACCGGATGGCTTCGTCACGCAGCGAGACATAAACAACCCGATTTGACGCGTCGGTGTTCGTCGACTGTGATGTGAGGCCGTAGTAATCAGACAGCGAGTGTGCAATCCAGCGTCTGTATTGTTAGCCGGTGACGGAGAGCGGATAGGAATGCGGGGGGGGGGGGGGGTGAAACGATGGGCACATACTTGAAAGAGCCGGTTTCGCCGTCGCCAAGTGCATCGAACAGGATGCCGCTGTCGACGGTATTATTGCCTACCTCGCGGTGTACACGCTTCCACGAGGCCTGGGCCTCCTTTTCTACGACGGTGCGCCGGCCGACAAACACGAGTTCATCATCGTCCTGGTCCGAGACGGCATAGGTGTCGCTGGCGGCCGTCGGGTCCGAGGGCATTTCGCTGCCTTCGTCATCGTCTTCGAGGGACGACGATGCCTCGGCAGCGACAGCCTCCTCCTCACCCTCCAGCGCCCGACGCGCAGCCTCGGCCGCAAAGACGTACTGGCGCACGGGTTCCTCGAGCGCGCGCACCCACAGCTTGATGGTCTCGGACTTCTTAACGGCCTGCCGCAGGTCACGCGTCACCATGCCAAATGTGGGAGACGGCGACGTCGACTTTGACGAGCCCGACGTTGACGAGCCCGATGCCTTGGCCTTCTTCGACGCCTTCTTGGAGCTCTTCTTGGACGACGACTTGGGCGACGCAGCCGTGCCCGACTGCTGCGCAATCAGCTGTTTGCGCCGCAGCACGGCCTCGGCCGCGCGCCGCTCGTTGACCATCTCGCGCAGCCCGCGGTCCCAAAACTGGGCCAGGTGGTACGGCAGGTTGTAGTGCACCGTGTGCGTCGGGTGCACCTCCCAGTCGCTCGGCAGCGGCGGCTGCGCATTCGGAACATGCAGCAGACGGTCGTTTTCCCACCGCCGGCGCTGCCGGCTGCCCTCTTTGCCCTTGAGGAGCGCATCACGGTGGCGTTGGCTGTCCCGCTGCGAGTGGCGACGCTTCATGAGAGTGGCGCGGGGAGCCACAGGGGTATCCGACTCGTCGTCTGAGTCGACAATGACAGGGCCCAGGACCAGCTTGCGCTGGCGCGGCTGGACAGGCTCGTCGAGCGGGATCGTGAGCGGCTCACCACCCGTGCCGCGGGCATCCGACGACATGCCAAGCGACTCGAGGATGCTGCGTGTCCATTCTTCCGTGTGCTGGAGCTTCTCCTCCAGTTCGACCGGGGGGCCTCTCTCGAATGCAGTGGCCATAACGAACGACGGTATCTTAAGGTGTTTGGTGGATAGATAAGAGCGGCGGATGGCTTCGAGAGACCGTACGTCATCGAGATGGCGCGGTGTCGGTCGGAGGGGGGAATGAGAATGAAAGAATCGAAATAGACGTAATGTTGGTAGTATCGTTGCGGTTGATGAAAGTATATTCAAAGCAGGAAAAAGAACGGGCTCTTAAAAAGGCTCTTAGAAAGGGTGCCTGTATCATACTGCCATTTCGAGTAGATACGGGACTTTGCCGTTGGCTCAGCGCGTGGGAAGGCGCGGCGCGCACACCCTGCGCGATGACGGAGCGGCATTTAGGGTCATACTTTAATGGATTTTAGCAGTCTGGCGTGCCCTGTGCGTCCGTTCTGCCCTCCTATTGTTCCATTTCTTCACTGACTCAGCCGGAATTAGGCACCCTATGGCGCAATACACTCCCACGTGAGTGGGGCACGCTTTGGATTGGTGGATGTGGTGTTTGGAGAGGTTTGAGTGACAGAGCAAGTAGCGTCATAATGAGTGCAAGATATCTCAGTCTTGGCTTTGCACAAGGCATACTAATAAACATAAGAGAATTTCTGGTTACGTTTACATTTTATTTAGTCTAATTTCATATTCTGCCCTCAAAACTCTTCTTACAGCGGTGGCGGCACGGGGTGTACCTTGCCGTTGCGGCTCGACGATTTAGACTCGTACCAGCTTCTGGATCGCTGGCCCGTCTCTTCCATTCAAGCTACCTGTAGGCGTATCTAATTTTAAAACTTATTAAAGCGAGTGCTGATTATATCTGTTCCGGTCAGGTCCGACTGCACCGCTCTTGGGATGACTGGGCGCAAACATCTTGCCCAGAGCACGCGAGCAGATCTGTAAGTTGAGAGTAAACACCAGGAAACTTTCAGTAAGAACACCTCGTATACAGAAGAGTGCAATCGTTTCGTAATATAGTGTACTTCTCTTCATTGTTTCACTAGAGTTTTGTGCCTTGCTCTATTATCTCATAATAGGCGAACTACAACCGGCATCGAACCTTCCATTCCATGTGCGTGAGAGTGCTTGTTGCACCATTACCAGCTTTCTGAGTGGACAATTGCGGGGCGTGCCTGCCACTTTATCTCCCGTCTCCGTCGCGTAACTTTTTTGGCGGGGAAGCTGCCACCGATACCGCGCTTTAACTCCGGCAGCAGCTGCTATTTAGTGCGATTACGACTTGAACTTCACATCGTTATCCGTGCTCACCATTCTGTCTACTCCGTGCAATCTCGACATTGACACATCCAGCCCACCCTCGCTCGTATCTTGTAACCTGTTGATCTCCTTCCTAGCTCTCTTTTTTTTTTTTTTGGTTCTTTCACGCCTCGTTTCGTGTAGCATCGTCGAGCCCTCATCTTCCGCATAGCCCACCGCCATCCGCTCCTCTCATCTTCTCTCGTCTCCTCCCGTCTCTTCTCGTCTCTTCTCGTCTCCGTTCCCCTCCCCTTCTCCCGCTTCTCCCCTCCTCCTCACTTCTCATCATGGCCTACGTCGCACCCGTGCACCGGCCGAGCAGCATCCGACATGCTCTACGGATAAAGCTGTTCTCGGCGGAGGAGGAGTGTTTAGTAATATCGTAAGTTCGCCTCCAAGTGGTGTTCTATATACGTGACCTGAGCTGACCGCCATTCCACCAGGCGAGCAAACCGAATTGAGATCTGGCGGTTCACCGAGCACGACGACCTGACCCTCTTCCACTCGCAAAAGATCTACGGCACCGTGGCCATGCTGGATGCCCTGCGGCCCAAGGACTCCGACACCGAGCTGCTCTTTGTCGGTACCGACCGCTTCGACTACTTTACCCTCGTCTGGGACGATGCCAGGCAAAGCCTCGATACCATTGACAACTTCCACGATGTCGGCGAGAAGCACCTGCGCGACTCCCAGAGCCAAGACCGCTGCATTGTCGACCCCTCGGGACGGTACATGGCTTTGCTTCTCTGGGAGGGCGTCCTGTGCGTACTACGGCTCAAATCACGTCGTGACCAGGCCCGCAACATCGACTGGATGGACCAGGTGCGCCTGTCGGAGCTCTTTGTCAAAGCGTGCACCTTCCTGTACAGCGAGACGGGCCACCCCAAGATTGCGTTTCTGTACCAGTCCCAGTCTGAACGCCGTGACGCCAAGCTATCCTCCTACCGTTTGACGTCCGACGACCGCGACACCGTCGTCTCGCGCTTTGATGCTACCCGCGAGCGCGAGATCAATCTCGACCTAGACGACATTGGTGCCGCCCTGCTGATCCCAGTCGAGACGAGTGAAAGCGAGCGCCGCCATAACGTGCGCAAGACCAGCAACAACGCACCGGCTGAGCCACACCTGGGCGGCCTTCTCGTCGTCGGTGAGACGAGTTTGGTGTATATCGACGATACGACGCAAGCGACAAAGACCGTGACCCCTCGTACACCGGCCGTCTACGTTGCCTGGACGCGCTTTGACAGCACCCACTACTTTTTGGCTGACGACCAGGGTGTACTGCGACTTCTCACGATTATCACGGATGGCCCGGTTGTCAAGAAGATCGAGGTCTCCCCCATTGGCAAGACGTCCATTGCCTCGTCGTTGGTATATTATCCGTCTAAAAGCCTGTTGTTTATCGGGTCGCATCACGGCGACTCGCAGCTCTACCGCATCAAGTTGACCGACGACAGCACCGACGACGCCATGACAGACGAGCCGGGCAAGTCGGCGGCTACTGCCAAGGACAAGGCCAGCGCGAAGAAGCACGAGTACTGCGAGCTGGTCCAGACCTTTTCTAATATTGGCCCTATACTCGATTTTACCATTATGGACATGGGCAACCGCGAAGACGGTAAGGCCAACGAGTATGCGTCTGGCCAGGCTCGCATTGTCACTGGGAGCGGTGTAAACAAAGGTGGCAGTCTCCGGTCGGTACGGAGCGGCGTGGGCCTCGAAGACATTGGCATCTTAGGCGACTTTTCGAATGTACGTGCCCTGTTCCCGCTTCGCAGGTGGCCGACTGCGTCCGGTAAAATGGACACGCTGGTCGTGTCCTTGTTGACCGAGACACGTGTTTTCACCTTCGATGATAAAGGCGAAATCGAAGAGGTGACCTCCTTCCCCGGCATTCAATTTGACGAGGAGACTCTGTTTGCAGCCAGGGCAAAGGGCACTTCTTTTCTCGTTATCACGGCCAAGTCTGTAACGCTGTCAGACGCAGAAAACGGCGACATCTTGGCTAGCTGGTCGCCTCACGATGGCAAAGCTATTTCCCTCGCCTCAGCCAACGATCGGTGGGTGCTGCTCTCTATCGAGGGCAAGCTGCTCGTGTCTCTCAGCATCGACAAGGGCCTTACACTAGCAGCCGAGAAGGACTTTGGTGACGATCAGATTGCCGCCATCCATGCTGCACCGCAGTTTCTGGATACCGGTGTCGTTGGTACATGGATGGTGGGAACCGTTGCCGTCGTGGATCTTGCGACGCTTCAGCCCACGCAGGCAAGCGTCTCGGTGCGCCAAAAGGAGGACACAGCATCCGTGCCGCGCAGCTTAGCGTTGGCTCAGGTCATGCCGAAGCACCTTTCTGGCCCGACGCTGTTTGTCGCCATGGACGACGGTACGGTGGTCACCTTTTCTGTCTCAAAAGAGGATCGTACGCTGCACTCCAAGAAGAGCGTCGTCCTCGGCACCCGCCGTGCCAACCTCTACCCCCTCCCTCAACCTGACGGCACCTACTCCATCTTCGCTACAACCGAGCACCCAAGTCTTATCTATGGCTCCGAAGGCAGAATAGTCTATGCTGCTGTCACGGCGCAGGATGCCAACGTCGTCTGCCCCTTTGACAGTGAAGACTTCCCCGACGCTATCGTTGTGGCCTCCCTTACATCGATCAAAATCGCCCGCCCGGACACCCAGAAGCAGACCCATGTTCAGACCATCCAGATGCACGAGACCATCCGCCGCATTGCCTACTCGCCCGTCGAGAAAGTCTTTGCACTCGGCTGCATCGGTGCCAATGTCGTCAATGGCACTGAGGTGCCGACGTGCTCCATAAAGCTCGTCGACGAGACCATGTTCCGCACCATTGGCAAGACTCTGCCACTCGATGGTGAACAGGGCGAGCTGGTGGAGTCTCTCATCCGTGCCGAGCTGCTCGACTCTCAAGGTCACCCTGCCGAGCGGTTCCTGGTGGGCACGAGCTACCTACCCCAAGCATCTGTGGACGACGGGGGTAGCCAGGGCCGTGTGATTATTGTCGGTGTCGACTCCGAGCGGAACCCCTACATTGTCTCGACGCACAGAATGCGCGGACCCTGTCGCCGCCTGGCCGTCCTCGACGGCAAGATTTTGCTGGGTCTCAGCAAGACGGTCATCATCAGCGACTACATTGAAACAAGCAATATGTCGGCCAAGCTAAAGAAGATTGCTTCGTTCCGCGCCGCGACGTTTATTTCTGATCTGGCTGTTTACGGAAACTACATCGCCGTCGGCGACATGATGAAGTCGACGACAGTCGTGGAGTACATCCCGGCGACAGGCGGCAGCGACGACAACGATGATAGAGAAAAAGGTATGGCCAAGATTGGCACGTCTGCCGGCGCCGACAGCATGAACGTTGACGACAACGATGGGGAGAAAAAGGTCACGCCTGCTACGCCTGCCAAGCTCGAAGGCCGCGCGCGCTACTACCAGGCCAGCTGGGTCACTGCCGTCTGCCACATTGACGGCGAGTCCTGGCTCGAGGCCGACGGTTTTGGCAACTTGTCAGTTCTCGAGCGCAACGTCAACGGTGTCACTGAAGAAGACCGTCGCAAACTGCGCGCCACGTCCGAAATGAACCTAGGGGACATGGTCAACCGCATGCAGCCGATTTCTGTCGAGTCCAACCCCAACGCCATGGTGCATCCCAAGGCCTTTTTGGCGACCGTCGAGGGTGCCCTGTACATGTTCGGCACCGTAGCGCCCGCCGCCCAAGATCTATTGATGCGTCTCCAAACCAAGCTCGACGCCACCGTCACCGGCCTGGGCAAGACGTCCTTTGCGTCGTACCGTGGATTCCGCAACCAGGAGCGCGAGGCTGCCGAACCGATCCGGTTTATTGACGGCGAGATGCTGGAGCGGTTCCTGGATCTGGACGAGGAGACACAGAAGGAGGTGGCCCAGGGTCTGGGCCCGAGCGTCGAGGATCTTCGCAGCAGCATCGAAGAGCTCAAGCGTTTGCATTGATCTAGAGATTTTGCACCATTTTTCGGTTTTTTTTTGACATATTCTTCATTTCCTCTTCATCCGATTATAGCTGGACGTTATGTTAGAAAGAGGACAAGGTGCATTTGCATGATGTACATATCTACGACAGCGAATTTATCATGATGCATTTTCTTTATTTCGTTCCTTGTTGTTCTTCACGACGACCAAGTGTGGCTCGTGCTGTGGCTTGTAAAGCTTTCGGCCTGGCGGATTACAGCTCTGGCCTGTTGTCCTTCGGGCAAGATCGGAAATCTGTGGCAGCACATGCGACCCACCTGTCGGTAGCCAATGAGAGGCCCGCAATTTGCATTTTTTATGCCTGAGGCCATATTTTGGGTCGCTCATTACCTGCTGTACGCCGCAATTGGAACCCCAGCACTAGCTGGGAAAGCGCCCGCCGCCCGCTGTTTCCCTCTGGGTGTGTGCTGTGCCAATTGGGGGAGAGGGAAAAAATGAGACTACGGAAAAAACCTCAGGACATGCTCGAAGCTCCCTCTCCCCGTCTCCATTGAATTGAACATCGTCTTTCTCCTCGTTCCGCCGCTCACCACTCTCCCACCGGCGACCCATCCTATCGCATTTTCTTTTTTTGTGTTTCGCTTCCTCCACCCGACACCGTCACAATGGCCCCTCTCTCGACGGCATCGCGCGTGCTTGCGCGCTCGGCGGCCCAGTGCATCCAGCAGACAACGAAGCCCACGGCCAACACAACAACACGGCTCGCCGCCGTCGCCTCCTCCAGCTTTAGCACGTCCGTCGCGCGCAACGACGGCTCGGCCGCCACCTTCAAGAGCCCCTTCCGCGGCACGTCCAAGTCCGAACAGGCCCCCGACTTCAGCCACTACCTCTCCAAGAAAAGCGGCAGCGCCAACGCGCTGTTCGGCTACTTCATGGTCGGCACTCTCGGCGCGCTGTCCGCTGCCGGCGCCAAGTCGACTGTCCAGGGTAGGTGCAATCGAATTGGAAGGATGGGAAAGGAAGATGAGAGCAGGTGCGCTCGATCATTGTCCAATATGCTCTGGGCCTGGATGCCGAGGTACCGGATGCGAGTGATGCAACGTGGATATGGTCCGGACACTGGAGTGGGATATGGGCGTGGTCCCGGAGTCAGGCCATGGGCCCCGTATCTGAGCGCGACATATTGATGACAGGGAAGATTGGGAGACGAAACGACGAAATATATATGAGGCCCTCGCATGTGACAACTGGCCACTGACATGACACCCCCGCTACAGAGTTCCTCGTCAACATGAGCGCCTCCGCCGATGTCCTGGCCATGGCCAAGGTTGAGGTCGACCTCAACACGATCCCCGAGGGCAAGAACGTCATTATCAAGTGGCGTGGCAAGCCCGTCTTCATCCGCCACCGTACCGAGTCCGAGATCTCCGAGGCCAACGCCGTCAACGTCCAGAGCCTGCGCGATCCCCAGGCCGATTCTGACCGTGTCCAGAAGCCCGAGTGGCTTGTCATGCTGGGTGTGTGCACGCACCTGGGTTGTGTGCCCATCGGCGAGGCCGGTGACTTTGGTGGCTGGTTCTGCCCCTGCCACGGCTCCCACTACGACATCTCTGGCCGTATACGAAAGGGCCCGGCGCCGCTGAACTTGGAGATCCCGGCATACGAGTTCCCCGAGGACGAGAAGCTCGTCATTGGTTGAACAGGTCGATTTTTCCCCGTAAAGAGAGTGATTGGAGCGTCCACCTGAACAGCATATCGAGAAGGGACGAAAACAAAAACAATAGAAAGAAAAAACATGCAAAACTACAACCACCCTGCACAGAGACATGTACGAGTACATTTGATACATTGGAAAATGGGAAGACGGTCGGGGGAACGGACTGATGGAGGAGATGGTTGGTGGTAGACAGTTTGTTGCGTTGCCCTTTTGGCCCTCTCGCTGCTTTGTTTCTATATTTGCTGGCGAGCTGAAGAGAGGCACGGAGAACGACAGCGGGAAAGGCTTTGCAGAACAAAGCCTTGTCCTTGTCACCTTCTTCGCTATTATTTTAAAGCACATATTTTACTTTGTTCACCTTGTCCCATGTGCTCGGTCTGCGTCACCGATGGCTTTTGCTGTGTGTAATTACCGGTTGGTGGCAGTGACCCAGTGAGGTAGCATGTTCCGACACCCGCAGCGCCACCAACATTCACATGACCCATTTGTTGACGATACTTTCCGCCGCTTCAGGTTGCCACATCTTGCCATGAATGAACAAAAACCGAATCGTGGGGTCGGGTCCATCGATCGCGACGCGTATAAAACAAAACAAGACGGGAGCAAGATGAGAAGCCGAGGGACAAGTGAGGCGATCGAGCGAGTATCAGTTGCTTTGCTCCAGGTAAACGGCCGGTTGGCAAGGCCGAGGACCATGACGATACAATCACGATCAAGACATGCTGCACATCACAATGATGATGCTTGTTTTGGAAACAGAAGAGCAGCGATCCAAGACTTGCAGGAGGCGAATGTGGGAAAAGGGGTGCGGAAACAATCAGCGCCGAAACAAGTGAAAGCGTCTAGCAAGGGCAAGGGCCACATGCCCAAGTTAATGACATCCGGGGAACAGAGGACATCGCTGTCCAGACAGTGAGCGAGCATCAAAAGCAACCTTAGTTTTATCATGCTTAATGTTTTCCCATTTTTCTTGAGACTACGACGCAGACCTTGAATCGTTGTGCCAGTGTGCATTGTCGCCTCGAGTTATTGGTCGTGTCTGGAGAAGTCAAGGCTTCCGTATGCTGGGGAATGTCTCGATTTGGATATCCTTGTTTCCAGTTTCGGAACCTTTGTCCGACTTCGTCGTGTGTAAATCGACCTTTGTTGCACACAGCGACAATGTGTTTTGGATGGGGTGCGTGGAACATGTCGCATGGGCCATGAGCGAGCCACAGCTGGCTACCATTTGGTACATGGAGTTTCGTGTCAAAGATCGGTCGAAGCAGGATTGCTTAAAGACTTGCAATGCTCGGATCATGGCATTGACTTTCTAGGCTCCAGAGCTGGGGAAGCGTGAGCTTGCAAACTGGAAAGAGCCGAAACGGAGAGACACCTCGCCGGTTGTGAAATAGAGACAACGGACGAAAGTCGGTATTTCTTCTTCGTTTTGTCTTGGCCTGTTTCGATAGTCGATAGCGTTTTGGCCCATCGTCTATTGTCGTGGTTGTGAAACACGTTTCGCACAATGGGATTTTGCTCATTTGCCATATTGACGACAGGGTCAATTTGTCTCAACCTTTTCCTGGCTGACACACACCTGAGCCCAAAACGCTCATCATCCTTTATAATCTGCAAAAAATGCGTGCCCGGTTTGAGGCATGTCTGGTCGACTCCTCATATATTGTTCTCTGTCTCTGTGATTTCTGGTTGAGATGGACATTGATGCGGCTGCATCCTTACTTTGAACGCATCTTCGCTCGCCAACGCAGAATGCTGTTTTCTGGTAACTTTGTATAACGGCTTGCTAGCTGCTCATCGATGTTTTGTTTATCGTAAGGCGTGAAGAAACAAAGGTGATCTGGATAGCAAAGCTTGGCACGAGTGAGTGTCGTCAGAAAAGGTAAATGAACAAATATTGAGCAATACCACGATGCTTCAAGAGGAAAGGCGGACAGGCAGCTTGACGATAATGTATCTGGACTCCCTGTCCGACTTTAACTTTCCTCTCATCTCGCGTTGGCTTGCCTCGTCTGATGTCGAAGACATTCCCAGTCAGAGATCCGAGGAGGCGTAACGCCATAGCGAGGCGGAAACAAGGAAAGTCACATCCACCGGGTTATGTCTTTTGTCGTCTGGGCGGACAGGGAGCGGCGAAATGTACGCAACACAATGGAGGCATAAAGTCTAGTCGACAAATATGAGAGACGAGGCTATCGGCGGCTAATCCACTGAATGCAGGCTGGGCCAAAGGCGGACATCACCACGTGTAGTCAAGCATAAAGTTATCAAGCTTGGCACGCTATGGTGGTTGTCGTCTCCCTCGTATCATCGCCATGTTAGAAGTAAAGAAAAGCAAGGTGCAAGACGTCGGAGGTATTCTCCGAAGAGGGCAAGATCACGACAAAACAATTAAGGACGAAAATGAAGGAGCGACCATATGCAGGCACAGAAGGACCGACCAAGGACTCTGACGATGCCATGGAAGGCGAGAAGTGCACCTTCCCAAATGCATCAACTGGACAAGATCGCTCCTTCCTCTCCGATGCAGCGGTTTAAGGTAGGGGTCAAAGGCATCGAATCCCATTGGCCATATCTCGACTTCGACTGAATGTCAATTGTTTTTCCCACTATGTTCACCCCATTTGCCTTTTTGCCTTCTTGGCATCCACCTCCAATTGCGGGTTTGTGCGGCTTCCGCGCAGTTGAGACGTGCGACGTGCCATCGGCAGTCTGATCGGAGGGCATCCCAGACACATACGTGGCTGGCCGCCCTGTGAGCGCCAAAACAGCCGCGGCGTTGAAAACAGCCGGAGGCAGACTTTTTTCTTCTCACAGCAACTTTTACCAAAAGCCTGGGGTTGAAAGAACCTTCTTTTCGTGGCACCTGCCATGCTGTCATATTGACGAATACGGTGCTCTTGTCAACAAAGCGCGGCCCGCGCTCTCTTTCGCCGTGCGCCCAACGAGCTAGTCTTTCCTCGTGTCAAGGGAGCTTGTCATCATCCGAGAATTCGTTTGATGCTTTTTCATCGGACGGACAGGCGTCGCTGAGACTGGCCACGATGAGACGTTGATGCCTCTTTCGCCGGTGGGGAATGAGGGCAACTTTGCAACAAAACTCACCTGCTGTTCGAACAGGGATTGCCCAGGGCAATTTACGAACAAATGTAAACTTTGCCTGTGCAATTCAACGCAGGCCGGCCTTACCCGCAGAGCCTCCCACGCTTCCTTTGGGAAGCCTTCTCAGCTTCTTTCAACCCCTGCTCACGGACAAAGCCGTTGCCGCTGCTGCAGAAGTGATAGGCTTTTATGTCGTACAACCGTCTTTAACGTCTTCTAACCTCCTTCATCTTCGACTCTTCTCACACCCCTGACTAACCCGGCAGTCTGCTTATTCGATCTGGCTTGGGGCGTGTGTGCTCTGATGGAGAGTAACAATGGGGCGTGAGGAGACATGGAGAGAATACCAACCCACCACACAGACCAGAACGCCATGGGCTCTCGTTCGAACACGACTGCATACTGTAAAAGGTGTCTTGTTCCGGACACCTTCCAACCCGATACAGAAAACCTTCTCCTTACGCCCCTGCCCCGTCTGTACCACTTTCAGCATTCTCCCATTCTCTCATTTTCCCATTCGGGCTTTGGCGATGCGTCCATCATGATCTGCAAAATGACGGAGGGACTAGCGAGGGGTCCTATGATCCATGCTATTGCACGCCTTTTTGCATCGCAGACTCAAATATGAGGCGGGTGGCCGAGTGGGAAGGGGCATGATTGGAGACAGACCGCCACAATGCCCGTGTTTGAATCCTGCGTCTGTCTCCGTCTCATCAGCTCCGGCCCCTCTCGCCTCTCTCCAAGCCAGCCGACAGATCTGGTCCGTCGAGACCTGGCCTCTTTGGTCGCTTGTCCCCTGTTCCACCTTATCCCGTCTCGACATTCCTGCCTTTCCCCTGCCGATTTATTTTTATTATTATTTTAATTTTTGACAGGTTGACTGACGTGTGTATTTTTTTATTTGTTGACATAGGCTTTGCCCATTGTTGTCAGATCATCATGCCATACATATAGCTCGCTTCCTCTTCCCATCTTCTAGCCTCTCTCCTTTTTGTTCCTCTCTTTTTTTTTCTTCAGTCCTACTCAACAACCGCTCTCTTTTCTCACCCAGTGTGCTTTCTTTCTTTTCTACAGTTCTGTGAACTTTTATCTTTCTTACACTCTTTTTTATAATTTTCTTTTTCAGGCCGGGCCTCTTTCAATTCGTTTTTATACACTCTCTTGTTGTTGTTGTATCGCATTCTTCTGCCATCTTTTCCAAAATGAAGACCACTGGTGCTGTTCTCGCCATCGCTGGCGCCGCCGCTGCTCGCGACATTTCTCTGTACAAGGCTGTCCTGAAGCGTGAGGTTCCCCAGGAGCACTCGCACCAGAACATCCTCGACATCGTCAACCCCATCCTGCAGCAGAACAACCCGCTGGCCATTCAGGACGCCGTCTTCGGTCTGCTCGGCAACGCTGCCGCTGCCAAGGGCGCTCCCAACGTCCAGGACCTCGACTGTCTCCAGCAGATCGTTGCCGACCAGGTCTTCACCAATGCCGTCGCTGCTGGTGACGTCAACGGCCAGGTCAACGCCATTCTCTACCGTGCCCTGGAGCGCAACACCGGCTCTGTCGGCCTGGAGTCGGTCCTTTGCACGCAGACCGCCGTCAACCCCGAGATTGCTGCCATCACCCAGCACCAAGACCCTGCCTCGGCTGCCGCCTCGGGCAACAAGCAGATTGCCGTCAACGTCGCCAAGCAGATCGCTGCCGTTGGCGGTGACCCGACCCTGGCCAACCAGGCCGGCACTTTCGCCCCTGGTAAGATTGGCGACCCGACTGCCAAGGGCAACACCTGCGATGATGCCGCTGATGCCGCTGGTTGCATCAACTCCCAGAAACTGCTGGTCGCCGACCTGTCGGCTGCTGAGATCAAGACTGCCGTCGCCGGCGTCAAGGTCAAGTCCCGTGCCTCGGCCTCGGTCAACGTCCAGACTTTCACGGGCGCCCTGGGCGGCCCTCCCCCACCTGTGGTGAGCTCGGATGCCGATCCCAAGCGCCCCTTCTCGGTTGACGGGTCGACCTTTGTCAACCAGGGTGCTGCTCTCCAGCGCTCTTGCTCCGTCCAGCACAACGCCTGCGCCACGGCTGCCAACTCGGGCCAGATCTCGGGCGGTGTTGCCCAGTGCGAGGCCCAGCAGACCGCCTGTGAGGCCGCCTCGGGTGCTGCCAAGCGCGTCAAGAAGCTCCGTCGCGCCGCTCTTGACTTTGGCTCGTGCTCCAACCCCGCCATCAAGTTCGCCGCGGGCCTCGACGGCCGCAAGGAGGAGTCGTTCGCGCCGGTCGACTCGGCTGAGTTCAGCCACGGCTCGGCTCTGAACATCAAGGTCATCTCGGGCTTCATTTGCGGCCAGCTCAGCTCCAACTGCAAGGCTTCCGCGGATGCTGTGTCGACCTGCAACAGCGCTGCCACGGCTGCCAACGCCGCTACCGGCCAGGCTGCGGCGGACGCCTTCAACAGCGCCCTGGGTGTGTCTGCATAAATTTGTGGTCTCTGATTCTTTTTGCTGTAGGGCTCATTGTGCCTCTTTATCATCCCACTTTATCGACTGTCCTTACCGTAGATGAGGAGGGGGGCTCCTTTGGCCGCTTACAACATAGGAAATACGAAATATCAAATTATGTATCCAGTACGCTCTCCTTTTTATTTTTTATTTTTATTTTTATTTTGGTGATGTTCCAGCGGGTTTATGGGCGATTGGGATTTGGTTGACGACCTTTGTTTATTTTTTTATTTTCCTCCTTTCCTATTTCTCTCTTTCCTTATGACGGACGACTTGGTTAACACTGTGAGGGTTTTGAAGCCTCTTTTTTCTTTTTCTTTTACAAGAAAGAAACTAAATAGCTCTTCTTTTACATAATAGAGTATACTTCTTTTTTTTCTTGCTACTCTCCAACTCATGACATGTTACCCGTACGCAATATCAACGTGAAGTAATGGCAGGTAGCATGCATGATCGGCCGTCACCTGTCAGACATGGCTTGATGTCTTACGGTCTCTTGGCAATGCGCGAAGGAGGGTACGTGGGCGGGAAACCAAAGGCGGACGGGAAATGGATGACGAAATAGTGTATGCATGCGACCGTGAGACTATGCGCCTTCGTTTAGCCAGAGACACAGGCTTGGCAGTGGAGATAATGATCGTAAGTGTTGAAGCAATATTGCAAAGTGATATTGACCGTTCATTTGTTCAAAATTATGTACCACAACATTACTAAGTGACAAGAGCATTCATGTCTAGTTTCATAATTTTGAGATTGTATTTATAGGTGCAAAATTAGAAGAAAAAGAACGCAGCAACGAGATCCGCTCAGGAACGAGACAAATATTGCCGACAAAAAAAAGAGACTCAAATCTCGACATGAAAATAAATGTAAATAAAATAGAACTGTGTTGTTCTAAAAGTCGCTAGTATTCCCAAGAAAATAAACAAAAGTTGAAAATAAAAAGACAATCAGGAGAAACTCAACCCGTATGTCCTTTATTCGGCAAACCCGGCGCAGTGGCCACACAGCTCCCAGTCGGCGCCGGCTGTTTGCCGCCACGACGAGTGCGCCACCATCTCCAGATCCTCAATCTCGTCCCGCTTGCTCTTGCCCTTGCCATCGCCCGACGTCCGCCGCGACACGGTCACCCGGTAGACGGCCGCAACGGCCATGAGGTCGATCTGGACGACCTTGATGTCGTGGAACTTGTATGACAGCAGGGGCGCCATGTTGGACAAGGCCTTTTCGACGTTTTCCTTGCCGGCGGCGACGTTGGCAAACTTTTCCCCACCGCCCTCGTCATCATCGGCAGGCGGGATGAGCGGGCTGGTGATGACGCAGTCGTTGGCCATGTAGGCGACGGCCGTGGCGGGCTCGTCGCAGAGGGCGCGCCAGAGCTGGGTGTCCATGGCGCGGCCGGCGGCGACGTTGCGCTGCAGGATGGTGGAGAGGCGGCCCTTGTTGTCAGGGCCGATGTCCTGGGTCGACATGTCCTTGACCTTGTCGTAGCTCTCGTTTGTGAGGCCGAGGACGGTAGGCATTGTGGTGGTTGGTAGTCGTGATGGTTGTATAAGGGACGGTGGTGGTGATATTCAAGTGTCTGTTTTGCGTGGTGGTTTTGGTGTAAGTCGTCTTGGGTTGAAAATAATCTGTTCAACGTTGTGCATCGAAAAGAGAAGGTATCGACAGGCCCAGCTTCGGATCGACTCGACCAGGACGGGTCTTTGTTTATATATACGTATTTAGCTTCATCTCGTTTGTCTCTTTCTGTGTTCCGTCATTTTCAGTCACTCTTTTCCCGTATTTCGAGTCTCGATCGCGTGGCAAATCATAGATCAGTACATGTCCCACACGCACACATACAAGCACAGAAAAAGTGGTCGTGTGGAGAGACAGTGTGTCACGTTTGGCAGGGTTTGTTTGCTTGATTGTGTGTCCGCACAATTTATTTTGGTGATATTGTCGATAAAGTGCGCTGTACGTATTGTTCCCACCCGTAAATGGTTGACAGTGTTGACGTCAGTGGCTCGCACGGGCGACCCTCCGCCCCCAGTCTAGCCCTCCTGCCCCGGCCTAGCCGCCCGGCTGCCCTGCCGCTAACACCACACAGACCACGCCCCAGGCCAACCCCCTTCCAGGTCGTCACCGGGCCAGGCGTCTACATCGCTGCCCTTTTGAAACAGCAGTGTCTTTAGCCTGCACTAACGGCCATTAAAAGAATAATAAAAAAAAATTCGACGCAAGAACGGATCTCGTCTAAAAAACAAGATTTGTTGCCCAACCCTCCCACTGCAACCCACACCTGTCCCGCCTAGGAGACCAGGCTGTGATATCATTTATTCTGCCCACTCCTGTCTGCAGGTAGCCTTCGTCTGGGACAGTGGAGCTTGGCCGCTTGGCTGGACTTGGTCGGGTAGACGACAAACAACATTTCGCTGTTGGCCGTCTTGGTCTGCTGCACGCACTTGATGGAAATGTGAGAGGCATAGATTTTGATACTGTCTCGACTGTCAAAAGTCTTTGCATCTCCACGTGGGATAGGATTGGACTGTGTAGACTGCAGAGAAAGCTCACGGCAGACTCAATGAAGACAACAAAGCCAAGGTGCTTGCCACAACTTTTTGAGACAAGCAACTCGACGCACACTTTTGTGAATGGTGGTGTGTTGGCGTGACGGTCGACGACAGGACTACCATTTGCTGACGTCGACAGGACGAATGTTTGATTCGAGGCGCTCACATACTCCGTATGCATCCACATGCTTGTCTTTTGTATTTGTTTTTATTATTAATTTGTATTGGGTATGTTTTGATGGACTTTAACTTACACCGTACTATATTTACGTCTTTTCTCATTGTCTTCATGACTACAAGTTCGTCGACGCGATAAATATTAATCAAGGCTGAAAATCAATCTTGGACGAGCTCAAGCAGATGCCCGTAGCATAAATGTACACTCCGTCTTGAGCATCAGTAGAGCACTCGTTCATACCTTGTGTCCGTTTCTTTTGTTGATGTCCGTGACTAGATTCAAACAGAAACTCCTTTAGACTTCTATTCTATGCATGAATGCGAGCAGAAAATTGGCGATAGACAGTTGGGACCGACAGCAGACACCCTACACTATGGTCACAGTGCTGCCCGTCGTCATAATCGTCACCTGTTCCTGCATGAAGTATTCCTGGTCCGGCGACACGTCCCGCTTAAATTCCGGGTCGGCAAACGCCACCGTGATGGCATTGGGGTCTGTGAATTCAAAGATGGCACAGCCGTCGTATTTGCTGAGGAACTCGGAGTCGACGCCGGTCGGCGCGTTTGAGCCGGTTTGGACCTGAAGGTCAGCAAGGCTTTTTGATAAACTAAGAGAGGTCCTCCCCCGAAAAATTTAGAGGACAAACATACCTGTTTGTAGGTGAGGCCGTGCTTCTTGGCCCAGGGCTTGACGAGCGGTCCGTGGACGACTTCCCAGTGCGTGTAAAAGTCCTCGAGGGACATGCCCTCTTTGCGCTTGATGAACGCGACCATGGTGTAGGATGTGGGAGGCATTTTTGGCGGCGGCTGGGGTTCAATAAGATATTTGTTGTCCGCTTTCAAACTCTCAGAAGAGAAGCGACCATTCTCATCGTGAGTCGATGTCCGCCATCTTATATCAACGAGGCGTGGTGTTGCTGGCCCGGGCCTCCGGCACCCCGCAGCGTCAAGCGGATAACCATACCCGCCTAAAACGAGCGTCGCGCACCGGAAGCCCCAAGACTAGTCTGTGATTCTCTGAGCAGATGCACTAACAATGGGCCACTACCAGCGGCATCTTACGGCGTAACAAACTCCGGGGCTGGGGTGGTGCTCCGGAAGGCATCCTATAACTGTCTTCATTTTTCACTCAGGAACGGTCATATTGATGCAACTGGAGAGGGCTGTTCTCCTATCTAAGCAAAGTGCCACTTTGTAAGCTAAACCAAATGGCAAGACGTGCCGCCAACCGCCTCCCACCTCTTTCTAGTACCAGCCAAACTTCTCGTTGGCAACCCAGTCCACATCCTCCGACGGGGCCTTGCCATGCCACCGCAGACTCGGGATGCTGTCCTTATCCCGCGACACCTCCTTGTACGCAATCCCGCTTCGCTCTGCCAGAATCCGCTGCGCCGGCGTCGGGTTCCATAGCTGCACCTCGCCGCACCGCCACGCCGCCGCCTCGCCCTGCGCCATGCGCACAATCGCCGCAAAGCCGTCGACGTGTTGCTGCGAGATGGGCACCTCGCCCGGGTCTGCCGGGAAGTCGTCGTCTAGGTCTTCGAGCACCACGTGCAGAATGTACAGCGTATTGCCCTCGCCGTTGAGCGTCTTCAGGCCGCTGTAGTACCCGCGGGTCCAAATGACCCAGATGCTGCGCTGCTTCTCGACAATGACACCGCTGCCGTCGGGCTTGGGCGCGTTGTTCAAGGTGCATAGAGCGCCCCGCACCGTCGGTGTCTTGCTGAAAATGTGCTTGGTCATGTAGTCCTCGCGCATCAGGTGCCACAGCATCGTGTTGAGGTCCGGCACGAGCGTGACGCTGGGCCCCGCGAGGCTGGGCCGGCCGCTGCCGCCGCCCAGCACGGCCCGCCGCGTGGCCCGCCGGATGAGCCGCGCGCGCAGCAGCTGCACGTCAATCGGACACAGCTCCGTCAATTCGTGGTAGCCGAGCGGCGTGACTGTGAAACTGCCGTCCTCGCTGTGCACAGCCTTGGACGTATAGGACGCTGCGCCGTCTTCCGTTTCCGAAAGGGGCAGCGCCAGCGGCGGGAACGACAGGTGCGTGCTGGGGAACGCCGGCCAGCCCTTGCTCGCGTAAAAGCGCTTGCCAATGTCCGAGTAGAGCACCGAGAACAGCGTCTTGGGCGCAGCGTCGTTTCCGTCTTCCTTGCTGTCCTTCTTGACGGCCATCATGTTGGCGCCCACTTCTTCGTGTACCGGGCTGGTCACCTGCCACCGCTCCAGCCGGTGGCCCAGCTCTTCCAGCATCCGTCCCGCGTAGCCCTTGCCCCGGTACACCGGGTCCGTAAACACAGACGCTATCCCGTGCGCAATGCCGTCCACCACGATCGCCGTCGTCGACGCCTCGGCCGACATGGCGTGCTTCCGCAGCGTCTCGCAGCTCGACAGGATCGGCCGATCGTTGACCGGCCGCCGGCTGTCCGTCAGGATCCAGTGCGTGATCCCGCTCTCCATGGCCAGCGGAACCGTCGTCAAGTACTCCTCGCGCTGCAGGTAGTCGTCTAGGACGAGGGCGTTCCCCCACATGGTGTGCGTCAGTTCCCAAACCTTGCGGCGCTCTTCCGCCGTCGGGAGCGCGAGGATGAGGGCCGGGTCCGTCGCCTCCGGCAGGCTCTCGTTGTAGCCTGTAGAGCCCATTGTGTATGGCGATGAAGCAAAACAGTGCTGTTGAGTGTCAGGGCCTCGTCGTTTCGTCGTAAGAGTTTGCTGTAGATGGATCGTGCAAGTTCCGCTCGGGTCTTCCAGTATTCCTCCTGTTCATTTACGAATGACGAAAAAGGAAGGAGGAGCCGATTGCAGTCGGCTTCCTCGTTCGCGGGGGAAGGTGCGTAGGCGTGCGTGGGTCTAGCGTCAGCTCTTGCTTAGTTTGATGCAAACTGGCAGATAAGGAAAGAAGTTGATTTCGAGAAACGTGTCGCAATGAAGATAAAAGAAACGAGAGATGCTTGGATGCAGGAACCGGTGTGTATATATATATATATAGGTCCACAATGGAAGATACAATGGAACAATAACAGAACCTGGAGAGGGCAGATCGGCAGCACTAGGTACAGCAACGGCCGGCCTTGGCCAATGTAGTTTGGTTTAACGGGTTACTTTCTACGGAGGACGTTGAGAACAGAATCCAGGAAAAGAAGGCGCTTGTGAGCTTGTGACTAAAAGCTCAGTTCGTGATTGGCGAGCAGAAACAGAGTAAACGGTACAACCCATCAAGAGCAGTATTTTTGCATGTATCTCTGTACTCAACGGGCAAATAATCAAACCGCACTTGCCCCAAACAAGCAGGACAGAGTGGTGGAGAACGTTCGTGGTCGTTCCTGCCGTTGTCGTCTTTGTCATGGAGATGGAAATGCCTTTTTTTTTTTAACGTTTTCGGCGAAATCCACGTCACCGAAACAGCGGACAGGATGTACGGGGAGCTGTTCAAATCGGAGTCCCTTTTTATGTTGGACAATTGTTGCTTCATACTCCGTATACCGTGTCATTCACCGAGAAAATCAACGGGCTTGAGACACTTCCCGAACGGAAACGGCGAGGCGGGTCACCTTGTTCTTAGCGTTTAAGCCGACGATAGGCGGCCCACAGGCACCATTGGAGATGGAGCGAGGGGAAGTACTTGCACCATCTATGAGGGGCTGTTCAAATGACCACTTTTTAATGGCTTTGAACTTTGCCTTGAACGGATTTGGAGTTTGCTTCGCCATTGGATACGTCTGTTCACCGACTCGCCTTGACCTTTGAGGTCCACCTTCGTTCCAATCTTGTGTGGTGCGAAACATGGCACGAGACCACTCGTGCCCAGATGATTGTAAACACCGAAACGGAATAAGAAGATACGTAAAATGTATTGTGTATTGTATTGGCGCCGCCATGGGCCTCTTTTAGACTTCCCTTTTTTTCTATCACAAGTACATTGCCGAAACATGGACCTTTAATACATATCCGCCATTAAACTCAATGCCATAAGCTTGCCCGAAACCGCCCCCTTTTAATGGCCGTGTCCGTCATCCTCCTGCCGCTCTTCCGGGTCCAGCTTGATCAGCGTGTCGATGCGCATGATGCTGATGCACGCCTCCACCGCCGACTTGAGCTGCCGCACCTTGCTCATGCTCGGCTCGAGAACACCTGCCTTGATCTCGTCCACCACCCGGCCCCGCATCAGGTCCAGGCCGTAGTTCTTGTAGCCCTTCTTGCGCGCAATCGCCTTCTCGTCGTCCAGCTGCTGCTGCTTGGCCGCCGCGGACTTGCCTTGAGAGGCTGCCGCCTGCGACGCAAGCTGCTGTGCGTCCTTGGCACCGCCGGCGGCGCTCGCCGCGCCCGATGCAGCACCGGCCGCACCTGCCGATGCCGCCGCACCCGCTGCGCCGTGGCCGCCCGCCGCCGGCTTGTCCAGTACCCGTTGGGACAGCGCATGTCGTGACCGCAGCTGAGCCACCAGCTCCGAGGCGTCCTTGGCCGCGTTGACAGCCAGCGTCTTGGGGATCACCAGCAGCGACTGCGCAAACTCGCCAATGGCGAGCTGCTCACGCGAGCCCACGGTGCCCGCGTACTCCTCGAGGTAAATGTGCAGGGCCGTCTCGACGGCGCCACCGCCGGGCACAATGCTGCCGCTCTCGAGCGTGCGCTTGACGGCCGACAGCGAGTCGTGCACGGAGCGCTCCATCTCGTCGAGCGAGAAGTCGTTGGGGCCGCGCAGGATGATGGACGCCGAGGAGTGCACCTTGGTGCCCTTGACGAGAATGCACTCATCGTCGGAGATGCGCACCTGCGAGACCTCCTCGGCGTGGCCGAGGTACGACGCCTCGAAGCGCTCGTCGCCGTTGAGGTCCGACAGCGTGCTGAGCAGCGTAGCACCGGTGGCGCGGGCAATGCGCCGCAGGTCCTCCTTCTTGCACCGGCGCACGGCCATGGCGCCGCGCTCGATAAACAGCTTGAGCACGAGGTCGTCGATGCCCTTGGTGGTCAGGACGACGTTGGCGCCGGCCTTGAGGATCATCTCGACGCGCTCAATGACCATGCCGGCCTCGCGCGCGCGGATCTGCTCGAGCTGCTGCGGGTCGTCGACGGTGATCTGCACGCCCAGCTTCATGCGCTCCTTTTGCAGGTTCATGTCCAGAATGGCGATCTTGGCGTCCATTATCCGCGTTTTCATGGCCTGCGAGGCCACCGTGCAGTTGAGCGCATAGCCCTTGACGAGCACCGACTCGGTCGAGCTCTTGCCGTGGGCCTTTAGGATGTTGACGGCCTTGACCGGGTACTTGGTCTCGCCGTTGCGGGTGTTGACCGACTTGACGGCCTGGAGCGCGTCGACGACCATGTTGGCAAAGAAATCCGAGTCGGAGCCAATGATCTTGCTGGACATGGACGTCTTGGCGATGTTGATGAGCGACTCGCGACCCAGCTGCTCGACCTTGATGCTAACGTTCTCGTTCATGTACTTGACGGCCTCGCGCAGGGCCAGGCGGTAGCCCGTGATGATCGTTGTTGGGTGTATGCGGTTCTTCATCAGCTCGTTGGCGCGCCGTAATAGCTCCGCCGCGATCAGCACCACGGATGTTGTGCCGTCGCCCACCTCCTTGTCCTGCTGCTGTGCCAGGTCGACCAGGATCTTGCCGGCCGGGTGCTCGACGTCGAGCAGCGTGAGGATCGTCGCGCCGTCGTTGGTCACCGTCACGTCGCCAATGTCATCCACCATCATCTTGTCCAGACCGCTGGGGCCAAAGGAGCTCTTGACCACGTTGGCAATCGCCTGTGTTGCCATCACTGGGGGCAGGGAGCGTCAGTACGGGAACCTGGGCAACAAAATGACACAACCGACTCCCAACCTACCGTTCTGATCACGAATGTCGGTGCCAGAAATCTTCTGGCCACCCAAAAAGAGCGTCCCCTGCCGGGACTGCTCGAACATGGACGTCATGGCGATGGCGGTGTGGATGGAGGCGAATGCGAATTGAAAACGGGCCAAGTATCACGGAAACGATAACTGCAAAGATCGATCGATTCTCATCCGGGGGTGGGAGTGCTGTCGACGTTATACTGCCGCCTGGTCGTGAGGGGGGGATGTTGTGCTTTTCGACCTGGATGTAGCTTCTTTTACCAAGGCAGAAATATTTCGTACAGTTTGAGTGGCTCTGAAAAATAGGAGAGCTTCGCCAGCAGTAGCTCCAGACGTTCGCTGTTGGGGCCTGCAAGTTGGCTTACAATAGGGGCAAAAAAAGAGGGGAGCCGTGGAGGGGGATAGAAGTAAGGGGAAGCCTCGACCTTACCATCAGTAGCCCTGTTGGTAACGGATTCTTCAGTGCTCCATAGCACTTTCCTGATATTTAGACGGAAAATTAGTTGATCCATGCCCTGCCGGCACAGGGGGAAGGAGGGACCTGGCAGAAAAGTTGACGAGCAGGTGCAGCTAGGACACACCGCTTTCCCCTCTCGGTTGGCAGGCAAGGAAGAGATAAGGAGGTTCCACGAGCACTAGCCCCTCTATCAGCGCCTGAAGCGAACCAGGGGCCCTCGCGTGCGGGGCAACTAGAAAGATTTTGGCATTGCAGCCGCCAAAGAGTCAGGCGGCACGGCGACAAGACAGGGAGGTAAAGAGCCCTCCAAATAAATAGACTAATATACCTGAGATTGTTCCCAGCCTGAAAAAAATAGCAGTTGGGATAAAAAAATAATCACCGGAGAAGACGACACAGCTGTCCGGGTGACTCACGGAAGAACGAGCAGTGCGCATTTTGAACGACTTGAGCGTGTTTATTTTGTCCTCAAAAGTGGCTGCATCGCCAATTTCACGACATCACCAAAATATCACCAACTATTGACACCCCTGTAGCCATCAACAAACATGGCCGACGCAGCAACCCCCGCAAGCACGGAGCCCTCCAAGAGCGCGCTCAAAAAGGCGGAGAAGGCGGCCAAGATGGCCCAGGCCAAGGCGGAGAAGGCGGCCAAGGCGGCAACCCAGACCGTTGCCGTAGTGGGCGGCAAGAAGGCGGACGACATCATCGGCATCACCGTTAGCAAGGCCGACCACTTTGCTCAGTGGTACCAGGAGGTTGTGCTTAAGGCCGAGATGATCGACTACTACAACGAAATTGCCGGCTTCTACATCCTGCGCCCGCCTGCCATGTACATCTGGAACGTAATTCGCAAATGGTTCCAAGAGCGCATCGAGCACATGGGCGTCGAGGAGACCAGCTTCCCCATGTTCCTCTCGGCCAAGTCGCTCGAGAAGGAGAAGGACCACGTCGAGGGCTTTGCCCCTGAGTTGGCCTGGGTGACGAAAGCGTGAGTCACCCCCGATCCTTGGGATATCTTGATTATGAGCCTTGTGTTTCCAACCCTTTGTACTGACTGCCACAGCGGCGACAAGGACCTCGAGGTCCCCGTGGCCGTCCGTCCCACCTCCGAAGCCGTCATGTACCCCTACTACGCCAAGTGGATCCGCAGCCACCGCGACCTGCCCTTCCGCCTCAACCAGTGGAACTCCGTCGTCCGCTGGGAGGCCAAGCAGACGACCCCGTTCCTGCGCGCCCGCGAGTTCCTGTGGCAGGAGGGCCACACTGCCCACGTCTCCGAGAAGGCTGCTGGCGAGGAGGTCCTTGAGATCCTCGAGCTGTACGCCGGCGTCTACGAGCAGCTGCTCGCCGTCCCCGTCGTGCGCGGCCGCAAGACCGAGAACGAGAAGTTTGCCGGCGGCTACTACACGACCACTGTTGAGGGCTACATCCCCACCAATGGCCGCGGCATCCAGGGCGCCACCTCCCACTGCCTGGGCCAGAACTTCAGCAAGATGTTCGACATTACGGTTGAGGACCCGAACCAGAAGGGCCAGCACATGCATGTCTGGCAGAACTCGTGGGGTCTGTCCACGCGCGTCATTGGCGTCATGGTCATGATCCACGGCGACGACAAGGGCCTCGTGCTCCCGCCCCGCATCTCCAAGGTCCAGGCCATTCTGATCCCTGTCGGCCTGACCGCCAAGATGACGGCCGAGGAGAAGACGGCACACGTGGCCAAGTGCGACGAGCTGCTCGCCCAGATCAAGAAGGCCGGCGTGCGCGCCGACATTGACGTGCGTGAGGGCTACACCCCCGCGTGGAAGTTCAACGATTGGGAGCTCAAGGGCGTGCCGCTGCGTCTCGAGTTTGGTCCCAAGGACGCCGCCAAGGACGTCATTAGTTATGCGCGCCGCGACACGGGCGAGAAGGGCACGATTCCGCTGGCCGAGCTGGCGACGGCGGTGCCGGCGCTGCTCGAGACGGTGCAGAAGGACCTGTACGACAAGGCCGATAAGTCCTTCCGCGAGCACCGTCTGGTGATTAAGGATTGGAGCAAGGTGGTGCCGGCTCTGGACAACAAGAACGTGGTGCTGATTCCCTTCTGCCTGGACCCGAAGTGCGAGGACCGCATCAAGGACCTGACCAAGAGCGACGAGGTGACGGAGGGCCCTGATGGCCAGAAGGCCCCTTCGATGGGCATGAAGAGTCTGTGCATTCCCTTTGAGCAGCCGGAGGAGAAGCTGGCCGAAGGCACCAAGTGCCTGAACCCCGAGTGCGAGCGCACCGCCAACACCTGGGTCATGTTCGGCCGCAGTTATTAGAGTGTGTGGAAAGCGAAGCAAACAAATAAAAGTAAGACGCGGAGAAAATATTGTTTAGAGAAAGCGGGTGCAACTGTAGGAAAGCGAGGATTTTGTTTTGATTTAGATTGCACGTCATGCGTTGTACGACTACGCTTTCACGACTACACGATTATTGCGTTTTACTCATACATCGTGTGATTACAAGAGGCATGTGGGACATGGACAACACGACGACGCGCGGTACGGAGAGCGACTGAATTTCTGATAGCTTTGGCAATGAGCATGTGAAAACAATAAGTAAAATAAAATTTCATATGTAACAAACATAACTCTTAAAAATTGGAAATGTGACGCCACCAAAAAATTCACGCTAGAGAGAGAGACTGTCATCATTCTCCGTTGTCCTTATCCTTGAATGACCACCACCAACCATTACGTGCACCACATGGCAGCTCTTCCTAGAAGCCGCCCTTGCCCTGCACACGCTTGATGGCGCCCACGAAGCCCCTGGCCCAGCTGAAGCGTCCAGGGTCGATGCCCAGCGCACCGTCGGCTTCCTTCCCCTCGTGGTCGCGCCACAGACCCTCCTGCTTGTCGAGCCCGCCATACAGATGGGTATTCTCGTTGCGGCGCAGGGCATCAATCCATGCATGGCAGACGTCGGGGCTTTCCAGCATGACATTGATCTCCTGGCTGTGGTACCAGCTCTGCGTGTCTTGGTTGCCGTTGCCCATGATGCCAATCGTCTCGTCGACAATCATGAGCTTGATGTGGCAGTCACGCTTCTTCTTGCTTTGCGGGATGGGCCGCGTCTGGTCCTTGGCCACGTACCAAAAGTAGTGCAAATGCTGACGGCCCGTCTCGGAGAGTGCCTGGTACAGCTGGTGGGCGATCATTTCGTTGGTGCCGCCCTGGCGCGGCAGCAGTTCACCCATGTCGTTGTAGCCGAGACACACGTACAGAATCACATCTAGGCCCCGCTCACACGCCTCGTAGATGGCCGGTACCAAGGGCTCGGCGTTGAGCGTAGGCGTCTGGATGAAGACGTTCTTTCGCGCATTCTTGAGGGCCGAAAGCCACGCCGCATTCTGGGGCTGCACCACCGATGAGTGCGTCGGAGGACCAAACGGTGGACGGTTGACCATGGCAATGGGGAACGGCTCGTGGGTGGCGTGGGGTATGTAGGGTGTCATTTCCTCGCCCTCGCTCAGTTCTGGTGCATCGGCCTTGAGGTGGTTCACGGTATGGTTGAGCAGCCGGCTTATGGCCTCCATCTGTGTTTCACCTGGCTTTGCGGAGACGGACGTCTGCACGCGGGTGACCTCGCCTGCAATATCTCTGTCGTATTGCGGGTGCTCGTTTGTGCTTTGTGGTAGGAGTGTATCGGAGGCAGTGGGCTGGTGGATGGACGCGGCAGACATTGGCTGCTTCCCGCTGCTCAAGAAGGAAATAGTGGCAGGGTCCGGTCCATTCGGCTCGTTGGGGCTGGATTTGATAACCTCCTGGGTCTCCTCGGCACTACCCGTATTCCCTTCTTTAATCTGTGCAGCAGTCGCCTTGTCTATTTCTGGATTCCCTAAGCTGCTGCCGCCACTGGTTTTCGAGGCATGCGGATGAAGCGTGCTGGCAGTGGTCGTCGGGCCGGTGACAATATCGGACCGGTGCACGTTATCACTCTCAACAGGTGCGTACGCGGCTTTTGCGTCCAGCGCGCCCGGCTCACGCACGCCTCTCGCGTCGACGATCGGGCCAGCCTGTACCGCATCTGGTGTCGTCTGCGACTGTTGTGGTGCGGTAGAGGGTGATTGTGTGCTGGCATTCGCTGGTAGGGTGGTGTTGGCTTTGCTAGGTGCCGCACCGTTGATGCTGAGCCCGCCGGCCGCGGCAGGCGAGTTGTAGCTCGGCAATGGAGGCTCCATCTTCTTGTGCCAGGACATGAGGGCCATGTCGTAGAAGGAATCGACAATGGGGCCTTCGTAGTGGGCCATCATCTCCAGGTTGTCATTGTCCTGGATGTTGTTGCTCTGCAGAATGGCAATCTTGCGGTCGACCACCATGTACTTGGCGTGGAAGGTGCCGACCATTGCCTGGTGGTAGTTCATGACCTGCATGTCGATGTTGGGTATCTCCTCGGGCGATGGAATCATGACATTCTTGCCCGTGTACTCTTCGACGCCGACAAGGTAGTGCGGGTCGAGCAGTTGTTTAGCACTACCGCGGTCGTAAATGACCTTGAAGACAACGCGCTCGCCTCGAGCGCCAGCGCGGCGGTCGAGTTCACGCATGGCGTTTGTGATATAGCGCGAGGCAACACTATCCTGCCAGTAGTTGGTCGCCAGAAAGACCTCCTTTTCGGCGCGAGCAATGACATTGGCCATGTGCCGTGCAATATCCGGGATGGTTGAGATCACCGTAAGCGGTGCTACGCCGCAGCTGCCCAACAGTGACGGGCTGACCATAGCCCGATCGGGGCACTCCTCGATAACCGCCAGAACATCACGGTAGATCTTTGTGGCCGTAAGCGGAAGGCACTTATAATAGCTCACAAAGAGACAGAGCACTCACCTTCAAGAAGAGCTCGCTGGGTTGTGTGGGACCCCATTTGCCGCATTGTGCCGCGCGCTGGAGGTCGTCGACTTGAGCGGTTGCTGCCTTGTCATTGGCGTCCTTGGTATGGCTGTACTTCCCATAGAGTGTCTGCCAGGCATCGCCGGCCGCCAATGTGGGATCGGCAGCCACCAGCGACGACACACTGTTTTTGGAGGTGCAGAGCTCGACGATGCCGTTGCCAAGCGTCCCCTGCTTGAGAATCCCAAAGTCTTTGGTCTCCATCATGTTGTGAGCGGAGGTGCTCGTTGATCGTCGTAAGGATAAGGCTGAACGATTGGACCAGAGGTTCTTTTCATATTATTTTTTCCTTAAACTCTGTATGGTCTGGTCTGTAAGATGTGTGGAGCTTGCGAAACAGGCGATGGGCTGCGTCAAACATGACTCTATTACGGAATAGTCGCAGATTGCATCTTTGGAGATGCCAAGAGAAAGAAAGTCAATGCCAAGAACGGGGGTTGCAGCTGCTTTAAAGGAGAACAGTGGAGGAAAGCGCGACTGTGCAAGGGGTAAACATTGAGCAAGTCCCAGCAATTGGCTTATTGTCTCAATTCGGGAAGGTGGGAGGGGGAAGAGTCAGGTTGGGGATAGGTGTGTCGTTCAATGGGATCGTCATTATACGTCACCACTGCTTTGAGAAACAGGCTACGAAATGTGGTAAAAATGTACGGAATGGGAAAGTACAATGCTCACTTGCACACTAGCGAGACTTGCGACTTGGTATTGCAGCTCGGGAGAGGAAGGCGCTAACCAACCACGGCCTTTCTTCTAGCCATGTTTAACCTAGCGGAATGCTCCTTCCATGTCCTGCTCCAGAAAGCTGCGCGGTGGCGTATGCTATGTTGGGTATTGCCAGTCGGCAATCGCCAGCAGAGGCCCTGCCTTTCCTGGCCGAAGCATGTCAAAGCTATATATCGTAGCTATGAATGCGGCGACGACTGGGATGACGTCAGTGGTGTGCAGAAGCCACTGGTGTTAGCCTGGATGGGGCGCGAGAGTGGCGCCATACGCCGCTGTGACTGAGGCTGGTACAGCGGAAGACTGGCTGAAGGCGTGTGCCTGCCACTATTTTCGGGTGGCCCCGTTGAGACGCTTCGACGTATTGAATGCTACCAGATTAAAATGCAAGATATTCGTGGCTAGGCACGTTATTTCCATATACCCGGATACGCTTTACGGCAACGTCTGTCCTATTGATAGAGCGAGATTGAAGAAAGATGGGATGAGATCTGTCTTGGCAGGCCCCAATTTACAAGGTTGATTTAGAGGCCCCAATTGCAGGCTCCAATGGTTGGCCAGGCCTGTTGGCCAGAAAGGCGCTAAAGTGAAGGCGGAATGGCGTTCTCACCGCCTTTATCGCTAGGGCGATTCTGCCAGCCCAAAAAAAAAGTTTTGGCAGAAAACATTCGAGTCTCACGAGGACAAGCCGCCAAGGCAAAGAGCGCACTGCAGGAACAGGCACATTTCTTAACGGCCGCCCACGACTTGCCCGCTACCTAATTTTATCAGCTGCCCTCTTCACGATAATATTCGGAAACATCCAAAGCTCCACACTGCCATGCCTCCCGAGAAGAAAGAGCGCAGTGGCTCGCCCAGCCGGATCAACGATGCGCGGTTTGCCAAGTTCGAGAGCGACCCACGGTACCGACTGCCGTCGCGGCGTGACGCGAAAACGAAGCTTGACAAGCGGTTCAATCGGGTTTTGAAAGACAAGGAGTTTACAGCGACGACACAGATTGACCGGTACGGGCGCAAGCTCAAGTCGGACAAGAAGAAGAAGGCGCTGGAGCGTCTGTACGAGGTGGCGGACGAGGAGGAGGAGGATGACGAAGACAGCGTGGAGGATACCAAGGCCACGGCAAGCAAACCAAGTAAATCGTCCAAGACTTCACGCGCAAACTACGACGCGGCACGAGGCGGTGGATTCTCGGCCTCCGAGTCCGAGTCTGACGACGACGAAGACGACGACGACGACGACTCGGACGGCGAGCGTTTCGGTGACGAGGACGACGACGAGAACGACAGTGACGAGGCGGCTGTCGACACGCAGCAGTTCCGTGAGGAAGAAGCGGAGGTGCCGACGGGCGAGATCACACACCGGCTGGCGATTGTCAACCTGGACTGGGACCACGTCAAGTCGCGGGACCTGATGGCGATGTTTGCGAGCTTTGTGCCCCAAAACGGACGGGGACGGATCGAGCGGATCTCGGTGTACCCGTCGCAGTTTGGCAAAGAGCGGATGCAGCGGGAGGAGCTGGAGGGCCCGCCGAGAGAAATCTTCAAGGCCAATGGCAGCGACGAGGAGGAGGAGGACGACAGCGAGGGAAGCGAGGACTCTGAGGACGATGACGACGATGACGATGAGGAGGAGGACGACGACGACGAAAAGGTGAAGCAGGACCTTCTCCGCGAGGAGGACGACACAGACTTCGACAGCAACGCTCTGCGGTCGTACCAGCTGGACCGGCTGCGGTACTACTATGCGGTGATGGTGTGCTCGGACGCGGCGACGGCGGAGGCGATTTACCGGGCCACGGACGGCACCGAGTACCAATCGTCGTCCAACTTTATCGACTTGCGGTTCGTGCCGGACGACACGACGTTTGACGACGACGAGCCGCGGGACGAGTGCACCGAGGTGCCCTCCAACTACAAGCCGGTGGAGTTTGTGACGCAGGCGCTGCAGCACAGCAAAGTCAAGCTGACGTGGGACATGCACCCCGAAGACACGTCGCGCAAGGACATGATGAAGAAGGCGTTTTCGGGCACGCCGGCGGAGCTGATTGAGAACGACCTACGCGCGTACCTGGCGAGCGACAGCGACGGCGAGGACGGCTTCGAGGACGATGGAGAGGAGTTTGGTGGCGTGGACGAGAACGACGACGGCGAAGAGGCTGGCGATGGAGAAGGAAACGATGCCGAGGAGGAGGAGGAGGAGGAGAAACCTGCCAAGCTGAGCAAAAAGGAGCTCGCACGGCAAAAAATGCGAGCCGCGTTGGGCCTGGCCGAGGAGCCGGCCAAGAAGAGCGGCAGCAAAGACAAAAGGAACGGCCCTGTGGGCGGCATGCAAATCACGTTCACGCCTGCACTTTCGGACGGCGCGGCTGCCAAGAAGAAGTCTGGCGGCGCGGACGGCACCGAAGAGACGACACTAGAAAAGTACAAGCGCAAGGAGAAGGAGCGCAAGGCCCTGCGCAAGCAGAAGGCGATTGCCAAGCGCGAGGGCCGTGATCCCAACGCTGATGCCGAAGCAGAGAGCGATGTGGAGGTGGACGGCGGCCTCGCCGAGGGCGGTGACGACGAAGACCTTGGCTTCAACGATCCATTCTTCCTGGACGATGCACCGGGTGCTTTCGGCGCGGCCGGCGGCGCGGGCGCCTCCAAGTCGTCCATCCGCAAGGAGGAGCGGCTGAAGAAGCGGGCGGCGCGCGAGGCCGCAGCCAAGGAAAAGGAAGAGTCGCGGGCGCAGCTGGAGGCGCTGATGGGCGACGACAGCGAGGGTGCAGGTGAAAGCGCCGGCCACTTTGACATGCGCGAGGTGATGAAGGCCGAGAAGCAGCGGCAAAAGGAGGAGCGCAAGAAGAACCGGCGCAACCACAACCGGCGGCACGACGGCGATGCGGATAACGGAGAGGACGCTGGCGGCGTCAGCACCGCTGCCGTCCACGGGGTTGACGTGGCAGACCCGCGTCTGCAGGCAGTGTTTGCTGGCGGCGAGTTTGCCATCGACCCGTCGCACCCGCAGTACAAGGACACGCTGGGTCTGGAACAGATGCAGAACGAGGCGCGGCGGAAACGTAAGGGCGGCGATGGCGAGGATGGCGGTGGAGCTTCGTCCAAGTCAAGCAAGAAGGCCAAGACCAACTCGGCCCGCAGCGACGAGCTGGCCAATCTGGTCAAGTCGGTCAAGAGCAAGGCGAAGAAGGCGGCGTCTTGAGAGATGGAACGGTAGATTTGAATTTTTTGCATCAAAATGGGACAGACAAAAAGGCATGTTAGTCAGCCTCTACGGCCGCATTTCTTTTTGTTTGATTTTGTTTCCATACTCACAACATTTTGTAACATATTTGCGGCTTAGTTGGGCTGGCATGATTCATTATTTATTACGGTACAATATTGACACCCCAATTTTCTTTACGTCCACATCACATATACATGGTCTCAGTGTCGAGTCCGTCGTTGCTGGCTCCGTTGCCCAGTAGGCCAGGCAGCAACCACAAGTTCTGCTGCCACAGGGTCTGTGAGAATACACGCAGATTCTTGCGCTTCACGTCGGGCGCATGCAGCGGGTGCACTAGAATGCTGCGGACCTTGTCATGCAGAGTCTGGCCGACGGCGGCAGGATCGGGTAGAATATCACCGTAGGATAGGCCAGGGTGGTCGCGGCAGGCGCTGCTTTCGCCTTGTTTCCAGTTGGGCGAGAAGACTGTACCTGCTGCAGCTGTTGTCTTGTCCGCCGTCGTCGTCCCATCCGCTCCCTCCGCTTCCCACGAGACGAACTCGGGGACCGGCTCGGTCCCGTACGAGTACTCATACAGCTTGTAGAGCAGGCCCAATGTCTGCCCCCACGCAGCAGCCACCGGCCAGCGGGGCTCCCAGGACTGTATGATGCGCAGCAACAACAAAAACTTGGCGCGGGCCGCCGGTTTGGGGCAGCGGTCGCAGGTCTGGGTGTAGACGACCCAGAGGTGGACAGCGGCCGCAGTCACGAGAGCATTGGCGGCGATAGTGGACTGGAGCATAGCGCGGCCGCGGTCGCGTTCCGTTTGGAAGTCTCCGGCACCACCAGCCCCGCCTGGGCCGACTGTGGCGACCTCAGCCTCATCGCCGCCGTGGTACAGTAGGGTGGCCATGTCCGTAATGGTATTGACAGCATCGATGCAGGTGTCAATGAGCGGTTTGTGGGAGTAGTCGGGCGGCAAACCCGCCGCGTCAGAAGCCATGAGCGAGCGGTAGTCGAAGCCCATGCCCAAGTCAAAGCTGCTGCCGTTACTTCCGTCCGTCTCCAGCAGCGGGCTGTAGTACTGCATATCCAGCTGCGGCAGGTACTCGTGGTGCATGACACATCGTGCGTGGTGCAGCAGGAAATTGAACTGGACAAACATTTGGGCCTGCCCTGTCAGGCGGTGCAGTCGGTAGTTGGCGGCCGACCAGTGCATGGCAGGCGGCACGACCTGCGTGGCAAAGTCCGAAATGGCGTCGCTGGCCTTGGCAAAGGGCCCTGCCGGATCAGTCGGCGCATACGGAGTGCGGCGTCGGCCACCGGTCGCGTGCAGCAGGGCCATGTCGCCCCAGAGCCGCAGTAGGCAGAGGTAAAAGGGAGTGACGCTGGTGCGGGACAACGACAGCTGGCCGCCCTGCGTCTGATGGGGCGACTGCCCGCCCATGAAGTCGTTGAGCCACGGGCCCGGGTCGTTCTCGTCAAAGGCAAATGTGTTATCGGCGCACGGCAGACGCACGTCCTCACCGCCGCCGCGGCTCCCGTAGACAACATTGGTGGCAACACCTTTGGGGATGACAGGCGGCAGCGAAATGTAGAAACGATGGTGACACGTGTACGAGATCAGTCGGTCGACGACGAAACAAGCCCAAAAGGTGCGGCGGCGGGTCTCGCGCTGGCGGGGGCCAACATGGCGACGCGCCGACGTCGCGGTCGGCCCAAAGACAAAGGGTGCCTGCTGGTCGGCGTCAAGCTCGACACTCAGCTGCAGCGCGTCGGCCATGCGCAGGGCGGTACCGGCGTGCATCCAGGCCTTGAAGTCTTTCCAGGCGACGAGCTCGCGGACGGCCAGGACCAGAAAGGCCTGGATGGTGGGCACAGACGGCTGGTCCGTCAAGTGACGCCCCAAAGCCGAGGCCTGCCGTGCATAGAAATCGGACAAGCTGACAGTGCAGGCTGTCGGCAAGCCGAGCGTCGTGGTCAGGCGTCCCGCCTCGTCGACTGTCAGGTACAACGCCGCGAGACTGGCAATGGCCGTGGCCAGAACGGGCGCCTGTTTTTGCAGGCCGGCCATTGTGGTCGTCGGCTTGTGCAAGAACGCGCAGAATTCAACCTCATGGTGGCGCTCGAAAAAGATGTCAAGAAGCCGTTGGGGGAGGGCGACCGCTTGCGAGGGGCCCACACGGGCGTAGGCATCAACAGAAGGACTGATTTGGGTCGCTTGAGATTGTGCATATGTCGAGGGTAACGACTCGGGCGTCCCAGGTATGCCGGGGATGTCTGCACTGCTCGGGACATCTTGGAAGGAAGACGCGCCCGGCCACGTGCATGGGGTCTTGCGCTTCAGACAGCGCCGGCATTTTGGCCTCGTGCCGCTGCACTTGGTCTTGCTGCGTCGGCTACCCGATATCAAGAGTCAGCAACTTGTATATTTCATGGACTTGCTACATTGTCTGCTGCCTTGACAGAGTCAAAACTCACCACGCTTCGCACGCCTGAGGTGTTCGGCCGCCGACTTCTCGGGTCGGCATTGACTCCATGCCGAGGATGTGGATGCCGCAAAGTGGATGGCCCTGTCGTCCTCTTGTTCTATTGTGCTTTATTGCTATTTCTTACTGTAGATATTGTGTTTGTTGCTGTCGATGTCGAGGAGTCTCGATATCGGTTTTGTTTGGTCGTGTAAGTCGGGGGCGTCGGGTTGATCAATGGAGAGTCGTTGGATGCTTCGGGCGGGAAAGTGGGTCCTGTCGGAGTTGCTTTGTAAGGGCACCAATAAACGTCGGCAAAGCCGGCGGCTGTTTGTTGCTCTTCTAGCGGCCAACCGCCTAACGGATGCCCTGAAGCGCCACGACTGGCTCCAAGACACAATTGTAAGTCGGCTTATCCGACAAGTAAGCGATCCGACGGGTTTGGCATCACGAACAAAATAGGACGAAAATAAAAATAGGTATTTTAACCAATTCAAGGAACGCCAAACGTTATTTTCCAAAAGCAAGCAATCAGAGAAGAAAAAAAACAAGAACGAAAAACGAAGAGAACAAAAAAGAAATCAAAAGGCAGCATCATCAAACACAACAAGACCCACAACTTGACATACTTGACTCTTTGACACTTGAATCACCATGTCCACTCACAAGGCAGTCGTCACCGTGGCCGTACGGGCCCCCCTGGGTCTCATCGACGTCCCGACGCCAACGCCCACGGGCCGCGAGGTCCAGGTGCATGTCGAATGGACCGCTTCGACGCCGCTCGACGTGCACCAAAACGAAGGCGGCCTGCTCGTTACGCACCCCCAGGTCATGGGCGACGGACTCGCTGGTACCGTCACGGCCGTTGGGCCTGACGTCCAGAGTCTGCGCGTGGGTGACAAGGTGTTTGGCTTCGCGTTCAAGGACAACAAGCAGAAGGCCTACCAGGACTTTGCCACGGTCCCTGAGACGAGTCTCGGCAAGGTTCCCGCTGGTTTCTCCATGCAGGCGGCCGTCACTCTGCCCAACAACGTCGTCTCCATCTTCCATGCCGTCACAAAAGACTTTGATTTGCCTCTGGCGTGGCCCCGGCCTCCTGCGTCGTCCAATACCCACGCCAACACGCCCATCCTCATTTGGGGCGGCGCCTCGTCCTGTGGCCAGTACGCCCTACAGATTTTGAGCCAATGGGGCTACACCAACTTGTTGACAACCGCCTCGAAGCGCCACCACACAGACCTGCGCGGCCTCGGCGCCCGACATGTGTTTGACTATCACGACGTCGATGTAGCCGCCCAAATCCTCCAGGCAGTCGCTGAGGGGAGCGGCGCCAAAGCCGACCCTGCCGGGCCGGCCGTGCCGTACGTCCTCGACTGCATCGCCTCCCAGCAGGGCAGCCTCGCGCCCATTGCCAAACTGGTCCAGCATGGTACCATCGTCGCCGCCCTCCTGCCCGTCATTGTGCGCGATGCCACCGACGACGTCGCGCCCGAGTACACCATGGACACACAGGCTGCCGTCAACTGGGCCGACGGCGTCGACGCCCGTGGTGTGCGCGCGCACTTTTATCAAGAGGTACCCCCTTTCCGTCCCAGTGCAGATGTTGTCCATATGCCTTTATTCGTCGCTAATTTGTGTAGGACCCCTTCTTCAAGGAACACTTGCAGTCCACCATCGTTCCTGAGCTGTTGGCCACAGGCATCGTCAAGCCCAACAGGCAGCGCATTATCGAGGGCGCTACCCTCTTGGAGCGCGCTCAAAAGGCCTTGGATTTGTTGCGCAGAAAGGAGGTGAGTGCCGAGCGGCTGGTGTGGCGGGTGTCGGATCTGCAGCTGTAGGGAAATTGGGCAAGATGGACGGGTGTCGTTTGATTGTTTGCAAGCATGGATCAGGCAGAAAGTAGAACATCAAGACGCTGCAGGGGATGTAGGCAACGGGCGGAGCAAGTCTTCAAACAGTCGTTTAAAAAGCAGTCGCTTGGAAACCATATGACTCTGGCCGTGTCTTGCACTCGCAAAGGCATCTTCTCATCGCATACCGTCTTGACTTGGTGCGCGACGTCTTATCTGTTGTCGTCCGCGTGGCGTGTGCAGATTAGATGCTATTCGTGTGCAGGCTGCGTACGTGTTTGACGTGGGAGCGATTGAGTGGCAGATCCTAGGTGAAAATGCAACGAAACGCAACGCATGCCTTTGCTCATTCCGTCCCCCACAAGGCCACGATGCACGCACTTTCTTCCATACCGGACCTGCGTGACGCGTCGCTGAGCGAGCCAGTTAAGCCAATACGCCAGCTGCTGTGCACATCGCTCTTTCCTAGAAGGGTTTGTCGCCAGTCGTAGCAAGTCATATCAATTCGCACCTTCCTCTTCTTGATTTCGAACAACGTTGTCCGTTGGCCCTTGCCTTCTTGTCAAACTTTGTTTCGGTGTGATTTTACTTTATCTTGGCCTTTTCGTTTCGTCATTTTTTCTGTGCTCCCAACTCTACATCACTGCCAAGGAAGAAACAACACATGCGGCCAACTATCGCTAGACTCGGATGGCATTGGATGTGGTCGGCCCCGCCAAGGCCAAGTGCCATGGTCCCAACACTGCAATAGCGGCCGGGAGAAGGACTTGGCACGACCACAGATTCACTGGAAGCGGAAGTAGCGCGCCACAATGGGTCCAAGAACGGAAAGAGCCTGTAAGTGAGAACGGTTGGGAGTCGTGTTGCTGTTTTCTGGTACCTCTTCGCTTTCCAACGTTTTGATACTGCCGTTCTCTCTACAAAAACGTCCCGTAAGAATCTCGACGCGAACAACCGCTTCATTTTGTCCGTCATCCCTCGACAGTCAAGCCTCCCTTCCGAATTTACACGGCCAGCGATGCGAAGATAATGTGATAATGGAAGAAAGCAACTACTGTGTGGGTCCTGTTCGTCGTCATCCAACTCCCAGAAGCCAGCAGCAAAACTAACCCCTTTCTTCCTTTTTTATACAACACAGGGACTCGTCACATATTTGCGCGTCGCCGATCGCCTCCCTGCTTCAAACTTAAATTTCGGCTACCATCCATCTTCACCCTGCCAGCCTGTCGAGCCTGTCTTTCGTCTCTCAGCGTTTTGCGCTGATCTCATTGGATCCACTTTTTTCTCGGTCCACACTCCACAATCCAGGTCTTCGACAAGGCAGAATAAGATGGAAGAGGCGGATGCCCAGGGCGAAGTAATACGTTCTTGGTTTTGGTGTCTTACGAGGACAAGAGGCAGGGCCCAGAATTGTCAAACGGCAAACACCGGAGGGAGACAAAAAGATGGGCCGCGCCGCGCATAGCTTTCCTTGGGCCGCGTTTCTTTGTTCTGCATATGTATTACGGCATAGTCCCACGAAAGCCGCCATTTCGATTCTGGAGAAAAGCCCAGAGATGAGAAAACGTGAAACTGCCCTTTGTCATCTCAACGCAACTGATCCGGTCTTGGGCATTTTACCATTTGTACCTGCCAAGCTTTGCAACCTCGTATCGAGAGCGCAGCAAAAGAGGGAGGCCAAAGTCAATTCGATCTAACACGCCCGACCCAGGCCTCTTATTCAGAACTTTGCGCTGGCCATTCCTATTTTGACCTTCACGTTTCTAGGCCCCCCAAAGCTCCCCACCACCCTCCGTTGGCCGGCATCGAGCAGTCGGGCGTTGTACCGAATCTCACGACTGGCCGAACGGAGTACAATATGACACTCTGCGCGCATATTTGCTGAGCAGTCTGATTCTTTCGGCGGTCGCTGGAGGAGTACACGAGAATTACGGCTACGGCTTTCTCGTTTGACACGTCTTACGGATTCTGCCGAAGCCAACGGAGCTGGCGGGTTCAAGCTGGCCCCTCTTGGCGACACTTGACGACCACCAATCCTTACGTTGGTTTCTACTTTTCGCAAAACCCGGGATATCAACGCGCCCCGGATCAACCGGCAAGCTCAACATCGCCACGAAAAACGACGCGGAAAACACTTCGTGATAATTTTCACACACATCGCGACCATGACAGTGTCACCACATGACACAATGTTGTCCCGGTGGCAAACGCACATTGCCGAATATTCTGCGCGCCTGGCAGGTGCTGGGGCATGGTACACCAAATCCGATGCAGCATCCACGTCAGTACCGAAACGCGCATCAGCATTTTTATTTCGACCTCGCGTCGCTGGTGTTGCCCGGTTCCGACGAACAATGTTGATTCTTGCTGGCCTGTTTCTCTTCGCAATAGGCATGATGCACCTCAATGAGCAAGGCCACGGACTCTCCGTGCCAGATGGCATGCGACACCTGCCCTGGGGCGGCATGTCGGCGATCAACGCCACGAAACAAACGGAGGAGGAAGCGGCTGCTGCATCTGCGGCGGAGGCCAAAGCTGCAAAGTATGTTGCTAACATGGGCGTCGACGAGTTTGACACGACGACAACGACACATCTTCCACACATCCCTGCCAAGATTTGGCAAATCTACCTCGACTTCAAACCGACCGTTCTCTCCGTAACCGTCCTGGGCACCTGGCTGTCCCTCTCGCCGTCATACTCGTACACATTGTTGGACAAGGGCGGCGCCCTCAGCATGGTCCGCCGACTTTCCATCATGGCCACCCCTAAAGAGGGAGAGGTTCTGCAGCGCGTGCCCGTCTACCGAGACACTTTTCGCCAGACCACCGGCCCAACCGAGAGTGTGGACGACGGCAGCGTCAGCGACAGCGGAGCTGCCCCTATCCATGCCGCCGAATTCGAAATGAGAACGCTTGACTTTGCCCGCGACGCCCTCGCACAGTACAACGCCATGCAGCGGCGTGTGTTGCGTGCCGACTTTATGCGCTACCTCGCGCTCGCTCTGGACGGCGGTGTCTACTCGGACATGGATACAACGCTCGTGCAGCCCATTGGCGGCTGGGTTCCCGACAAGTTTCGGGCGGAAACACGCCTCATTGTCGGCCTCGAGTCCGACTCCAGCCCGCCCGTCAAGGACACCACCTACGAGGTCCAGTTCTGCCAGTGGACCCTGGCGAGCGCGCCTAACCACCCGACACTCTGGACGATGTTGGACCGCATTCTGGCCAAGGGCGCCAAGTTAAAAGGAGGCATCCTGGCGGGAAAACTGTCCGACAAGGATGTTCTGGCCATCACCGGCCCGGCCGCGTGGACCGAGGTCGTCTATGAACACCTGAACCACGTGGCCGGCACGGGCGTCGGGCAGCCGCGCATCACGTGGGAGACATTTCATGGCATGACAGAACCGCAGCTGTACGGGGACACGCTGGTACTGCCGATCGACGGGTTCGCAACGGGCGTGCCGCATTCGCACGCGAGCAGGAGCCGGTCGAAGCAGACGCTGGTGGAGCACCAGTTCCGAGGCCATTGGAGAGATGACAAGGGTTAGGGGATCTGATGGAGGGTTTGATGGAGGGCTTGAAGAATGCAGACTATGATTTCACGGCGTATATGGATACAGGTACAAGTTTGGATACTAACGCGTGGGCTCGATGGCGTTTAATTACATTAGGAACATCTTGCCGTAAATTTTGGTTTATGGAAAAGTACGGAATTATTTTGGCGTATTAAAAGTAACATGAAAGTTTTGTTGAAAATTGAATATGGATAAAAAATGAATGCAAAGGAAGTAGAACGGAAATGGAAAACATGACCAAAAAAAGAAAATCAGAGTAGACCACTCCTCAAAAAAAGTAAAAAGAAATAAGTTGTTTAATGGTCCCGGAGGGGCTCGAACCCTCGACTTTCGCATTGGATTTCTCGTTGAAGAAATATTAGTACGATGCGCTAACCAACTGCACCACGGAACCTGTTCGAAGACAGGAGCTAGGACTTCTTGTTGGAGCCTGAAAGCACTATTAGTGCTTATGAGGGAGACACGAAATTTTCTCTTGGTGGGCTATCAAAAAGGTCCCCACTCTTTTTCTTCGCTTGTCAGTTGACAACTGGCTCCTCGCATGTTCACCATTTTACATCTTAGCTTGGGAATTGTCTTCTTCACTTTCCGTAATATTTTAATTAAAAAAAAGTACAATATTTGGAAACAAAATATATATTACGGTTTACATGACACACTAACAGCGCCTCATACAAGGCGAGCATGGTGAATTGACACTCGGTTGAATGGCCACAGAGACTTACACTTAACTTCAATACGAACTCACGACTGTTAAAGACAAATGTTACGAGGTGGCGTTTACATTCATACCCTAGTGTCTGAAATGGTCGCCCTTTGCAGCCGTCTGTTGTTGCCCCTTGCTCACATTCGGCGTACTGTTTGCATATATTGATTGTGTCTCAACTTCCAACGAATCTCGCCTCTGGGACCAAGACACGTGAGGTATGCAGATTCCAGGCGACTGAGAAAGAAATCGAACAACAAAACCCCTTCCTCTTGGGGGGAGAGGAGAAAATATGTGCCCATCGCGAAAAAAAAATAGCCTTACTGTACCACCCCGTAGTGACGCGTACCGGTGCCGGGAAACAGCAAGGGAGGTGCCAGCAAGGCCATGCATATGCCCGTCGGAGTACGTGTGCCTCCGTATTATGGGAATGCTTTTCTCGGACAACAATAAGAACGTTGAAGGTAACAGGAAAACATAACATAGAACCTACAGTTGTCCGGATCTCCGTCTCGTTGTCGTCAGAGTCCGGTATCCGCCCTCATCCAGAGGCTGAACATCTCTTCCATGGATAGACACCCAACGAGGTTTTCTGTCACTTTGTAAAATTGCAATATTCACATCTGCTGGAAACGTCGTCTTCAAAATGTCGTTACGCCAGGCTGTCTTTGTGTCCCTCGTCGGCATAGCACTCGCGGCCACAACAACATCCCCGACACCGACCAGCGTAATGGCCTCGACAACACCGACGTCTTCGGCGCCTACGTTTCACCTTGCCTCAGCCTCCTCGACCATACCGACAACCGTGGCTATATCGACAGAACCACACCATAAATCGAGCACGTCGTCGACTCGCTCGTCAATATCAATGCCCCCAACATCGTCAAATACCACTCCAACTTCTGCAACGATCTCGTCCCCGACACCTTCAACCTCCACATCACCACCTAGCACTATGACCATAACCGTGGGCGAGTCTGGTCTCTCCTTTACGCCTAACACAGTATTAGCCGCCGTCGGCGACCTTCTCCTCTTCTCATTCTATCCACGCAACTACAGCGTGGCCCTCGGTTCTTGGGACAAGGCCTGTGCACCCGCGCCCAATGGCTTCTTCTCGGGCTTCATCCCAGTCACCGAAGAGGAGAGTGGCGTAAGTCCACTGTCTCTCCGTCGGCTTCGTTTTTCTTTTTTTTTGGGGGGGGGGGGGGGGGGGGGGATATTTTATTACGACACTGACCAACAGCTCGCCACGTTTCGCGTTACTGTCCACACGTCCGACCCGCTCGTCTTTTACTGCACGGCCAGCCGGCACTGCCAGGACGGTATGTACGGTGTCGTCAACCCGGCCACGACTTACAATAGCAGCGAGACCAGCCACCACAACCTGACCACCTATGCTACTATGGCCAGAAATGCGTCGCACAATATCTCCCCTCCGGCCGTCGTGGGTGGCACGCTGGCGTTCAACGGCACGATCTTCAACGGAACGACCCACGGGACCATCTGCGGCGGAAACAGTGCCAATATTACGTCGGCCAGCACCTGGTGCTTTCCGTTTATTCCTGATATTAGCAGCAACGCAGCGGCTTTCGAGTGCTCTTTGTGGGCTGCAATAGCAGCGGCTGTGGCCGTTTGCTTGATGTAGGAAAGAAAAGGGAGGTGGTAAAATGGATAATATTTTTACCTGTACATATTTTCCTTGCGCTGTAATTATGAATAATGACATATAAAAGATTAAAATATACCGGAAATAAATTGTTTGTCGGCTCTTATTAGGCTGACAATAATTTTTATTTTTATTTTTATTTTATCATATTGTCGATGTCGAAGTTCTCAGACTTAAGTATTTTTTTGGCGTCCCATTTTGTTTGTGTGTCGGTCATCCTCGGTATTTGGCGTCTCCTCCAAGTTGGTCTGCTGCAACAATCGTACAGACAATGATGGGAGGTACCATTTCCCCGTTAAATCCCGGCCCCCAGTAGCGACGTCAGTGACGTTATGCTTCTGAAAATCGGGTCCCTTTGGGACTTATTCAAAAAATTTAGCGCAGTAATTACAGAGTCTCGGCAGTGTCAACCCAGGTGCCCGCAGTCCAGCCAACCAACCAGACATCGGTTGTTCCTGCCCTGTCCAACTTCCCTACCGCGGGACTAAGTCGCCCTTTTGTACTTTTGCGCAGTTGACTTCATTTTGCCTTGTCTTGCACTTTTTCGCGAGCCGCAACCTCACCACTGTACCCTCGACCATCACCGACCCTCGGTGATGCAATGATCGCCCGTTCGTCTTCTCCCTCCTCCTTCTACCCGGCCGTCCGCCGCGGCCTTGTGCGGCGACCGACACCGCTCCGGCGACGTCCACTCCCGCCACAAGCGCCGGCTGGTTCTCCCGTTTTGAATTCTCCGACAGCAATACCTACGACAATATGCGCGCGCTGCTTGCAGACCAAGGCGGGTTCGTCTGTCCGGCCTACGTCGACGCCAAATTGTGGTTCTACACCAGCCTCGACACTGTCTCCGGCAGCAACGTTACCTCCGACACGTGCGCGGACCGGCCAACAGCGGCAACATGCCAGCATCGCGACGGCAACGGAAGAGAACACGGTGAAGACGACCCGCGACGACGTTGGGCCACTGCAAGAGTACGACCGGCGCGTCGAGGCCGGCCGCCTGCGGAATGACGAGCACCAGCGAGGTATGTCTGCCTTCGCGAAAGGTTACGGGAAATAAGAAGCGAAGGTCAATGACTGACAAGCAATCCAGGAATCATACAGAGCTTGCAGCACATGCATGACGAGCTGTGCCACTACCATGCGCCAGACGTCGTGCACCCGGACATTGAAAGTCTCCAGCCGCAGCCCAAGTCGTTTATGGGATCCCTCTTTGGCGGCGGCGGTCCGAAACAGGCGGCCCTCGGCAAGATCCCCGAAAACTTGCCACAGGGTCTATATCTATACGGCGACGTCGGTAGCGGCAAGACCATGCTCATGGATCTGTTTTACGACACGCTGCCGAGCGCCGTGCGGTCCAAGACGCGCATCCACTTCCACAACTTTATGCAGGATGTGCACAAGCGGCTGCACCAGATGAAGATGAAATACGGCAACGACATCGACGCCGTGCCCTTTGTGGCTGCCGACATTGCTGAGAAGGGCAACGTACTGTGCTTTGACGAGTTCCAGTGCACCGATGTGGCCGACGCCATGATTTTGAGAAGGTTGTTGGAGGCGCTCATGTCGCATGGCGTCGTTCTCGTGACGACGTCCAACCGCGAGCCGGACGAGCTCTACAAGAATGGGATCCAGCGGGAGTCATTCATTCCTGCTATCGAGCTGCTCAAACGACGACTGCATGTGATCAACCTGGACTCGCCCACCGACTACCGCAAGATTCCCCGCCCACCCTCAGGCGTCTATCACACGCCGCTCGATAGCCACGCGGCGTCGCACGCTGAAAAGTGGTTCCGCTTCCTGGGCGACCGCGAGCACCCGGAACCGCACCCCGAGGTGCAAAAGGTCTGGGGCCGCGAGATCCATGTGCCGCGCGTCAGCGGCCGGTGTGCCTGGTTCACGTTTGATGAGCTGATTGGTAAGCCGACGTCGGCCGCTGACTACCTGGAGCTCGTGCGCGCCTACGACGCCTTTATCGTGACGGATGTGCCCGGTATGACGCACCGGCAGCGCGACCTGGCGCGACGCCTCATTACGTTCATCGACGCCGTGTACGAGGCGCAGGCCAAGCTGGTGCTGACGACGGCCGTGCCGCTCAACCAGCTCTTTGTGTCCAAGGACGAGATTATCGATACCCTGAAGAAGGACGGCAAGACGACGGCCACACCCAGCGAAGGCCAGGTCAATGAGTCTATTGAGCACCTGGTCGAGAGCATGGAGGGCCACAACATGATGGCCGAGCTCAAGCACTCGAACCTGTTTACCGGCGAAGAGGAGGCCTTTGCCTTTGGGCGTGCACTGTCACGGCTGACGCAGATGGGCAGCAAGGAGTGGGTCGAGCGCGGCATGGGTCTCGAAAACCAGGGCGGCAAGTCAGAGCACGACAACTGGACCAAGACGCGGAGTCGGCAGATGGAAGACAGCATGTAAGGAGAGAGGGTGATGTGAAGTGAATGGAGCGACAAGAATAAGCATACACTTTGAATATAGAACATCTATATATAGAAAGCCTTTGACTTCTTGTAAGTACAGAGTGTATTTTGCATTGCATGAGTTGTGGTGACTGTCATGTGAATCATGCGGAAGATACGTCACGTGGGCGCGACTTTTCTTGAAGGGCAGCAAGAAGGGGAGACAAGCAGTTAGAGAAAGCAACTGATTTGATGCGGAATGATTATTATGACGGCAAATTTTAACTGAAGGTTCTATCGATTGTAGACAAGATGCTCAACGGTGACAAAGTCGGAATGTGTGTCGTACTCGGGCCGTGCTGCCATGAGCGCTAACATGTGGGTCCTTCAGTGTTACTGACTGCATCCGGCTGCTTAACTTTGACCGCGTGGCACGCAATCCACTGTGAAACTCCTCCTCAATGGGCCCAGCCAATCACCTGGCTTACTGCTTTCGAATGAGCTCGCAATACCCCATATTGCGCCGCCTGGCCAACCTAGGAAGGAGCTAGCCACCACCGCCTTTGCTTATCAGTCACGCAGTGCGGAGGCCGCTGGCGCAATCAGCCAGAGCTGCCTGTTTCCCCTTGAGCGTCACCCACGATCCGTCATCCTCGCCTTCCTCAAACGTCCGCACAGCTCTCCCTTACAACAACAACAACAGCAACAACAAGAACTTCCATAGGACAAGCATCGACACTGCGTACTCTATCATCGAAAATTCCCTCCGAAAGCCACGTTCTCTCAAATCCCACCCTCCCCATACACACAACATGAAGGCCGCCAACGCCCTCGCGCTGCTGCTGCCGGCAGTGGCCGCGCGCTTCGTCGACAGCCACAACGGCGAGAACATCCAGTTGCACCCCGAGGTGGCGGCTGCCGAACAGTTTCTGATTGAGCTGGGCCCCGGCGAGACCCGCTGGGTGACGGAAGAGGAGAAGTGGGAGTTGAAGCGCAACGGCCTGCGGTTCATGGACATTACGACGACGGAGCAGCTGGGCTCGATCAACGCCGTCAAGGTCAACGCCGCGGGAAAGACCCGCGTCTTCCCGGCCAACGCCACACTGCAGTCCGAAGTGGCCCCGCTCGCCAAGCACCTGGACAAGGCGTCGCTGCAGGCGCACCTCGAGAAGTTGACGTCGTTCCACACCCGCTACTACAAGTCGGACTACGGGCGGCAGTCGTCCGAGTGGCTGCTGGGGCAGGTCAAGAAGATTGTGGGCGCGGCCGGCGGGTTCACAAGTGGCATCACGGTGGAGCATTTCCCGCACCCGTGGGGCCAGAACTCGATCATCGCGCGCATTCCGGGGCAGACGAACCGCACGATTGTCGTGGGCGCACACCAGGACTCGATCAACCTGTTCTTGCCGTCCATTCTGGCGGCACCGGGCTCGGACGACGACGGCAGCGGCACCGTCACGATCCTCGAGGCGCTGACCGCCCTCCTGCAGTCCGAGGACATCAAGGCCGGCAAGGCGCCCAACACGGTCGAGTTCCACTGGTACGCGGCCGAGGAGGTCGGTCTGCTGGGCTCGCAGGCCATCTTCAGCGCCTACGAGAAGGCCGGCAACGACATCCGTGCCATGTTCCAGCAGGACATGACGGGCTACGTCCAGGGTACGCTCGACGCCGGCCAGGTCGAGAGCGTCGGGGTCATTGTCGACTATGTCGACCCGGCCCTCACCGAGTTTATCAAGAAGGTCATTGTGGCCTACTGCGACATCCCCTACGTCGAGACCAAGTGTGGCTACGCGTGCTCGGACCATGCCTCGGCCAGCAAGGCGGGTTACCCGTCGGCGTTTGTGATTGAGTCGTCGTTCGAGCTCATCGACAATCACATCCACTCGACAGACGACCTGATCAAGTACCTGTCGTTTGACCACATGCTGCAGCACGCGCGCCTGACGCTAGGTTTCGCGTATGAGCTGGCGTTTGCCGACTTCGACAAGCTGGAGAAGAGTGCCGGTGTGGACGGTGCCAAGACGCCGGCCATGGGTGAGCTGTAGACGAGGCTTTGCTGATGTATCTTGTAGAGAAGGATGGCTGGCGCCGTGGTTTGCTTGCCACGGTGCACTTCTGTGCTTAGTATTACCTTAGGGCCCAATGGGCAAAGACTTTATATGACAGCGTTTTCTTTCAACCGAATCAGACGTCTGCATTTGATGCTATATGTGTAATACAGGTGTTCCCGTGGCTCTTGGAGAAGTCGAATAGTTCTCCATCGCATTTGCAATACGACACAAATACACCTGACTGTACGACGTAATACCCCGTAGTTCTGCTGTCTGCTCCACAATGACAACGCGGTCCGAATGACATGAGTGGCCATGTGGATTCAGTTGAGGTGGAGTCCTACAATAGCTTAATGAATTGTTTCCCCCAACGAAACTTTTTCAAAGAAAAGAAACAGCAAAACGTGCTCTTCGTACAAGGCAGCACACGTGCTGGTAGAAACTGACCGACGGGGAAAACGGCTAGATCCAGGGCAGCTTTGTTAGTGGTTGTAGTGCGCCGTCTTGGCGAGTTCATCGTGTTAGCAGCTCGAGCTTATTTAACCATGTCCACCTTCCACGTCCACCTTATTTACAATCCTTGTTCTATTTGATCTCCTCGTGCCGTATGCCGTTTGTCGTTTGCCCATCTGCCACCCATGGGGTAATGTGCATTCCCCGGGAGCGAGTCGATCCTTTCTGTGCATTGTTAAAAAAATCCGTTTCTATCTTCTGCCGTATCATTTGGATCACACGCTCTTTTACTCGGATGGGAGAAGAGATGGCTGATCTGTCTGTTTGCCGGCCTGCGTTATCTTATTTGTTCCCGAATTTCTAGTCGGTAGAAATCTGCGATGTAGGCACTTTCCGTAGAACCTACAACATACAACGTTCTATTGCTCTTGTCTTGTCTCTGATTGGCTCTATTTGACAACGTATTTGGGCCGCAATTTGACCCGGACCTTCAATACTTCTCTAGTTGCCCTTCCAAGCATTTGAGGTGCCGAATCAAGGCCACACCCACCATATGGTGACATTTCCAATTCGGCACGACAGCAACAAAAGCAAGACGCCCAGACAAGAGTAAGGTATACGTAACAGCCCACTCGCCAATGGCTGCCGCCTCGCCATTTTTGTCTTGATTCATTCGACTATTGAAAAAAGAGGGACATGGAAACGTATGTGTCGGTATTCTTAAACGACAAGGCCTGCCTTGGCAGCTTCAGGAACAGAAACCTACTTTTGTTCACATCGCGGGCAGGGGGCTCCAAGACTGAAGGACTTGGTGGATGAGCAGATAATGCCAAGACCGCTTCTGGAGGCACGCGGGAGAGGCTGACGCCACGATTGGAAGGTACGATCCAGGGTGCCCCTGGCCACTCTTTCCGGTCGTTAGGGGCTCTTGGCATGCAGTTAAACTTACATCGATAGACCACACCCCACGACGCATTCACCCCAAAGCTCAGCAGCACCCAATAGCATGCGGAAAAGACGGAAAGGATGGACGATGCTTTAGATTGCAGATGCGCGCCGCTGTGCTCATTTCAACATGGTTTCCGGTCGCCTGGTCTAAGTCTGGCCCCCGGCCTGCGCATACTACAGGGCGCGTTATTGGCTGACAAGGAAACGCGACCCAGATCGGTGCAGTTCGTCCCTGTTCCTGACAAAGCAGGCGGATTCGGATTGCGGCAGGGCAGTCTTCCGATGACAAGCTAGGAAATAAATAGATAAAGAGGAGGGGGATCGTCGTCGCAAAACGAGACCTACAGGGGAGAGCCCAACCTCAACGACCGGAAGCAGATCATCGGCACGCATCGGCACCCTTCACCATGAACAGCCTCCTCGCCACGCTCGCCCTGACGGCCGTCGTCGCCCAGGCACAGAGCATCCACGACATCACGGGCAACAAGTTTCTGTCGCCATACAATGGCCAGTCCGTCTCGGGCGTTGTCGGCGTGGTGACGGCCAAGTCGTCGGCCGGCCTGTTCCTGCGCAGCCCCAAGCTGTCATGCGACGCGCGCATCGGCAACGGCCTGTACGTGTACAGCTCGACGCTTGGCGGCAACACCAGCATCGCCATTGGCGACACGCTGACGCTGAGCGGCAAGGTCTCCGAGTACCGCTCGTCGACGGCGTACCTGTACTCGACGGAGCTGGAGTCGCCCGTCGTGCAGGGCTGGGCGTCGGGCAAGGGCGTGGCGCCCAAGCCGCGTGTGCTGGGCAGCTCGTCGTCGCTGAGCCCGCCCACGGAGCAGTTTACGAGCCTGGACGGCGGCGACATTTTCGCCGTGCCCAACAACGTCAGCCAGGTGTCGGTGGCGAACCCCAAGCTGCGGCCGGAGGTGTACGGCCTGGACTTTTGGAAGGCGCTGAACGGCGACCTCGTCACGATCCCGCGCCCCGTAGCCGTTGCCAAGCCCAACAAGTACGGCGAGACGTGGATGGTGGGCAACTGGACGGCGACGGGCCGCAACGGCCGCGGCGGCCTGACGCTGGGCAGCAAAGACGCCAACCCGGAGGCGATTATTGTCGGCGCGCCGCTCGACGGCACCAAGGCGGTGACGACGTACAAGATCGGCGACACCTTTGGCGACATTACGGGCGTCGTGCACTACCAGTACGGCTTTTACTACCTGCTGCCGCTGGTGGCGCCCGTCTACAAGAGCTCGGCCTCGCCGGCGCTGCCGCCGCCGACGACGCTGCTGAGTACCGGTACATGCTCGGGGCTTACCGTCGGCGACTACAACATTGAGAACTTTGCGCCGTCGGACACGGCGCACGTCTCTGCGGTGGCCGCGCACATTGTCAACTACATGAAGACACCCGACGTGCTGTTTGTGCAGGAGATTCAGGACAACAACGGCGCCACGGACAACGGCATCGTCGACTCGTCTCTGACGTTGAGCACGCTGGTGGCGGCCATTGCCAGCAAGGGCGGCCTGCAGTACAGCTACACGTGGATCAACCCGACCAACGACGCCGACGGCGGCCAGCCCGGTGGCAACATCCGCCAGGCGTACCTGTACAACGCGGCCGTCGTGCGCCTCGCCCAGAGCACGTCGGGCACGGCCGGCGGCGCGCTGGATGCCAACGCGGTGGTGGCCGACCCCAGCAACGGCGGCAAGCCCGCGCTCAAGTACAACCCGGGCCGCATCGACCCGACCAATGCTGCGTGGGCCAGCAGCCGCAAGCCGCTCGCGGCCGCGTGGCAGACGGTCGTGGGCAACCACGTCTTCTTCACGGTCAACGTCCACTGGGAGTCCAAAGGCGGCAGCTCCAGCCTGCAGGGCGACCTGCGCCCGCCCGTCAACAGCCCCGTGGTGAAGCGCACGCAGCAGGCACAGATCACGGGCGATTTCATCAAGTCCATTCTGTCGCTCGACGGCGACGCCCGTGTCGTCATGGGGGGGGACCTCAACGAGTACAGCGTCGTGCTGCCCGTGACGACGTTTGCCAACGTCTCGGGCATGGTGGACCTCGACGTGGCGGCCGGCATCCGTGCCGAGGAGCGCTACACGTACACGTTCGACAACAACATGGAGGAGCTCGACCACGTGTTTGTCAGTAGCGCCATTGCCGCCCTGGACCCCAAGGAGGAGCACCTGCACGTCAACACGTGGGTCAGCTACAACGACCAGACCTCGGACCACGATCCCACGGTGGCCCTGCTCAACGTCTGCGGCGCCAACATTGCGCCGGGCGGCGGCATCAGCCCGTCGTCGGTCGTGTCGGCCGCACCCTCGTCGACGCAGGCGCCGTCCTCGACGCTGTCGACCGTCACCAGGTCCAGCGCCTCGTCGGCAGCCTCGTCGGCGGCCTCGTCGTCGTCGTCGGCAGCATCGTCGTCGTCATCGGCACCCGCACCCTCGGGTTCGGCCAGCGCCCTCTCTGGCAAGGGCCACCTCGAGGTCTCGTCGCCCGGCGTCGCGTCGGGTGGCGTCCTGATCACGGCAGGCACCTGGTACCGCGGCGGCGGCACCCCGGCGACATACACGGCGACGCCCGCGGCCGACGGCGTCGCCTTCACGCTGAACACGTCCAAGGGCAAGTGCGCCATCCAAGACGACGCCTCGCTGCTGTGCGCCAGCACGGTGACGACGGCCAGCAGCTTTGGCTACGATGGCAGCTACCTGACGCACGGCGCGTCCAACACGTTCTATGCAAAGGCCGTGCCGTCGGGCACAACGCAGGGCACCATCTACACCAAGGACCAGTCTGGCGTGACGCTGCAGATTTCGTGGGTGCAGCTGTAGACGATTGTGGATGGTGGCATAGGCTGCGATGGTGTGACGGTGGGCGACCACGACCAAAACATACGTTTGCCATTCTTTTCTTTTTCCTTTCCCTTTCTGTATAATACTTTGGACTTTTTTTTTGCATGTACCTTAATACTGGCCACGGTAATAATAGGCTTCGCCTTGTCTCATATAAAAACAATTGTTCCTCAGTGTCTCCAAGGCTTACTATCTTGTTGCGTAAGAGGCAATATATCGTCCGCGAAACCTGCATGTGCCCGTTTGTCTACACTGTCGCTTCCGACTGCAGAACGTTCCTCCATTTCGTCGCCTTCTGCTCACCAACGGCTTCCTCCAAGGTGTCGCTCAGGCGGCCGGCCGGTCCATCCTGGAACGTAAAGATGGGCCCCAGTGTGCTGTCAGTTGTCCTTAGGGGCTGCCACGGAAGGATACCGTGACAAAAGCTGAGCCAGGCGGACCGAATCTGTGCGACAGCGCCGCAGTACCCATCTCGTAGCTCTGCTGAAACCTGGTCCTGGGCGGCGTTGAAGAGGAAGAGGTCGCTAATGGCGTGGTTGGCCCGGCCATACGACGAGGGCCAGTTGGGGTACGGGTTTGTGGCCTCGATGTTGTACACGAGGACATGGCTGGTGCGGCGGTGCTGGAGCGCAATGTGGAGCGGCGGAATGCGAAAGGCCACGTCGGCCATGAATTCTGCCCACGGCGCGACGGCTGTGGACGGTGTCTCGAGGGTGGCTACGAGGCCGTAGTCGTTGGCCGTCTGCGGCGAGGGAAACGTGCTGGCGTCAGCGACCATGCCATTGGACGCGAATAAATTGAATAGCTTGCTGCGTATCTGGTCGTCGGCGAGGGGTTGGCGGGTGCCCATGTCCATGAGAATTGTCTCTGTGAGATCTTGCTGTGGCCGAGGGACGCAACAACCATTAGCATGTTTGACGGGCCCGGGTGGGTTTGTGGTCTGTGACATCATACCTCGTATGCGCAGGCACCAATCATGAGATCGGGCTCGTTGCCGTCGTCACGGCGCGGCGTCTCAAAGTCCTTGAGGCGGCTGCCCTTGATCCACTCCCCATCGACAACGGGATAGTAAATGTCCGTCGTCACGGGCTTGACCATGTCCTCCACAGGAAGCTGCTGCAGTTGCCGGACCATGTCAAGCGCAATGCGGTCGTTTGTTCCACTACTCGTTCCGTCGCCCACCTTGGCCATGTAGGCATCAAAGTTCTTCTGCTGGTAGCTCGTGGACATCGGGCCAATGCCAATCATTGTGCCGCTCGAGGCGATCACCCTCTGGAAATTCCGCTGGCCCGGATAGACGCTCTGGAAGTGCACGGAACTGCCGCCGGCGCTGGTACCGCTGATGGTCACCGCGGCAGCATCACCGCCAAAGCCTCCGATGAAGCGCGCGCACCACGCCAGGGCCTGCCGCTGGTCGTGGAGCCCATAGTTGCCCACGGGCTCGCCGTGGGCCGCGTTGAAGGCAGCCAGCTCCTCCGACGCCAGGAAGCCCAGGGGGCCCATGCGGTAGTTGCAGGTGACCAGGATGACGGGGAGGGCGGCGGCGACGGATGCGCGGACGAGGTCCGTCCCGTCGTAGACCTCACGCTGGGCAACCTGGACGCTGTGGCTGCCGCCAATATAGGCGCCGCCGTGGACGAAAAAGAGGACGGGCAAGTCTGCGTTGCCGCCCTCTAAGGCCGACCGAGGTGCCGTAATATCGACATTGAGGCATGCAAACTCGTCCATCGGCGGCATGGCAATCTCTGGATAGCCACTGACCGGCCCTCCAATCCAGTACGGCGGGAAGGGCATTTGCGGCTGGGGGCAGTATGCGCTAGAGAAAGAGGGCAGTGTCAGTCTTTATACCTCGCTATCACGTCAGGATAACGCACCCTGGTTGTCGAGCATCAAACGGATTCTCCGGGAGCCGCTCAAGCAGTGTCGCCTGTCGAAATCGACCCGGAATCGCAGCAAAGGGAATGCCGCGAAACTGTACAATGTCGTCTCCGCGTGCCAATCCGACCACCTCGCCCAGTTGCGGATGATGCAGATGGTAGTCTGCATTTGTTGAAGATGTTGTGGAAGCCATGGCTATATGAGATTTTCTTCCCGCTGTGAGATGGAGTCTTGTGTCGTGGGTGTTAATCGGTCCAACTCCAGCACTGCACATACGGGCATAGCAGCCGAAATCCAAGTGGGCGGACAGCTTATAAAATGGACGATCGGAATGATGGCCAGGCCATGAACGGGAACGGAACCATTTGCCGGCCACCGTTCCCGCTGGCACCAAACCAAAGATGGGCAGAGCCCGTGGGTTGGCTGGACGTGCGGAGTAATATGTTGGAGACTTGAATCGGAATGGACATTCCCAAAGACTCCACCGCCCTGCAACTACTTTTGGCTGAGCCCACTACGCACATGGCCCATGTTCTCTAGCTATTCGCTTTCGTCTTTATTCTCCCCACACAAGAGGTTCGGCAGTCTGGCAGTCTCGGAACGGAGTAGTCTGGGCTGCCGGGGGGTTCATGGATCCCCTATGGGCCTCCACACAAAGATGCGGCCACAAAACTGCAGGCTGCCAGGGTATGCACATAGTTGTCTGTGAATGCATGCCACACGCCCTACAATATGCCCTACAATATACTTTGTACGACATTATCTCCTACCCTTGGCTGCCAAGTCCAACTATATAAGTCGTCGCAATATCTCATTTATGTGTCACTTGCGGTTCTTGCCTCCTCGTGGGCAAATTTGGTTAAGATAAGGACTGCCAATATTCTTTTGTCTTCTTATGCTTCTTCACCTTGGTTCTGATTGAGGCCTTATTGGAGGAATCCTGGCGGTTCCCACGTTCATTGAACGCCTTGCCTTGGCTCACACGGTCGACGGTGGCACCGCGCTGAGTGCCACGACGAAGGCCTTACGGTTCCGATGGCAGGGTTGTAGCCTGGATCTGCCGTTCTTGACCTTCCTTGTCGACCGCTATGGCCGTAAGATTACATTCTTGGTCCCGGCTGCTTCAGCGATCATACTACCACTGTAAGCGATGTCCAATTCCCGGTCCGTTCCATATCCATGTCCTCGCAAGACTGCCGAAACACGTATTTGTTGGCCAGTGTGTTGCCGGTGAGCACCAGCATGCGCGCATCCATGCCCCGCTCGAGATTCGAGCTCACATGGAGCGCCTCCGTTGTGACAACAAGACAGTCTTCAAGACGACACTCGTCAGCCGACGGCCATGTCCGTCTGACCCATTCTTTGGTCACCGTCCGCCATGCGCCCACCACACAGTCCGTGAGCACCGCTTGCAGCGGCCATGTGGCACGGAGAGTCAAGTGCGCCTCGGGCGTCGTCCTTCCGAACGTCCCCGCGAGAGCACCTCCGGGCGTCAATGGCGCCAGCGTGACCGAAAACGTGCATGCGTTTTGACACCACACGTACCAGAGCTCGACCTCCCGCAGCTGCGGCATCCGCGCCGCCACGGCCGCCACCCGCAGCAGCAGCAACGCAATGGCATCAAGCGACGAGGTGGGTGCGAGCGTCGGCGACGTCAAGACGATCGTGGTGAGCTGCGGCCACGTGTGTCGCCGCGGGCAGGCATGCCGCGGCTGCGAAAAAGTCGTCTGCCTCGCAGAGAAAGGCCACATTGATCACGGCCAGCCTGTCGCTGCCCGCGGCGAGCTGATGTCCGAGCTGCGGGCTGAGTCGGCGAAAGGTCAAGGCCGTGGGGCCGACGGGTTCGCCATCAAAGCCACGCCACTGCCGGTGAAGATTATGGTTGCTTTCTAAAAACAGGTTGAGACAACGCAGCGACGGCGGCAGATCGGCGAGCAGCCTGCTGTAGCCACGCTCCATGGTGTCAAAGTTGGCTGCATCCAGCGGCCGCCACGGCTCGAGATGCACATGCTGCACGCCCGGAAAGGACGCATGGAGCAGGTGGTGCAATGTGCCGGGGTGTATAGCGCGGAAGAACCGGCGGCCCACGACGAGTGTCTGTACAATAGGCGCGACCGGCGGGCTATGGCGCATCCGATATCGCAGATGACGGTTGCTGCAGCGTTCCCGTTCCGTATTTTCCGTGTTTTCCGTGTTTTCCGTGCTTTCCGTGCTTTCCTTATTTTCCTTAGTTTCCGTGTTTTTCGTATCTGCCTCGACGACACCATCGGCGTCTAGTGCGAGGGATGTGTCCCGAAAATACGGCGAAAGCCTGCAGGCGGTAGTCGGATTCTCAGAAAGACATAGCCATGGCTCCCCCCTTCCTCCCACCCGTACCTACAATTTTTTCGTAGGTGCCGTGTTTCCCTAAAATACCGCGAGTAGACTTGACGACAGCGTATCGTGCCGTACGGATGCAAGATGCGGTACTCTTGCCACAAGTGCTGCCCATCGCTGATGGAGCGTACTCCCAACTCAAGTTGCATTCCCCGCTCTTGTGATACAGGGCCCGTCCATGCGGCAAGCCCGCGCAGCAGACGCCACAGTACGCCCGTAAAGACGATGTTGTTCCGCTTGAGCGTCGCCGCATTCTCGTCTGTGCCACACTTCTCGCATGTGTACGTGGGCAGGTCGATGGTCAGCCGCAACCGGCCCACATACGCCAGCCGATGGGCACCGCGCCGAACAGCCGCGCAAAACGGTTCTACGTCGTCGTTGAACAGCGCCAGCGACGCAAACGTGCGTCGCTCGAAAAACGCCTGCCACTCGCGCGAGACGGCCGCACAGGGCGCCCACGCGTATGTGTGCAATTTCGCTCCACCTGTCTTGCCCCTCCTTTCCGCCTCTGCATCTGAGCAATGTCTGGGCCCCTGGTTTGGGTCTGGGCCGGGACCAGCGATGTGCTCAAGGAGAAGCAGGCGCAGCTCTGGGGGGAAACGCTCCCAAGACAAGCAACTCATTGTTTCTGATCATCGCTGTGAAGCGTGTATCAAGGATGAAAAGCGATGTGACCGAAAGCATAGGAAGCAGGAGCAAAGATCCCAAAAGCGAGACGTATAAATTAAGTTGCTGTTCAAAAGGAAAAAGATATGGTTCGGGGAAGAGCAGACAAGGAACGGTGCGAGACGGCGTGCTTGGAAAGAATTCATGGAAACCACAAGGTTCGTGGGATAGGTTCGTGATTTTCAGATTTTGCGTGCATTGTGTCTGTTGGATTGGCGACAAAATTATATAATTCGTGGCAAGAATCTCTTGTCTGTGTAAGTACGGAGTACGGGGCGCTGTTCTCGTTCGAAGTTGTTGTGATGAGTGATGCTCGCTGTTGGTTGACGGATATGTTGACGCGTAGGTCCTTGTCAGAGCCATGATCTAAAAGTCCTTTCTGCATTACTCAAAACGCTATTCTATACGTAACTTTCTATTTCCAAAATGACAGTAAGTCAGCTAAGCCTAACTGGGAGTGGATGAAGCGGCGATTGGCACATGATATGAACGTTCTTTACGGAGACAATGTAGCTCTCTAGGACTATCAAATACGAATACTCGTGGGTACTTTATATATGACGAATGAAGTTGACTTAGCAACCCGTCCCTTTGAGTAAACGGACTTCAGCCAGGATGAAGTCTGTGGGGCTTATCGGCTAGTCACTATGCTCCCGTTACTCTTGGACAGGGTGTAAAATATGCGCGGCTGCCGCCAGGACCAAAATGCTATGGTCGTTATCAGCGGATACCGCCGATGTTGATAAAAACGGCCTAGACGCCGTATAATATAACCAAATTACATTCTGTCGTTCGTTTCCTATATCCACGGCAAACGACAAAATGGCCCAAACACCCATCTCGCCGGAAGCGTCGACGATGACGCCAGCGCGACTGGCTGCCGCTGCATTCAAATGCATCGACCTCCAGCGCTCAGGCCGTGAAACGCATGCCAAACGGCCCTTCGCGGCTCTCTTGTTGGGTCCCGACTGCGAAACAGTGCTCATGACCTCGCTGTCCCTCTCCCATGTCCGACACGCCGAGTGCGAGCTCGCCCGCAATGCGGCCGACAACTACGCCTGGGACTACCTCGCCCAATGCACCATGGTGTCCACGTGGGAGCCCTGTGCCATGTGTGCCGGGACCATCTACTGGGCCCATATCGGCCGCCTGGTGTACCTCGCATCGGAAAAGGCCCTGCAGACGCTGACGGGGACGGGCAATACGGAGAACTTGACACTGGATATGCCATGCCGCTCAGTTTTTGCGGCCGGCCAAACGACTGTCGAAGTGCTCGGCCCATTCACAGAGGAGGGTTGGGAACAGAAAGTGATGGACGATGCGGCACTCTATTGGTCTACGACGACGTAGCGAGCTTGATAATCTTGGTGTTCCTTTCTTCTGATCAGGCAAGCGAAAACTTACATGGGTTTCAAAAAACAGAAGACTGCTGTCGTCATAGAACACGTCAAATGAAGGAGATCTAGTTTATTCATCCCGAGGGGAACTGAGGATCACTGCGCCTTTGAATGTCGGCCCAATTTCTGTTATTATGTGTAGCAAGTTTCTGTATCTATGAGCACTAGCGCACACACTGCTTATCTCGTAGTAGACAGGACTTATGGATAGAAGACTTCGTTGCTATAAATGTCGGAAATACAGATAATGGACTTGCAGTTTATGCCTTTACGAACAACCATAATCACATCAACGTAACCCATGATTGCATATTACCATTACCATAGTGTTTAGCACGCTGCACTTTTCTCTGTCGTACTTGCTCGCAGACTGGCTCTCTGCATGTGGACGAGTCTTCACTACGCATCTTCAACTGGCGTCGTAAGCACGCCGTTCTTGAGATCGCCATTCTCTGATGCGGCGTCGGCCTCGGCAGCCTGGCGCTCGGCAAAGACGCTCTGGAAGTGGCGCGGCTTGACCTGGGCATTAAACATGTAGTCGAGCTACATAAGTGGAAGGGGTTAGAGACCAGGAACCTTAAATTGCAGGATGAAGGGCTGACAAAACGTACATCGGCAAAACCAAGGCCTTTGGTCTCGGGAATCATGAACCAAAAGGCAACACACAGCGGCACACCGAGGCCGGCAAAGACAAGTCCGACCTTGGCGCCGAGATTGCCCGCATCGGGGTTGATCATGTACGGCACGACAAAGCCAACGACCCAACCGCTGCATGATGTTAGCGATGCTCAATCTCACGTTGACTATAGAGGGGGCGTTAGAACGTACGCAGCGCCTTGACTAAACCCGACAATGGAGGCGGTCATGGGCCGCAGCTGGGGCGTGGCGACCTCGTAGGCGAGAGCGAAGCCGACAGCGCCAATGGTGAGCTGGTAGATGACGGCCCACAAGAAGATGCAGACCAAGACAACCCACACTGCGCCAGAGGTGTGGACGAAGCCCATAATGCCCATGAGCAAGAGGACGGCAGTGAGGCCAAACATGCCACCCAAGAGCAAAGGGCGGCGCCCAAAAATCTCGATGAAGGGGAAAGCGGCCAAATTGCTGAGCAGCATAATGACGTAGAGGACAACCGAGACGACAAAATAGTTACCAATGCCGATGAGGTCGAGGAAGTAGGTAATGTAGCCGAGAACAAAGGCGGCGCCGATGAGCTGCTGCGATGCGACGGCCAGCATGGAGATCATGGTGCGTTTCTACAAGAGTGCAAGGGATTAGAAGGGGGTGGTGACGATCATTGGAATGGCACAAACGGGATCAGTGTAGCTTACCAAATTCGATCCTTGAAAGCATTGAGCAATGAGAGGACCGTTGAGATGGGCTTGCTCCTCGAGGTCGCGGCTAATGGCAATGGACTCGTTCATGCGGACAATCTCGGCATCCACAAGTCCCGCGTCGTTGCTGCCGTGGATACGCCGCAACATTTGACGGGCGCGGTCTTCCTGTCTGTTCTTGAGCAGGTGGTAGGGTGATTCGGGAAAAAAGGGGTAGCCTGCGAGCAGGACGGCGACAAAGACAAACTGGACGAGGACGACAATCTCGTAAGACCAGCGGCCCTGCACTTTTTGGGCACCGTACGCGACGAGCGCGAGAATAAACTGGCCAAAGACAATGGAGAAATTGTTGATGCACAGAAACAGACCACGGAGCTCTGGTCGGACCGTCTCGCCGATCCACACCGGCGCCACGACGTATACAATACCAAAACCGATAGCTAGAGCGGGTCAGATGGTGGTAGAGCATGGAGACGGATACGAAATCGTGACGCACAATTGATGAGCCGCCCACCCAGATACAGCTTCCATTCGTGGCTGGCGTATTGCATGCCGATTCCGACGGCCGTGAACACAACACCGAACAAAATCGAGTGCTTACGGCCAATGCGGTCCAGCACCTGACCCGACACCATGACGCCTAGAATGTCGCCGGCCGTGGCCACACCGTTCCAGGCCGACTGGATGCTGGCCGAAATGAGGTAGCCCGAGGCCAGGCCGGGATAGGGTTTGCCCATGACCTGCTGGAAGGCTGGAAAAGCCGTGATAGTGCCGGCATTACCAAAGTCAAAGCCTGCGTTGTTAGCCGCCCGTTGGTCGCTTTACTTGGTAAAAGATAAAAATGGCTAGATAAACGAACCCATCATCATGCAACCAATGGAGCTGTAGATGGCCCAGAGGGCAAACCGCTTCTGCATCCCCAAGATGGTCCATTTTTTGTCGTGTTGGACCTTTGTCCAGTCGTGTTGGGTCATGGCGGGTAGGAGGTGGGAGAGGGAGAAGTAAGGGAGAGAATCAAAAGAAGGAAAAGAATAGAAGTCACGAAGGAATGTACTGACAGCCAATCAGAAAAGACACGACAGGAAGAGAGGAGTGGTTAAAAAAAGAGGCCCCAGACAGAGTGAATGGGCCTTGGTCATATATAGTCGTGCATATTGACAAAAGATGTGCTCGTAGTTTGCGGCAGCTGGGGAAACACGAGGCATGACAAAACGTCTGGGGACTATGGTAAGAGTCCGGTGTATGAGCTGGGGAGTGAACGAAGCAGGAGTGGCGCTGTCTTTACTTTTTCGAGACAAGCACGCCGCCGGGCTGGGGCCTCGACTTGTTGACAAAGGGTTGACAAAAGGTGATAGCAACCGAAGTGTGAGAGATGGGGAGTGAGAAATAAAATCAAAATGCAAACTCCACCTGAGTCCTCCACAATCCCTTCCACATTTTCTCCCCACGAATCCGGGGTCTAGTTCCCGTGCCACCGGGCTCCCATTGTCTCCAAGAAAGTCAATTTTTTTAATTTGACTCGTGGCTTTGATAAATGGAGAGAGAGCGAAATGCAGCTAGGAAACCTTGGCGTCGGTAGTATGCATTCGAAGTGTCGAAAATCAGGCGTGTGCCCCGGTTGAGTCGGCGTCGACAAACCGAACCGATACATAACCAGACTGTCCCCGCAGTGGCGTTCGCGGTCAAGGTGAACTTCACTGCGATTATTCCCCAGATTTGGACCCCCGGTGTAGAATCTGGCATCTGGATCTAGGCATTCGCGAATTGTTTCGGAAACCGAGGCAATTAAAGAACCAGCAATATTGACGCCAATTTTGGCTGGTCAAATGACGCAGGGGGCCCGCCTTTAACAAAGAAAGGACAAAAAAAGAAAACAAGGACGCAGAAAAATAAAAATAAAAGTGACAGGACCATCCGAGACAGAAAATAAAATCAAGGGGGACCAACACACAATTTCAACGGTTTCCATGTCGGATAAAACAGCACTACCGATGACAGTGACAACTGCTACCATGACCATGGAGACAGACACCTCAGACACGCCCAACGATGCATCGCCGTCTCCATCCCCATCAGGGGCAGTTCACAGCCACACACCATTGAGTCCACCAGACTCCGGTTCCGGCACCGCATCCGCATCCGGGTCCTCGGTTCGCCGGACATCATCCCGGCAAGCGTCAACGACTTCCCGTCGTCGCACACGAGCAAGAGGCCGCCGTCCTCTCAAGATCAACTACCCCAAGAAACGCGTATCTGTCGCATGCGATGTATGTCGGGCGCGCAAGACGCGCTGTGACGCGCAGCGGCCAGCATGCTCGTTCTGCGGGCAGCTGGGCATTGCGTGTGTATATCGGCAAAGGACAAGTGGTGGGACCGACAACTCCGACGACTCCAACAACTACAACACCGACACCAACAAAAGCCTCAGAACGCCCAATAGTGGCATCGCGAACGAAAGCGACATTGTGGCAAGACTGGGCCGGCTAGAGTCGCTACTGCAGGAGAAGGAGAGTGCAGAGCGCCTGGAAAGATCTCTATCGCCCCTGCCTATTTCAGCGGATGTCGCTTCACCTGCTCCACTGGTCGTTCCTTCCCCTGGACAACCAGGCGAGGCTGCCATCCTATTTCAACCGCCTACTCCATCGCCAGTGGTTCCATTCTCTGCCGCATCTCCATATATTGGACACTCTCCTGAACAGTATCATCACCGCACACAGCCATATGACCATCACTACCACAACAACATCCACCACCAATATCATCCACCGGATACCCGTCACGAATCATTCAGCCCATATGTCACCACGCCCACAGACCACGGCCTGTCGTCGAGTCTCGCTGCACGCAATACCACCATCGTTGCCAACAATGTCGCCCCTCAGCTCTTTGGCTACCGTCTCGACTCCCTGTCTCGACTCGGGCCCGGCGCTACCAGCTTGCCCTCGCTGCACGCCCTCTGCCACCTCGATGTCGACATCAATGCCGAGCTAGAGAGCGAACTGTTTGGGTCGTCCACGTCAGGTCTACTGGCGCCGTCGTGCGACAACCATATTGACCTCAGCCCCCGCCGTTGCTGGTCACTCGAGCAGGCGTTTTCACGCGACGTCCTTCCATGGTGCCCTATCATCGAGCAGCACGAGTGCGCGGCCCTGGTGGCACGAGCGGCCGAGGACGGGTTTCCGCGAGACAGGCTGCAGACGGCAGTGGCCCTTTTGGTGCTGGCGTTGGGGTCGTATGCAAAGAACAGCGGGCCGTCAAGGAGGGACCACAACGAGACTCCCGGCCTCGACTACTTCCATGCCGGCCAACAGGTCATTGACACTGCCGGTTCAGGCGCGCCAGCACGGTACTCAATCCTGCGTGTGCAATGTGATCTGTTGGTGACGTTCTATTTCCTGTTCAGTCTCAAGCCGATCCTAGCGTACGAGGTCCTGTCGTCCGCCGAGCTGCGGCTATTGATGTTGCTGCAGTTGCGGTCGACACCAACTACAGTGGCCCCTGCCGTCAACACACCCTCCTCATCGACGTCCACTTCACAGCCCTCTGTAGACAACGACCCCACGTACGACGAGCGCCTGCACCGCGCGTACTGGACATGCTACCTCCTCGAGCACGAACTGCAGGCGTACGTGTCGTTCAGCGCCCGTCTCCTGCAAGAACGACGCGACTTTGTGCCTCTGCCGCTCAGCAACTACGATGAGCCCGGTATGTACTGGTTTCTCTCGGAGATTGCCCTGCGCGGCATCTGTTCGAGCATGCAGGGCGGTGAAAGCGGGCACGGCACCGGTGGTGTCGCCTGGAACGAGCACATGCTGGACGCGCCGAAGTTGGTTGAGGAGGTCACACTGCAGCTGCTGGCCTGGCACGCCAACCTCGCACCGCCTGTATCGTTTCCACTGGATCCTGTGTCGTCCTCGTCAGGACCCACAAACGGCGTGCCCGTCTTGCGTCCCCTCCTCGATCCTCACAAGGTCTTTCTGCGAGCCCAGTTCTACGCCGTCCAGGCCACCTTGCGATGGCCGTTTGTCGTGCAGCTGTTGACGGAAACGACAAAGACGGCAGCATCAGCAACGGACCCGGTACCAACGTCTGCGTGCGTCCCTAGTGCTGACACAAGGGCCGCCGTCGCCGCATCCCTCCATTATGCCGTCCTCCATGTCTACGCCGTCGAACCGTTGCTGCACGACCGCCACCTGATGCTCTTTGCCAACATCGCCGGCCTCTTTTGCGTCACCATGCTGCTGCTGTGTGCTCATCGGCTGCCCGAGCTCATGGCTTTGCAACTACAGCACCCGGGCACCGAACCGGCCGTCCGGGCCTCTCTGGCGTCGTTGCGCATCTGGCAGGCAGAACCGAACGTGCAGGCCATGGTCGCGCGCATCGAGGCTCTGGCGCAGTCCAAAGGCGTTTCAATTGTGTAAGTTTGGGGGGTTATATCCATTCGCTCTTGCGACGCCGAGGTGCCTGGCCGAGATGCCTGACAATGTCAAAACGGACACGAATAAATACAAAGTTGCGGGGTATCCGTATTTGCGTTGGCGGCATTTTGCCGGAGACCCGGTCCGCCAACACTACTCCGATAACGTTATGCGGGGATAAACTGTCGACATGGGAGGTGGGGAAGGGAACTACGGCGATACCAGAACGGAATGAAACCAAGATAAATTCATGGTCAGCTCAACCGACTTCCTAAACCGAAGTCAACCTCCTTTGGAACCAACTTCTGAACCGACTTATGAACCGATTTCTCAACCAAAACGATAACCGGCGTGAATCTACACTCTCATTATGACTGGTGTCGCTCTGCTTGGTGCTGGCATCTTTGCTAAAATAGGTCAGTCTGTTCCAACATCCCAACCGTCGGTTTTCATGGGCACGCGAGCTAACAAGATACAACAGAGCACCTTCCTGCTGTCGAAGCTGCCAAGGACCTGAACCTGCTTGCCGTCTACTCCCGCTCCCAGGCCTCTGCCGAGGGACTGGCTGCCCTAGCCAAACAGGCCACCAAACCACTAGTTTACTACGACAGCCCCGCCTCTGAACACAGCCTTGACGCGCTCCTTGCCCGCTCCGATATCGCCGCCGTCATCATCAGCCTGCCCATCGTCTCCCAGCCCAATATCATCCGCAAGGCCCTCGCCGCCGGCAAGCATGTGTTGAGCGAGAAGCCCGTCGCGCCCGATGTCGCCGCCGCCCGCGAACTCGTTGCCTACTACGACAGCCTGTCCGCCGCCACGCGGCCCATTTGGTCTGTTGCTGAGAACTTCCGCTACCTGCGCGTCGTTCGCGACGCCGCCGCCAAGATCAAGGACATTGGTGGCCGCCTCGTCGGCTTCCACCTAGTGCGGAACGGTTTTGTCAAGGAGGACGACAAGTACTACAACACCGCCTGGCGCAAGGAGCCCGGTTACCAGGGCGGGTTTCTGCTGGACGGCGGCGTCCACTTCGTCGCGGGTCTGCGCTTCCTGCTGGCGGCCGCCGGTGATGAGGTCGCCCGCGTCGCCAGCTTTTCATCGCTCCTCGAAAAGAGACTGCCGCCCGTCGACAGCATCCACGCGGTCGCGTCCACGCGCGGCGGCATCAACGGGACCATCTCCATGTCCTTTGGCACCGAGTTCAAAAATCTTCTGGAGATTGAGGTCGTCACCACCGAGGGCCGTGTGACCTGGACATGGGCGCCGTCTTCGATTGTGAGCGTCCGCCGCGGGCAGACGGACCCCAAAACCGATACCTATGAGCCCGACTTTGGCGTTGTGTCCGAAGTGGCCGCTTTCGGTGCGAGCGTCGCGGCTGGCCAGGCCGATCCGCAGCAGAGTCCGCAGGAGGCGCTCAAGGACTTGAGCCTGCTGCAGGCCTTGCTCGAATCGGGGCCCACGGGGGCCGTCACCACTGTGGCATGAGCAGACATGAGGGTGCCAAGGTGACCAGGTATATAGAACCAGTATGCTTGCTCTTCTTTAATTACGGCTCCCATTCATCGTGCACACCCAACATCATGCTGTCCAATTGTGTGCATAGTGTCATGTCATATCCACTCCAATTATATGGCTCAGGTCCGCTAGTTCCTCACAATTGTATCACGTCGGTTCGGATTATGGTCCCTGGTGTTTGGGAGCCTTCAAACCCGGTTAATCTCCGCCATGGTGTGGTTTTCCCCCAACTAACACGATCGGTTCAGAACGTTGTGAACCGAACCGACGGGAGGTACCCTCAGCTTCTCGCCGCCCTCAGGCATCACGGTGGGTATAAAACTAACAGCCTGCTTGGGGCTAACCCAAACGATCCTGCCATTCCCTTTTGTTAGACCGTACATGTTTTTATTTTATTTTTGTTACTTTAGTTTTATTTGTTTTTCGTACCAACAGTTTGCATGTGTGCGGCGCTTTATGTGGCTTTAATTAAAACCATGATCACGGCCGAGTTCAAGATACTGTCGATATAAATTTACTAGTTACTTTTCCTGGTTCTGATATGTTCTGTCTCAGCGCTCCTTCCAGCTGGACATGTTCTTCGAGCTCCTACCAGAACAGGCAATATCGAGAAACAAAGGACAGAAAAAGGAAACACAATGAGGAGCATTCATGCGCTTTTTAAAAATGTACGTCTTCAAACTCGAGTTCTCACTTCTGTCATGTAATAGACTCGAGTGGAAAGAAACAGCACAACTTATACACGTTGGCAATGCCAACAGGTTCGCCTTACAGACACCTTATGTGGCCGCTTCTGCTTTGGGCAGGTATCAGTGGTTGGCTGACGGCACAATTAAAGTGGGTCCGATGCAGCCCGCCACTGGTCGCGCGTCGCCTTCCATCGCACTAAGAATTTTGACGGCACATCGTCACGCTGTGTCGTCACATATTCCTCTGCGTCATTCTTCAACCGCGCAACGTCACAGCGAAACGACGGCGCGCCAGGCAAACACGAATATCGAGAGCGCGCGATACCTTAGAATTAGAATCCGACAGAAGGCTGCGAACGCGAAAACGACCGGCACCTACAAGCAGCGACACCACGAGCACCGCCCGCCATGGAGGGCCTCGAGGCGCTCGAGGTCATCTCGCTGGTGGCCAAGGTCGCCTCCGAGATGGAGAACCACGTCGGCATGAACGACCGCGATGTGGCCGAGTTCATCATTGCCCAGCGCCTTGCCAGCGACAACTTTCGGGCCTTCAAGAAGAAGCTCGTCGAGCTCAACGTCGACTTCCCGCCCAGCCTCGTCGAGAGCATCGACCGTCTGGTGTGCACGCTGCACCCGGAGATGCGCAACCGGCCCCAGAAAGACGCGAAAGACGGCAAAGATGCCAAATCTGCTGGGCCGGGCAGCAAGTCAAGCACGAAGCGGTCCGACAAAGACAGCATCTTCAAGGGCCTGTCCCTGCCGGACAAGCAGGTCGAGGCGAACGACCCGGACGATGACACACACGAAGCGGACGAGATCGACGACGCTCTGGCGCTGCTCGAAGGCCTGGCCAGCCAAGCGCCGAAAAAGGATAAAACGACAACCAACTCCACCTCCACCGCCCCAAAAGACAAAGAACGCAAAAGGACACGAGACAGCGCAAGCCCCCGGGACCGCAACGGCCGTTACCGCAAATCTCGGTACCGGTCACGTTCGCCATCACGGTCGCGCTCACGATCGAGGGGCCGCAAGCGAGGCGGCGGGCGCTACGGATACGAGGATGCTGACGACGGTTACGACAACTACGGTAGCAGTCGCAACGCAAACGGCAAGCGAGAGCGCGAGCGAGAAGGAGGACGTGAAAACGGATGGGACGACGGACGGGAACATGGTGGCCGCGATCGATATGATAACCACGACCGCAACCACGACAGTGGCCCGCTCGATGATACACCAGAGCTCGGCAAGATATATGACGGCCACGTCACGGGCATCAAGGACTTTGGCGTCTTTGTCAACATCCACGGTGTTCGTGGCAAGGTGGACGGCCTGGTGCACGTGTCAGCCCTTGTCGAAGGCCAGCGCGTCGACCATCCCTCGGACGTCGTGTCTATGGGCCAGCCCGTCAAGGTCAAGGTGGTCAAGGTGGAGGACCGTCGCATCGGCCTGTCCATGAAGGAGGCCGACCAAGCATCGGGCGAAGACCTCAACATGGCACCCCAGGACATGTTCCAGTCGGGCGCCAACATGGAGGCGCTAGGCGTGCGTGGCGGCGCTCGCATCAGCAGCACGACTCTCCTGGATATGGGTGGTAACAACCCTGGTGGCGCTGCCGGCGGTGCAGCGGCTGCCGCTGCGGCCAACCGCCGTGGCAAGAAGCGCATGACGTCGCCCGAGCGCTGGGAGATCCGGCAGCTGATTGCCAGCGGCGTCGCCAAGGCGTCCGACTACCCGGACCTCGAGGAGGACTACAACGCGACGCTGAAGGGCGAGGGCACCATTGAGCTCGAGGAGGACGTCGACATCGAAATTCGCGATGAAGAGCCGCCCTTCTTGGCCGGCCAGACCAAGCTCTCGCTCGAGCTGTCGCCCATCCGCGTCGTCAAGGCGCCCGACGGTTCCCTCAACCGCGCCGCCATGGCGGGTGCCGTGCTGGCCAAGGAGCGCAAAGAACTGCGCCAGCAAGAAGCCGATGCGGCCAAGGCGGACCGGGAAAAGGAGAAAGTGGACCTTACGTCGCAGTGGCACGACCCCATGGCCAACCCGGAGCAGCGCAAGTTTGCCAATGACGCGCGTGCCGCCCATAACGGCCGCGGTGGTGCTGGTGGTGGCAGTGGCGGTGGCAGCGGCGGTGCTGGTGGCGGTGGCCCAGGTGGGTTTGAGCCGGTGCCCGAGTGGAAGCGCATCATTCAGAACAAGGACCAGTCGTTTGGCAAGCGCACCGACCTCAGCATGAAGGAGCAGCGCGAGTCGCTGCCCATCTACTCGTTCCGCTCGCAGCTCATCAAGGCCGTCCAGGACAACCAGATCCTAATTGTCATTGGCGAGACCGGCTCTGGCAAAACGACGCAGCTCACACAGTACCTGGCCGAGGCCGGCTTCACCAGCGGCGGCAAGATGGTCGGCTGCACACAGCCGCGTCGTGTGGCCGCCATGAGCGTGGCAAAGCGTGTGTCCGAAGAGGTCGGCTGTCCACTCGGCGAGGAGGTCGGCTACACCATTCGGTTTGAGGACTTGACGAGCCCGGCGACGCGTATCAAGTACATGACGGATGGTATGCTGCAGCGTGAGATTCTGCTGGACCCGGAGCTGAAGCGGTATTCGGTGATTATGCTCGACGAAGCCCACGAGCGGACGATTGGTGAGTCCACACACACTTCACGTTTTGTCTTTATGTTCTCCTAACTAACTTGACTTAGCCACCGATGTTTTGTTTGGTCTTTTGAAGAAGACGGTGAAGCGGCGACCAGATCTCAAGGTGATTGCCACGTCTGCGACTCTGGACGCGGAGAAGTTCTCGACCTTTTTCAACGGGGCTCCTATTTTCACAATCCCTGGTCGGACATTCCCTGTCGAGATTCTGTACTCTCGCGAGCCCGAATCCGACTACCTCGACGCCACCCTTGAAACGGTGATGCAGATCCATCTCACCGAACCCGCGGGCGATATCCTTGTCTTCTTGACGGGCCAAGAAGAAATCGATACCAGTTGCGAGATTTTGTATGAGCGAATGAAGGGTCTTGGTGCCGCTGTGCCTGAGCTCGTCATTCTCCCCGTTTACTCGGCACTACCCAACGAGGTCCAGTCCAAGATTTTCGAGCCAGCACCACCGGGCGGCCGCAAGGTCATCATCGCCACCAACATTGCCGAAACAAGTCTGACGATTGACGGCATTTACTATGTCGTCGACCCGGGCTTCGTCAAGCAGAACGCCTACGACCCCAAGCTCGGCATGGACTCGCTGGTCGTCACGCCCATCTCGCAGGCCCAGGCTAACCAGCGTGCCGGCCGTGCCGGGCGTACCGGTCCCGGAAAGTGCTTCCGGCTGTACACGGAGGCGGCGTATCAGACCGAGATGCTGCCGACGACGATTCCCGAAATTCAGCGCAAGAACCTGAGCAACACCATTCTGATTTTGAAGGCCATGGGCATCAACGACCTGCTGCACTTTGACTTTATGGACCCGCCGCCGATCAACACGATGCTGTCGGCTCTCGAAGAGCTGTACGCGCTGTCGGCGCTCGACGACGAAGGCCTTCTCACAAAGCTAGGCCGCAAGATGGCCGACTTCCCCATGGACCCGACGTCGTCCAAGGCGCTGATCGCGTCGGTCGAGCTGGGCTGCAGCGACGAAATGCTGAGCATCATGGGCATGATTGCGCAGCCCAAGGGCGTGTGGTACCGGCCCAAGGACAAGCAGCAGCAGGCGGACGCCAAGAAGGCCAAGTTCAACGACCCGCACGGCGACCACCTGACCATGCTCAATGTGTACAACAGCTGGAAGCGCGCGCGGTTCAGCAAGCCCTGGTGCCAGGAGCATTTCCTGCAGTACCGCGTGCTCACGCGCGCCAAGGACGTGCGCACCCAGCTCGAGCGCATCATGGAGCGCTACAAGCACCGCATCGTGTCGTGCGGCACGCACACCGACCGGGTGCGCCAGGCGCTGTGTGCCGGCTTCTTCCGCAACGCGTCGCGCAAGGATCCGCACGAGGGGTTCAAGACGCTGATTGAGGGGACGCCCGTCTACCTGCACCCGTCGAGCGCGCTGTTTGGGAAGCAGGCCGAGTGGGTGATTTACGACACCCTTGTGCTCACGACCAAGGAATACATGCAGTGCACAACAGCCATTGACGCCAAGTGGCTCGTGGATGCAGCGCCGACGTTCTTCAAGCTGTCGCCGAGCGACCGTCTCAGCCGGCGGCGGCGTGCGGAGCGGATCCAGCCGCTGTACAACAAGTTCCAAACGGAAGAGGACTGGCGGATCAGTGCGCAGAAGCGTGGCGGCCGCTCGGGTGGCGGTGGCGGTACGTGGGGTTAGACTGGCGTCGATGCTGTTCCCATGGGATTTATCCGCTATCAATTTTGTACTACTGTTTTCAGCGTTACACATTCCGACTCCCGGCAACTCAGGGTCGTTGTTTTATTGTCAGGGGTTAATCTAGTTTAGCATAAGGCCATATGTTTCTCATGTACGTTCTTGCAAAATGCGCTTTCGGTTTCATTTGTTTTTCATTCGATTTGTCACTATGTGCAAAACCAGTGTATCATGTGGCCTGTACAGCAGGATGGCTGGCAGTCCTCGACACTAGTGAGTCCCGTTCCAGCGATTCTCGTTTCATTTCTATTCTATCTGCTCCAACATTCTCACATCAATAGGTAACCAAAGCCCACGGCCAGACCACCAAGGATAGTCGTCGGCAGTGACATTGACAGCAGCGACGCACCGCCCGATGTCTGCTTGGACAAGGCAAGGTCGGTGGCGGCCACGATGGAGCCGTTGGGCGACGTTTTGATAGTGGAGCCAATGTCGCCCCAGCGGATGTTGGAAAAGGTGACGGCAGCGTCCGAGTTGTTCGTGGCAATGATCTTGGGGTCGCCCTGCGTCGCCGAGCACGGGCCGGCTTCGCCACTGTCCAGCCATGTCATAAAGTCACCGGCCGAATCCCAGATGCTGAAAATCAGGACCATGCCACGCGCCAGCGACTTGCCCATGCCTTCCAGACCACCAAGGCGCACAAAGTCGGTGGCCCCGTTCTGCTTGCAAAAGTCTTCGGTGATGGTGCCGAACCCGGTGGCCAACGACGACAGCGACGTCGTCGAGCCGTTGGACGACTTGGTGGCGGAGCTGACCATTTTGCCGTTCTGGATGTACAGGCGGCGGATCTGGGCAAGGCTGCCCGTGGTCGCGTTGTCGCTCGTCAGGAACTGGGTCACAACGGTAAAGGGCTTGGAGGTGTCGACGGAGCCGCCGGGCGCGTAAAAGTTCTTGGCGCCCGCGCGGTACGGGTTGATGCCGCAGCCGTTCTTGTCGCAGGCGGCCGCGGCTCCACGGCCACAGGCGTCGCCGGTGCACTGGAACAGGCCCGAGTCGCTGCAGGTATGGGGCGTCATGGCTGTGGCGGCGTTGTTGGCCTCCCAGATGTCCATCTCGTTGCAGCAGGCGCCCGAGTTGTTGAAGTTGGCCAGGCCGTTGATAAAGGTCGTGTTGAAGCACTGCGCATCACAATAGCCCGTACCGTACTGGGCGCCAGCCTTGTTGGCCGCCGAACGGCCGCCGGACTCGTCCATCTCCGACAGGTACAGCGCGCCGTTGACGCCGCAGCCGACCTTGGACATGTCCACGTCGTACGTGAACTCCTGGTTGGCCAGCTTGAGCAGCTGGTAGTTCTTGTCGTCCTCGGCCAACAAGTAGACGCGGGGGCTCAGGGTCTGGACGTTGGCACCGGACCCGTTGAACAGGCGCAGCGTCATGGCGTTGCCGGTGGTCGACACGCCGTGGGCCGCATAGTCATAGCCCTCGAGGGCGCAGTTCTGCGAGCAGGTGGTGGCGTCCGGGCACTGGGTCTTGTTGGCGACGTCGCAGGCGACAGACGGCTGGTCGACGGCGTGCAGGGCGCGCGAGAGGGCGTCCGTGACGAGACTCGTCTGTATGGTTTTGCAGCCGCCGGCCGTGGTGCAGAACTGCGTGGGCAGCTTGGGATGGACCTCGGGTACGGCCGTGCCGATCTGCTGGGCGACGGCGGCGCCACCGAGGAGAAGCAACAGCGCAGCTGCTGAAGAAGACATGATGTAATGAGTGAATAAATATACAAATATTGAAAACAAATATTTTTAATAAGGACAAAATTCAAAGGAGTGAATGACGCGATCAAACAACCGGGTTCAAGCAGCGTTGGTCTTTGGCGAGGATAAGACGATGAGAGAGAGAGAGAGAGAGAGAAAGATGAGAAAAGGAGTCGACTCGACATCAAAGCGACCAGGAAATACATCTATTATTAAGGTCGATCTCTTCCTGTCTGCTTCCTTCATGGGTGGCCCTCACCTCTCGGCCCGGCATCCGTCATGGCACTTGGGTCTGGAACGAGCAAAATTATTGAATCCATGGAGTTTATTGCACGGGCTAATAGAGACAGGGAAAGGGCCTGGGCAATAAGACGTGTAAAGGAAAACAGTGCATCCGATGCGCGATCGTCGAAACTTGTGACGTCCAGTTCAGCCTCCCTTTCTTGCTCGCCTTATTTACGCCCCCTATCAAGTGGAGAGTCATGTTCGTCCACCTGCCGCTCTTATGGCATGACTCTTGGACACCATACGATCTCATGGAAGCAAGCTCCTTTTCCTGGCTATGGTTCGGGATGTGGCTATTCATGGTGGTCATTGACCCAGGATCACAGGGGACGAGGATTGTCATTGAAGCGGGAAGAGAAGCTTAGGGGAAGCTTCAAGGCACCAAAATTTCCAGAATTGATACAAAGAAAAGGCAGCCAGTATCAGACAATGGCTCTGTGCAGACGGAGAGGTGCCATCGAGATGTGCGATCGGATGAAACAATGCCGTTGTGGAGAATCCCTGGAGGATATGCATGAACCAAGAATAAGAGGCTATGAGTGTCTGCGTGAATATAACGGTCGGGAATCGTTGCATATATCACATATATGTTGGTCCTTTCATTTTGTCGCTTATTGGGGGGGAGGGGGGGGTATAAAGGTAAATAAATAAAATAAGTAATATTTACTCATTATTTTGTACGTACATTTTCAATATGTACCGTAGTTGTTGTTATTGCAAACCCTACCTTTTTGGTAACTTTACATACTTAATTTTTTTTCAGTTTGACGACGAATTATTGTTACACTTATTTTTTCCAGCCACCCCGAAAGAGTAGGAACGGAAGAGCGTCATCCTTTAGAACCAAACCTGCCAGGGACGATCAGTGGTTTCGTCGAATTTAACCTTTTGCCGTTGTTGTTGAACTACGTCTCATCATTGTTGAGAACAAGAGGAGTGATGCACCGGCTAATATAAGCGAGCCGTCTTGTGATGTGCTGAAGCATGTAATGTAAAATTGAGAAAGGATTGTTCGAAAAGATGAAAAAGATGGAAAAAAAAAGACAAGCATTGACTCGACCATGGTTGTTGCCGACGATCCGCCGAGGCCATTCCAAAAGCTGTTCTTCATATCTAAAAACTATGGATTGTGTTCACGGTTATTTCGGAGAGAGTGGATTTGTTCATCAGTTCGTATTACCCTGTCATGAAGGAAAACAATGCGTCCCAATACAAGAGCTAATTTACGATAGGAAATGAAAAAGAGAGGCATGATGTAAGCGAACGTCCCGATGAGAATGTCCCCGCAAGCAGTGCCCGTTCCTCTATATGCTTGCCCTACTTTGTGCCCAAAAAAAAAAAAAAAAAAAAACAGAAAAAAACAAACAAACATATAGACTCCTTTATGTGTTGGTGTGATGAGGGGGGAATCAATGAATACAAGCGAACGTGTGAAAGAAAACGCCATTGGCCGTAGAAGCAGAACCCGCTTTTAGGAAATACAACAATAACAAAAAAAAGAGACATCATACGACGCAAGAAGTACGCCGCGACAACGCCTGCGTCGTCGTCATTGCTGGGCTCACTTGGTCAACTCGTCAAAGATGGCAATCAGACTCCGCACGCCGGCGAGGTTGTTCTCGTCAGGGCCCTCGTTGGGCGAGACAAACTTGGCATTGGCAAAGTCGATGAGACGGAGGCCAAAGATGGGCCGCGACTTGGACTTGCCGTCGCTGTCGCTGCCGCTGTCGGTGTTGGCATCGTCGTCGTCATAATCGTCCTCGCCAACGATACCGATGACGTCGTCGCCAAAGGAAAAGTCGGCCTCGGTCAGGTTGCGGACGTCGATGGTCAAATTGTCATCCATCTCGTCCTCGTCGATGACGATGCCGCTGTCTGTCCTACTCGACGAGCGGTCGGCGGCCTTCCCGAGGACCTCGCGCCGGGAGCGGGAGCGTTGCTCGACGTCCAGATCGGTGTCGGCAGCCTCCGCGTCGAGGAGCGGCACAACCGTCGTAGACGTCTGGGGCTCGTCACACGCCGACTCGGCCTCGACCACGCGGATGGGCGTCGGCGACAAGTTCAGTTCCCGCTGCTGTCTTTCTCTCTGTCTTGCCTCGCGCGCCGTGGCGCGCGCGTTGCCCTCAGCGATGGCCGCTTTGAGAGTTGCGCCGTCGCCCTCGTAGACAAACAGTAGCGAACTCGAGTACATGCGCGTGTGCTCGCTCTCCAGCACGTCGCGCACGCGCTCCAGCTCGGCTTTGAACGCTTCAGCCACGGCACGGCCGTGGGCGTCGTCGACGCCGGCGGCGTCATTGAACAAGAATGTGCGGAACGCATCGACGACGTTGCTGTCGTTGACGTCAACGCGGCCGTAGTCCTTGTCGTAAATGCGGTAACCGGCGCCGTCGGACGTCGGGTCTTCGGCGGCGGCGGCTGCCGCATCGCCCTGGTAGACGCGCATGCCCGAGATGCGGAAGCCGTACGTGGCGTGGGTGGTCTTGGCGCTCACGTCGTCCATGCGCTGGCGTTTCTGGAGGGGCGCGCTGTCGCCCCAGAGGCGGCGGCCGAGCTTGACGTCCATGATGTTGGGCTTCTTGTAGCCCTGTGTGGCGTTGTCGAGGACAACGGCGCGGTCGCTGTTGATACTGGCGTTGCCGCGAGGAACCCAAGTGACGTTGTCAGGAGGGGCGGGGGCGGTTTGTGATGCAGCAGTGGTACTTGCGACGGTTGCTGAGGCAGCAGGTGAAGTAGTAGCTGGTAATGGCGGAGCAGGCTGTTGCTCCTGCTGTTTCGTTTGCGTGTCGAGGCCGGCAATGACCTGTTGCACGTCGGCGGACACGACACCGCCAGCAGCGGCAACGGCGGCGGCCGCCGCGTCGGTGGTCTCGGTCAGTGACAGCTCGCCCATGTAGAGCGGTATGATGCTGGCCAGGGCGGCGTGGTCGCCCTGAAAGACCCGCTGGTAAAAGTCGATCTCGGCCTGGACGCAGGGCTTGATGAACAGGTCACCATTGGCGTCCGACAGTGTTCCGGCACTGACGAGTTAGCAGGGTGACGCGTGGTCAAGTATCCGGGCGCATGTACGTACTGTCCGGCAACGGCGTTATTATAGGCGTGCAGCTCAGACACTTTGGGCATCTCTCTTGGTGCCATGGTCGATGGTTTCTCTCTGGGGCTGTGGAGCCCAGTGGCCGGCGAGGCGGCGTTGGGTGGACTTCGTGACGAGGGAAGTTTGGTGGGAGGTACGCGTAAAAAGGAAGGACGCGAGGCGGCTTGCAGGAAGCGGACGGTGCGGTGGGTGGTCGGAAGTGTCGGCGCTGTTTTGCATAGGGAGTCACAGTCTGCTAGAGGGGCAGTCTGTCAATGTCAATGTCAATGTCAACGTCGGTGTCGATAATAGAGGTGATGATGGCGAGACGCGAGGAGTGGTAGGCGACATTCGGGCGGAGCGGAAGACGGGGACGACGGTTCAGATGGTTTATATCGAGTGTCGACAATAGAAAGCCTGTGTCTGTCTGTGTGTAACAGGGCAAACAAGGTTCGTGGGATGTACTTGGTGACGATGCGCTCGTGTTGCGTTGCGGGTGGCCGTGTTTGTGATATAAATAATTGGGTGTCGGTTTTCTTTGTGTGGTTTGTTTCTGTTTGGGTTCATTCCTGGAACGGTTTTCACGGCCACAAAGGGGGGGGGGAGTGGCGAAAGTTGCCTGGTGCCTCTAACAGAAGGCACAAATGTGCGCGGGCGTACCATTACCAATAACTCACCGCCAAAAGGTACATCCTTTGATGGGGCAGTAGCGCCTTTGTCGGGCGGCCTTTACGTGGGCTTATTTTGTTCCTTGCACTGGCTCCCTGCTAGCGCCGACAGTTCCTTCCAAGAAATATGTAGGGACCAAAGGTCAACTGAATAGTGGCCTGCGGGAAGGCGGGATTGGCATGCAGTCCGGCTGCGTGTTTGTGGGCTCTCGCGTTCTCTCTTTCCCTTTCCCTGTGTGTCATCCCTTACGTCGATTTTCTCATCGCCCTGCACCTTCCTGGAGTCTATTCCTGCTCCGTTGCCATCGGGCGAAGTCTGCACTTTCCTGCGCAGCCCTCGTCTTCGATTGGCTGAAGCGCATTGCCGGCAGAGACAAAGGCAAACTTCGGGCTGCTCCGCCACCCCTTGATTGCGCGAACTCTGCAAGCCAGGCCTGCTCTTACTGGGGGCTTTCTTTTTGCGCATCAGCGTCAGCCCAGCAAGCACCAGCGGCCCGCAAAACAGCCGCTGGAACGGGAGCAAAAACAGCAATTTCGCGTGACAGGCCAGGCCTAAACAGGCACGCCAACTGCCTGGCCCATCCCGCCGGCGCAGCACGTTTCAGCATGCGGCGTTCTTTCGTCTTGCGCCGCCAGTCTGAAGTAAAAAACGAGTTGAGGGAAAAGGTGGACGATACGAAGTGAAACGTGAGAAAATGAGTGAAAATGCACCACAGCAGAGGCGTGAAGGAAAAGTTATTCGGCCTCGTGAACACTGGCGCCGGCGTGCCCTGCACCGCCCCCCGGCGTCCATTGTGGCCATATTCGCATCAGCCAATGCATGGCCCATGTCTATGTCACTTCCATCATCTGTTTTTGTTTCCGTTGTTCCTTTTTTAGTTTACAGTGGCCTTTCAGTCTCGCGTCTGCCGTATTTAGCTCTTATGCCCCCTTTTGTGTCTTTGATTCCTCTTTTGACCTTTTGGCTATCTCCCTGTTCTCGTCATGCTGGTATCTAGCTGCCTTTCGCTGCCTATCGCTACCCGTCATTAACTTTCCGCTTCATATTCGTCTTGCCACGCCAGAAAATGAACGCCGTCTATGTTTTTTTCCCTAGGCGGAGAACACCAACGTCTAGCGGTGTGACAGAATGATGAAAGCGAAGAGAGAAGGACCCGACCTGACAAACGACACCTGACTAGACAGTTCCAGGCAAGAGCAAGCGGCGATGGTAAACATTGGCAGGCCAAAATCTGCACACCGTATGGGGATAGCCATAAATGCAAGAAGCCTGGGTGTCTCGGTGACAGTAATAGCAATCAGCGCTGTTCCTAAAACGTCTTGAGAACGTATGCGTATATGGGAAGAACCAATACCTGCCCCCAAAACCCTTCTAGTAGAGAAATTACTAAGCTCGACGACGACGACGATAACTTCTTGTGCCTTGCGTTGTCACTCTTGCAACACCATTTTCATGACTGCCAGCCCCAAGGTGCTACAGTCGCAGCTCTTCTATAAATTCTCTGTTTCGTTCGGCCACCTACGTGGATGGAAGGCCCAACCAGCACGTGACGCGTCAGGTACACACATGATCACATGACCTGTATGTGTTGAAAAAGGCTATGCACGTGACCTGTCGCCACGATTATCGACTACCCAGCGCACTATTAGACTAGTTTAGTTAGCCTCTTTCATACTTGCTCCTACAACAAACCTTATTATGCACTGTGATATCTGTATCAGCCTACCGCGTAAGAACGGCTAGCTTTTGATTGATGCGGAATCGGACCCAATACCACTCCTCATTCTCTAAAACACTATCTTCTACCAATGTATTTACAACTTCGATTGCGTTACCAGGAATACCTGACTGCCCCCCGAAGGTTTAAACATCAATCAGCCATTTCTTCAAGAATTTAGTCTGCTTTGCCACGTTCTTCTTCAAGGTTTCTCCTCGGTACGAGTCGAAGTGGCCTCCATCGAGCAGCGACAGCTCCTTTGGCTCGCGAGCTCGGTCGTAGGCGATCAGCGACAGATCCGCCGGCGTAAGTTCGTCTTTCATCGGAACCGTGAGCAGCAGTGGAGTGGGAGAGATTTTGTCAATGAGCTGCTGCGGCTCAAAGCCGCGAAAGAGTTCCATGCTGAGCCGCAGGCCATGAGGTCAGAACTAATCGAATTGCGTATGCTGTGAATCGGGGTTCGTGCATAACTTACCTCCGAATCGTGATCCGATTGGGCCACGTGGTCTTCTTCTGCCACTCCATGAAGAAGTCGTGTACTTCTTTACCGGCAAGAGCGCACGAAAGGCCATACAAGTCTTCCGAAACCACCGGAAGATATCCGGGCTCTTTGCCTTCCATCCGGGCAATTCGATCTACTCATCGTTAGTCAGGGTCAACGTTGTCACGTTAGGGGAAAGGAATACCTCACCTGCGTTGAACATGGCATCCGGCTGAGGGATGAGGTCGGGGCGAACGAGCCGATGGAAATTGTCCCATCCGCTGACGCAAGGTCCCTGGCTCAGCACCACTTTCACGCGGCGATCCACCGCAGCGACGACCAGAACATGGCCTCCGCTGTACGAAGTGCCCCAGACGCCGATCTTGTCAGGGTTCACTTCAGGACGCGTGGCGGCATAGGTGATGGCGTCTGAATAGTCGGCGATTTGGAGATTAGGGACAATCTCCTCCCGCGGCTGTCCAGGGGCATTGTCACTTTCGCCGAATCCGCGGTGATCATAGACGAGGCAGCACATGGGAAGATTCGCAACGAACGCCTCAGCATAGGAGTCCAACGTCATCTCCTTCAGTGCACTGAATCCATGTGCCATGACAATTGCAGGGAGCTTGTCAGCCTTGGTATGATCCGGCGTGTAGAACCAGCCCCGAAGGGTGATGCCATCCGAATTCTTGAACTCAATCTTTGTTCTGGCCATGTTGTAAGGTAAAAAAAAATCAGGGTGATGTGTGAAGTTGAAGCAGCAAAGTCAAAGGCAGGTCCTCTTTGATACAAAAGCAATTGATACACGAGAATTCTATATGGCTATCGGGCGAGATGGCACGTTTATACTCCTGCGCAAGAGTACGAGTTGATATCTTACATGGCCAAAGGCGACGTTGTGATCAAATTGTGAATAGCAACTGCTTCCTAATTTGGATGTTTTAGTGAAGTCGGATCCGGCTGCTCAGGCACAGATTGCGGGGAAAACATGGCGAATAAGACCCAGGATCCCCAGGATCCACTATCGATTAGGGGATTCGGATCCGAGCCCAGCTTCCGTGTCTGCCTGAGAAACTCTCCACCTGATTTACATTTGACCGTGACGTACGGCTAACCGGATGTCCTTCTGGATATTTTGCTTCCATCATCTGATTGCCTTGGTTGTGGTTTTATTACAAAGCATAACTTTCGCTGTGCTATGGGACAAACATTCAACTATGGGCTAGGTAAGCCGACCACTGAACGCTGTCAGTTGTCTTATGTGGTAGGTTTGTAGAATAAGTAATATTAACCGTAGAAACTTCCCGGTCGGTCATCAGATACTACAAGTCAATCAGACGAGGGCCGTAGTTTACCTGCAACATGGTTACGGTACCAGTTGTGGAACGACGCCGGATCCGAAGCCACGTGGGAGTCCCCACCAGTCTAACAATCGACAAGAACATCGAATGGGACGCGATGTTTCTGACATATACCAGTGTCCTAAAACGACTAGAAACCCATAGATTATCATTTGTGATTCAACTTTCTCATTGGTAAGCAGAACGATATTGGTATGGTTATATATTCTTCTACTCAAGCGACAAATTTGGCATCACTGGGCAGGCGTTTTCTCATTCGATCTGTTCCTATTTCGACACGCTTATACGAATAACGACATGGCTCCCTCGCGGATCACCAGCGTTGCACTTGCTGGCGCCACCGGCAATCTCGGCGGACCGGTTCTCGATGCACTTCTCGAGCATTTCCATGTTGTCGTGCTCTCGCGGGTGGGCGGCAGCTCGTCTAAGCTGAAACCACATCCTCGGCTTACGGTCCATGAAGTTGATTTTTCCTCAGCGGAGTCGATTGCGAGCGTGCTTGTCGCCAACCCCGTGGAAGTCGTCGTCTCCTGCCTCGCTACGCTTGCGATTGGGGTGCAAAATCCACTCATTGATGCGTCCGTCAAGGCTGGCGTGAAGTGCTTTGTTCCAGCCGAGTTTGGCATGAATTCGCTACAGCCTCTTTGCGCACAGCTCCCGGTGTGCGAGCCAAAGGTCGACACGCAGAAGTACCTGCAGGAGACGTCGCGCGCGAACCCCGGTTTTTCGTACACAGGCATCGCCAACGGCCTGTTTATGGACTGGGGCATCCGAGAAGGGTTTATTATGGATGTCTCCCGCCACGCTGCCACGCTCTACAACGGAGGCAATGTCCCGTTCAGCGCCACCACACTTGCCGATGTCGCCAAGGCCGTCGTGGCCGTGATTTACAAACACAGTCAGCCGGAGACAGCCAACCGCATCCTCTACATCCAGTCAGCCGTGACGACACAGAACCGATTGATTCAATATGCGACAGAAATTGACGGCAAAGCGTGGACGTTGACATACAAAGATACTACGGAGGTGCTGCAGGAAAGCATGGAGCTGTTAAAGGGGGGGACGGACATAATGGGAGCGATGGATGGATTTTGTGCCGTGGCGTCGTGGACGCCGGCATACGGCTGTGACTTTTCGAATCACCTAGACAACGCTCTTCTGGGGATTGAGCCCATGGATGAGTCGAGTGTCCGGGCGCTTGTGAGTGGCCTTCTGAAGTAAGCGAGGAGTGCTTTTAAGGTGTTCGGGCTCGCATGGTCATGGTGTGCGTCTGTAGCGCCGATATTTTGGCTCCAGTGGCATTAGAAAGTAAACTATCAGTAAGCAATAGAAGCTGTTAGATTTTACCCCATAACTAGAGCGACCGTATCCCCGCTCAGAAGTACTAGAAATTTGGACTTGATTCGGTGCCGGATCCGAAAGGGCTTGGCACGCTGTAGTGCCTTCAAGGGTCCACTGTGCTCTTTTTGTCTTAGGCCGTAGGTACTCCGGGAATTTATAAGGATTCGTTTGCGGGGGAATGGAGATGAGAGCAAAGCTGAAAAGACGGGGAATCGTCGCCCTTTCCCATAGGAGACATAGCGGCTGGATTCTATAAGGAGGTTGCGAAGCAGTCCACTGCTGACCAGAAGGCAGAATTAACACAATGATTCTGCATGGAGTCGGCCACTAGTATAAAACGCTACATAGTTTCTTCTCAGCCCGCCTTCTGCATCCAGGCCAACTTGACTCCTCCTCCCCGGAACCGAAGACTCCTTTGCGGAGAAGATGGTTTCTGAACCGTCCAAACGAACACAATTCTCAAGCTGCGACGCTTGTCGCCAAGCTCGCGTCGCATGTGACGCTTCGCGAGTCGGGTATCAACCGGGCGATGCCACTTGGTCTGGCTCGTGCTCGAGATGTCTGTCCCGGCAATGCCCCTGCACCTTCAAGGTACCGTGTCCAAGCCGTCGCTGATGTCTAAGTTGTACTTGGAGGCCCACTAACAAGTCCCAGTGGGTCAACACCAATAAGAAGAAAACTTCACAGGTGCGTCGCTACGCCTCGCGGAGAGCGCCTCACCCACCTGTTCACCCGACGCCATTCATTATATGGGACCCAGAAACGCATGGAAACGGAACCGACGTGGCGTCAGGCTCGCCTCTCGTCACCATGCATGACGACGATAGTCTCACTTCGTCTCCTACGAACAACATGACATTGGAACCATCAGAAGAGCCGTTCTACCTGGCCCGTCCGGATCCGGTAGATGCCCAAATTAGGAAATGGTGCAATCACATCTTCCAGGCGGGATTCGGAACGCTGTTTGGTCTCTGGGTCGGGAAACACGGTTGTCCCATGGTGTAAGTGGAGGATTCACACTGTCGCAAGACTGTGCTGTTTGCTGACAGGACGCCAGCCACAATGACCAAGGAGACATTAGCATCCCTCCGGTACAGCTTTTCCGAAATCTGGATGCTTTCACGAGGAACATGTGGGAGAGCCAGGGGCCGTCGCCCGGCTCCATGGTACCCAGTGGCGAGCACGCATCGCGCCAATACAGCCAAAAGATCAGCGACGAGATCGACGAGTCTCTTCGCCGCGCCACGCACGCATTTGCGGCTCCGTGGCTCCTCTCGCTGTCCGCGCGCTCCATCGAAATTGATGCTGACCAACTCGAGGCGTTCGTTCGGACAAGCTGGCGCAACACCCGAAAGGACATGCTGCGCGTCGTCAACCGCGTCTCGTACCGCTCAGCGCTTGCCCTGTACCTCTTCAGCCAGACGCCCGTGCCTGCAGGCATTACGGAAGACGAGGAGTTTGACGGGATCAATGGCGTGGTCTGTCTGCAGACAGCCCTGCAGCAGATCCAGCAGCTGCGTCTGCGGCTCCGCAGCTGCCAATACTACGGCTGCGATGTGTCCGCCTGGTCCACCGGCCTCATGCGGGCCTCGGCTCTGCCTGTCACCGATTTCCGACCGGCCTTTGTCGACTTGGAGAGCCGCGCCTTCTGGGCCGCTGTCACCTGGGACACCGCATCGTCTGTGACGCTGGAGTTCAACTCGACCCTGACCACCGGGCTGAAAGGTGCGTGCGCGGAGCCGGCCTGGGTTCTGGCGCGGGCCTTCTTGGTCGAGTCGTTCCACGCCCGGACGGAGGGATGGCGCGCGGCCAGCTTCGAGATCACCGATGCGATCGCTTCGGAGATCATTTCGGCCGCGGGAATCTGCCGCACGTACCTGTGGCGCAACGTGGCGTCCGTCAAAGAAGCGCTGCGGGAGGGCGTTGACGAGGACAGCGTTTCGTTTGCTTGGAACGCCTTGCATGATGCCGTCGAGGTGTTCCGGTCGACCATTGAGCCGCTGATGAGCCACTGCGAGCGACAACTGCACTTTCTCAGCCAAGCTAACCGTCTGAACTGGTACCTCATGGTCCTCCACCACCACCTCGGCATTTTGATCCTTGTCCACGCCTTGGAAGCGGCCAATCGCGCCGATCTGCTCACGTCTATCCACGAAGCGAGGCTCGAGGCCGAGCACGCCACCCTCAACGTTTTAGATTTTGGTCTCAAGAGCAAGTACATACTCGGTGGCCCAGAGATGGTGCATCCGAGCGCATCGTTGATCCACAATCCATATACGCCGTCGTCTTTGAGTACGTCATCTTCGCCGCCCGCCTCTACTACAGAGCTGCGACAAGAGATCTCCTTCATTGGAATCGACCCTTGCCCGGACCATACCCTGGCAGCTGTGCAACTCACGTCCATGGCCATTCATCGTAAATACAAGCAGAAGACAATCAGCCGCGAAGTGCACGCCAGTCTCTCCTATACCTTGCTTTGTGCCGTTGACCAGCTTCCCCGCGGCTCCAAGTCTGTGTTCACCGTGCGGCAGAACATGCAGCAGATGGTCCATGAGATCAATCCCGGTGTTTCCTTAGACAAATACTAGTTCCCTAAACGAGTTTCTAACGCAAATCCTTCCAAGTCCCTCTGCACAATAGTCTGCACCCATTGCCGATATGCGCCCAGACCGCCCAGGTAAAAATTAGCCGTGGGCTCCCGTCCATCTACATTGGCGCCGAAAATCCAGCTTGCGCTTCCCCAGAACAGGGTCGCTTTGGCCACATCGCTGCACAGCGCCGACCACGTGACCTCTGCTTGGCGCTTCGCTTCGATCACGGCAGCACTGCGTTCGGCCGCTTCGATACATGCCATGATCAAATCCAGTTCCGACTCGATCACCGGTGGAAAGTTGGCAAACGGCCCCTGTGGGCCAGAAATGAGAAACATGTTGGGAAAGCCGGCGCACGCGACCGCGCCGTACGCCGTTGGTCCGCTTTCCCAGTGGCGAGCGAGGGTCTCGCCACCTCGCCCCATATAGGCAACGCGCTGGTAGTTGCCCTCAATGGCATCAAACCCGGTGGCGAAGATGATGACGTCCAGATCGTACACGGCGCCATCGGCTGTTTCCAGGCCGCCCGGCACGATCCGAGAGATGGGCGTGGCCATCAGATCAACGACGTCTACGTTGGGGCGGTTGAAGATGTGGTAGTAGCCCGAGTCACAGACGGGACGTCGCGCGTAGAGCTCGCGCGGCTTGAGGATGGCGGCTTTGCGCGGGTCCGTCACGATGTCGTCAATCTTGCCGCGGAGGAACCGGCACGCCTCTTCGTTGGCCGCCTTGTCGATGCCCAAGTCGCCAAACGCCCCAAACATGAAGCGGAACCCGTTGCCGGCGTCCCATGCTTCCTGGAAGAGGGCGGTCCTCTCTGCGGGGTCTGCTTCCATCGTCTTCCGACTCGACTCGGTGATGCCGAAGCCCACATAGGAGGCCCAGGCGCGCTTCCAGATGTCGTCGTATGCGATGTTGATCTTTTTGCGGTCGTCCGCCGACACGGGTCCCTGACCGCTGGGCACAGAGTACTGAGGGTGGCGCTGGAACGACGTGAGTTCGCCCACCAGCGGGGCGATCGACGTCATCACCTGCACACCGGTCGATCCGTTCCCAATGATGCCGACTTTCTTGCCTTCCAAGGCAAGGTCGTCTGGCCATCGCGAGGTGTGCACGATGCGGCCCGCAAAGGCCTCTCTGCCAGGAATGCTGGGATAGTGCGGCTGCGACAGGACACCCAGAGAGTTGATGAGATACTTGGCTGCAAACACGTCCCCCGTTGAGCAGCGCACGATCCACTTGTTTGTTTGATCGTCCCACTGGGCCGTCTTCATCTCGACGCCGAACTGCATGAACCGCCGCAGCCCGTACTTGTCGACCACGTGCCGGAGATAGGCGAGAATTTCGGGCTGGTAGAGGTAGCGATGCGTCCAAGGATACGTCTGCAGGTCTTCTTTGTCCCACGAATACCGGTAGAGATAGCTTTCTGTGTCGCTCATGGCTCCGGGATATCTGTTCCAGAACCATGTGCCGCCGACATCCCCGGCCACGTCGACACAGCGGACCGTCAACCCAAGCTGCGTCAGCCGGTAGACGGCGTTGATGCCCCCAAAGCCGCAGCCAACCACCAGCGCGTCGACAGAGATGTGGTCCGCAGGCATAGTTTCTGAATGCTCGATAGGCGCGTTGAATTGAAAACAACTGTAAAGACAATCCGGTCTACCACGGAGCAGCCATCCTTTCATAAAAGTATCCTTCCTCATGGGCTGCTTCTGTCTGCGAGATCCATCAGAAGGAATATAACTATTAGCGTCTCTTGTACTGTTGTCTTCACGGATCCGGGTGAGCTTCAAGTAGACTAGCCTGGATCGTCAAGCATATCCATTTCGGATAGATCGACACAATGCCCAGTTATACGGATCTATAGCCATACGCTGATTAATGATAGTTTTCTTGAACAGAGGATCATAAGATCAGAATTCAAAATAGATGTGGCCGAACGAGGCAGCGTTCGGATCCGGTTGAATGAGCTCTAGACAAGCGGTATTCTATGGCGGGTAACTGCGCCATCCGTTTGCCCTCGGCTAGTCCTGGCCTGGACTGCTTGGGGATCTGTCTGACCACCCTCGCATGTCTCTCCGCATGGAGGAGTCGGAGATGAGCCGCCAATTCCTGGGCACCAAAACCCGGAGCCCCGGATTGTATTGCGGGGACCCCGTGCGTGCGGTGGAATCCATCTAAATGCATGGTTCCCCAGAGAAGGATGATTGACAGAACATATGGCGGTATTAATACATGTTTGGTCTCTCGCTACATCTTGCCAGGTTCACTAATTTCTTTCTTCTTTTCTTATCATTCATTCCATCGCTAACGAATTAACTATGAAGCTGTCTACAACGTTGGAAAACATGAGCGTGATGACACAAAGCCATGAGCGCGGATGGACCTGGCGGCAGTTTGCATACTGCGCCATGGTCTGCCTGGGGGAAGTGGCCTTTGCGTATCCGTCGTCGATCATCGGCGTCACGCTGACCCAGCCTTCGTTTCTGGAATACATGCACCTCGTTGATTCCACCGGCACGTTGACAGACAAAGGAAATGCTCTCGAAGGAGCACTTTCTGGAGTATTCCAGGTAAGAATGGCAATCATGTCGACCCCCCCACGACTTTTATCTGATGTTTGCGCATCGTACAGGCTGGCGGCATTTTTGGGATCCTCGCCACTATCTTTGCCATGGATCGATGGGGCCGCAAGATTGCTGTCGTCATCATATCTGTGATCGGGATCATCTCCGGCGCCCTGCTATGCGCCTCACAAAACATTGCCATGTTTCTGGTCTTCCGTTTTTTTGCCGGCTTTGCTTCTTGGGGGGCCGTGACAGTCAGTACGTGGCACAGCACAACCGAATGGTCACGTCCTATGGCGTGACTTCTTTGCCGTCTCTTCGTTGCTGACAATTTCCAAACAGCGCCTGTGTATAGCGCTGAACTGTCTCCTGCCTCTCTTCGAGGGTTCTTTGGTGGCATGAATGGCATTTCCATCGGCATTGGCTATGCCTTTGCCACGTACATGGGGCTCGCCTTCTACGACACGCACAGCCAATCTCTGGACATCTGGAGAGGAATCTACGGGATCGGCTTGATCTTTTGCTTCATTCCCTTGGTCAGTATGCTCTTCGTACCCGAGTCCCCCCGCTGGCTTCTGATGGCCGGCCGGGTCGACGACGCCAAGAAGGCGATGCAGAAGCTTCACACTGGAAACTCCGCTGCGATGGTAGACGACACCATCGCCGAGTTTTACCAGATGGCCAAGCAGGCTGAGCACGACAAGGAGATGAAGACATCGTGGAGTCAAATTGTTCGCCTTCCGGCCGACCGCAGGCGTGCTACTCTTGCCGCGGGGTTTGCGTTCTTGGCTCAGAGCACAGCCATTCTAGGTGCGTCTTCTCTTCCCTTCTCCTCCGCACTGCTGTTCTTTTTCCTTTTTCTTATTTAACCTTCCGTTACAAACTCAGTCATCAACAACTACAATTCCATCCTGTATAAAGGCCTCGGGTATGGAACCCGGCAGGTGCTCGTTTTTCAATGTGGCTGGATCACGACCGGTCTCTCAGGCAACATTGTCGGCTCGTTTTTCATGGACCGAGTTGGCCGGCGCCCTTTGATTCTTTTCGGCATCACTGGCGCTCTGGCTGCCCTCTGCGTTGAGACGGCCCTCGTCGCTTCGTTTGCCTCGCCCGTTCCGGCAGTCGGCGCCAACCGCGCTGGGATTGGTGCCGCTGTTGCCATGCTGTGAGCATACCGTTTCTCTGCAACAGGATCTATGGTCCTATGGTCCATGTCGTATTGCTGACCGTATAGGTATCTTTTCACGTTTTGCTACGGCGTAGGCGTCGACACGACACTGTGGGTCTTCTGCAGTGAAATCTTCCCCAACCACATGCGGGCGAAAGGCATTGCCATCTGCACGTTGAGTTTCTGTCTCACAGGACTTGTCTATCTTGAAGTTGCTGCCACAGCGTTTGCAAACATTGGCTATAAATTCTTTTTGGTATGTCTCATAATTACTGCTAAAATAGTCATTGTTTGGTGTCCGAAAGCTAACCCCAGTTTCAAGGTTTTCATCAGCGTGTGTGCTGTTGGCTTAGTGTGGTTATGGATCGTGCTGCCGGAAACGACAGGCGTTCCTCTTGAAGAGATGGCAGCGGTCTTTGGCCAAGAGCAAGAGGTTGCCGTATTCAGCGCGGATCTCCAGAAGAATGCAGACACTGGGGAGCTGGTTGTCAAGGAGCATATCACTCAGGTTGAAATTGCTTCCCATTACGAGACAGTCTCGGGAGCCGACCCGTAGACCAACCCGAGGGGACGAGAAAGCAACATTGTTCAAACCCCATTTCTTGGCAGTAGGCCAATGCGGAGAATAAGTGTCTGTTTCGATGCCTTTCTACGTTGTAATACACAAAACGTTTTCCGCACAGTCATACTTCTATGAATCCAACAACACCTTTTTACTGATTTTTGACATTGTTTGTTGTTTATGGCTTTCAAATTTCTTTTTTATTGATCTTTCTTCCATTTAGCCGGTTCTAAGCTTTGCTGTTTAAAATTTCATCAATGACCTCTGCCACCGCCTGGCAGTGCTCCTCCTGGAACGGCAGCGCAGCAATCTGCAACGCCAGCGGCGCATTCTCAAAGATGTCAGGGCCGGTGTCCGTCTGTCAGCATGAAGTGGCCAAAGGAGCAACCGATTTTTGCAGGGTAGACGTACACAGATCCTTCCTGGCCTTGTCGTAGCGGTCGAAGGAAAAGTTGGGCATGTCCGGGAACTGCGTCTCGGTGTAGAAGTCGCTCGGAGACATGTCGTCTGCCAGGTCGATACACCCGCACTGCACGACGCAAGACGGCACGTCGAGCGCGTTGCAGACGGCGCAGAGGGCCGACGTCATGTACTCGCCGTGGGTGGTGCCGGGTATGGCATGGGAGCGATGACCACAGCGTCGAGGCGCATCGGCTGCAACAGGGCGACAAACTGCTCGCAGGCGGCGCGGTGGTCGCGCTGGTTCTACCAGATCTGCAGCGATGTCGGCGCCTGGAGAAGGCGATACCCGTGGCACGACGGTTACAAGAAAAGCAATATGTGGGTGGGAAAGTATGTATGAGACTAGCTGTTGGGCATCACTAGACGTCACGTGACATTGGTCTTGGTGCACTTGGCCTCGGTGGTTGACGTGACAAGCAAACGGGGGCCGCGAGGACAGCTCGTTTTGAGATATCTCGTATTGTTGTTTGAAAGTCTGAAGTGCAAACAAGCGATTCAGTGTATCGTGAGCATTTCTCTTCCCCTTTAGGAGCTCGCCAATGATGGCACCTCCTTGCGCTCTTTCACAGTAAAATCATACCTGTCTGCATTGTTGTTGTTGATGCATCGTGCCTTCCTTGTCAGCCAAGCCATCTGCTCCTTCCGCATCTGGAGCACAATCCCACTTGGCTGCATCTGTGATTGTATTGACTTCCTGCTCACGTCGTCACCATTAATACATTTCCGCTTCTATCGCTCCGCTGCGTTACTCACCAGCGGAAGGCAGCCGCTTTCTCGCATCCTTTCCTCCAAGCCACACGCAACCAGATGTTTGAATCCTTCTCTCTCTCTTGACTGCTTACCAAATTTCCGACCTACCGTCATTGGATTGAACACCCTTGCTAGAGAAAAGCTACACCATTTACCTCCCCTACAATCTTGACAGCTCCGAGAGCGTTGGCCACTTTCTCGTCACCATGCCCATGGCAGTCGAGGCCCAGGTGGCACCTGGTGACACCACAGGTGCTGCGCCGCCGTCCGACAATGACCACGACGACAAACCGACCAGTAAACAAGACGTCAATGGAGACGCTCATGCAGACGAAGCCGACAAGGGCAACCTCTTCGACGATGGCCCCAGCAAGGATGGTGACGAAAACGGTAACCTGGCCGGCATCGCCAACGAGCCGGGCGGCCCTGCTAACGATCCTGCCAATGTCGTCGGCTTGCAGGAAGCCACTGTGACGGGCAAAAAGAAGCGAAATGGCAAGTCCGCGGCCGCACGTGGACCGACGGCCCTTCCCAAGAGATGCGGCACCGGCTTCGAAGGTGAGCAATTGCCTTACACTTGCGCTGCGTTTATTTCGTTGTCGGGATCCCTAAACGGATGTGCGATGTGGTGGCTATGCTGGCGCGATGCGTCAAAAGCGTGTCAAGCTCCTGCAGGCAAGCAGCTGCCGGAAGCTCGTGCACAAAGCCTCTCCAATTAAACTTTTCGTTTTGAACGGAACACTAACTGGAGCTTCACAATGCGACCTACCGCCATCGCGGAACTGTAGAATACTATGCGGAACCACCCTTGACCGTCGACGAGTTTGAGGAGGAGTTGGACCTATACCATGCGTAAGAGACCCGTTTTTCCCGTTTTGTGTTGACAATCTTGTCCGGCACGCGCCCGGTGGTGTTCGCCTTGCATGCAGCCTTGCCTTGTGCATGCACTCCGCCCCTGAATGCCGATATTGGGCAAGCTATGTCGGGCGTAAACATTATGCTGACTTCAATTTCTCTCACAGTTCTCTCAATTTTGACGAGTTTGTTCATCTTTCTGGCTCCATATTCAGATTAGCCTCATACTAACTGTGGCACAGGCGCATCGCGGCCTGCATCCAGCGTTACCGCGCCCGTCGTCGCCTTGACAATGACCGCACCAACCTGTTCAACCGGTATCTCAGGCTCGGTGGCATCGACTGCACGCCCCGAATGTTCAACGGTGCCGGCGGCATGGAAGAGGGCGAGAATTTTACGAAGGACGATTTGCGCGCCCTGACTGCCACCGACGTCGTCTCGCGTGCTGGCAGCAAGAACTCTAAGTACTATGCCTCGGACAATGCCGACCTCTGGACCGTCGACTTTTCCGGGGTCGTGTCTGGATATCTGTACGTACGACTAATTTCCTATCTGAACGATTCTGCTGCTAATACATCTAGGTCTGTATCCCTCCGCAGCATTGGTGGAAGCAACGAGAGGCTCATGAAAGTCGGCATTGACGTCGTCGACAATTTCTTGCGCTACTTACAGCTCCACGATGTCTGCCCCGAGTACGAAGAGGATGTCAACAACGCCCGCCAGATTTGTGACAAGGCACAAACGGAGCTGCCCAACCTGCTGCGGGCCCTGCCTCTCATGCCGGGACAGTTCAATATGGCATGCACCAAGCTATTTTGCAAGACGGCCGAGCACAAGGCCGAGCATGACGGCCTTGACCCGCTGGCCGTACTCACGAACAAGGATTGGGACGCAAAGCACATCTTTCGGGCAACCGTCGCGCTGCAGGACCTGGTCATTGGCACCCGGGCGACCACAATGGCCCAGGTCGACATGTCTAGTATCCAAATCGTCAGCACCCGTGAGCTAGAGCTCGAGATCACCAAGATGGTGTGGCCGTCTTCTAAGATGAAGGAACGCTATACTGTGGCCATTGCCGAGGACACTGCCATATGGGAGGCAGCGGGAGGCAAGAAGGCCGATACCAGCTCCGAAGACAAGTCAATCTCCACCAAGGCAGTGGACGCGGACAATATTGTCAGACACGCCGGTGTCGTCATAACGAAACACTACCGTATTGAAGAAGGTGTTGCCAACCAGCCAATCCTCACTGAAGACGAGCTTGCCAACCGCGGTCGCTTCCAGCATGCATTTTTCTTGGACGTCGATCTCATGGACCTGCTGTGCCCCGGTATGAAGCTGCGCGTCGTCATGCACGAGCTCAACTGCGACCTCAATTTCGTCTCGGTTGTTAAAGAGCTGCTGCCCTCGTTTTACACCTTCTTGCCGCAGGAGCTTATGACCGACTGGAAAGAGCCCCGGCCGAACGAGCGCGAAGGCCCGTCTGTCGATAACCCCGATGCTGATGCAGAGGCCGAGGCCGCCGACGAGGAGATGGAGGATGACAAGGAGCAGGTGCGAAAAAGTTAGAATACGACAAGAAAGGAAGTTCTAAGAAAGGTCGGTAGAAAATGCGGTGAAACTGAAGTGAATGATACTCGAATAAGACGGATGATCTACGGATGGGGAGGAATACGCGGCGATGATAGGATTTCAGCCATTGTTGGCCAGATGGCGGGAGCTACAGTTAGTTGCATAGGAACAATCAAACACAAGATATAAATTAAGCATGCACAACCAATCAACGCCGTAGCTGTCAGACTGCGCCGTTAGGACAGTGTGGCAAGGTGTCATGCAGATGCAAGTGTTAGTTGGTCCGTGACGTACGCAAACCTTAACGCCGGGCCCACGCCTGGCGGCATCTTCGCCAGGCACCAGGATTTCGCGAATTCTGAGCGATAGCTCAGGTTGTAGTCGCAGTTGTCACAATTTACCAGTCAGTTTATACAGTTGATTTGGGCATTGGGAAGACATAAATGACGCCTAATAAAAGTAGACAAAAAAAAAACCATAAGACGACTGTAGAGATATGACGCGGCAAACAAACACACTGTAAAACAAATGCAAGAGCAAAAACATCCAGTTGGGGAAATCGCAATAAGAGTTAAGCAGTAATAGAAAGGGTGTGCCGTCCAAGGTCCAGAAACAAAATATAAGGAGAGAAAGGGAAGTTGTTGGTCGTAGTAAAGAAATCGAGCTTGGCGAACAATCAAGAGCGTGGTCGGCCGAGCAGGAGATTCGGATCCTTTTAAGAGGTCGATATTGAGTAATGCCTTTGAGGGATGTTGGGCGGTTGCAGGTTGGCTAAAGAGGGAGGAGGAGATGAGAAGATTCGTGGCGCGTTCTCTAGTCCTGGCTCTGCACCTTGTTGTCGCCAGCCACAACCTGGGCGTAGCTCGGCGGCGGTGCATCGCTGCCGCCCTCGCCGCCGTTGTCGTGAGCGGACGAACCCGCCCCTGCCGGGCTAGTGGACGAGCCGGCTGCAGCAACGGGGCCTCCCGTCGACGCCGTGCCGTAATTCATGTTGTCCTGGACCTTGGGGGCTGCCGACTGCACGGCGTTGCTGTCGGCACCCGCAGGACCGTTCGTCGTGACGTGGTGGCGGCTGTTGGTATTGGTACCGCGGCCGCTGCCGTGTCGGCGGCTGCCGTGCACGACAACATAGGTGACGCGGCCGTTGTTCTCGGCGTCCTGGTTGAGGACCTCGTACTCGTAGTCGGGTTCGGGGAACTTGGCGATGATGTACCAGGCATGAATTAGGCCGGGGATCTGGAAGACGTTAGTGAGTGACGGCCACAGATGAAGCAACAAAGGGGAGAACCTACATAGCCCAAAACACAGAGGAGGATGTTGATGACAGAGTCGGCAGAGCAGATGCCGCGCTTAACCCACACTATCGATGCGTGTTAGTATATGGCTTTGTTCAAAATCACCCGATCGTTGCCCCGGAGCCAGGCCGTGTGTAGCGGAAGCAAGGGCGACAGACGTCACCACACTATGCACACGGGTCGGCAGCCCGGTGTCACTGGCGAGAACGGGAAGTGATCACTCACCAGCCAGAGGTGGGAAGAGGAGGGCCAGCAGGCCAAGGAAGATGTCCGTGGAGCACATGACGACGGTCGAAGAGGACATGGACGGAGGAAAGACAAACAAGTCGCGGTGCGGTGGCGGATGCGGATACCGCAGTCTGTGCGTATGTATGTCGCCGAAATAAAAGGTTGTCGTCCAGCGATGCCAAAGTTTGACGATTAAAGGGAAAAGAGTGGCGGTTGTGGTGGATGATATCAACGAGAAGAGTCGAGATAGAGGGCAAGAAAAGAGGAGGCGGGTCGAGTGCACGTAATAGTACGGGGACGCTATGACAATAGCACAGTGGCACGAGGGGAGCAAAGACAGGGGTTGGGGGCAATCCTTACACTACTTCAGTGGCCGTACACTGTCAGAGGGCTGTGCCAAGAGCTACGGAGGAATATGAACCAGGCAAAAGCACGAAACTAAGCTTATGACACAAAACAGCAGGTCTAGCTAGGCAGACGAATTCCAAGGACTCCCCAAGAGGCAGGAGATAACGCAGGCGGGTGGGGACATGTCACATCTGCAGGTTGTTCCTTTCAGCGCATTACAGCGCCTTTTAGCGCAATTAACCGAATAGCCCAAGACCAAAGTTGTAATAAGTGAAAGTTTGGAACGATCACGCCGAGTAACAAAGATACGCGAAAAACGAAAGTGAAACGCTGTGTCATGTTGTAGGAACAAGCCGGGATGAAAAGCAAAACTACATCGTCGGAAGTCTTTCTACGTCTTGAAAACCCGCTGTGTTCCAGGCTTCTGACCCATCAAGTGGGGAAGACCGCCATAAAAGTAGTAAGATACAGCGCGTATGCCTCTGTGGGCCAACAATAGCTGCCGTGGTGGTCGTGGCGCTGGTCACACAGGTCAAAAGATACTTATCTTGCCACACAATTTGGTAACAGCTCTATGTCACATCATCACACGTGATGCCATCAGCGCTGTAAAACACGCTATACGCATTCAGAATCCCAAAACTCTCAGTGCATTGACAACTGCAAGAACTGACTCCACTCCAGTTTTACCTTGACCACCTTGGCCAATGAGACACGTTCCTTGGACCACTTTCGAGGTTGCTTTGCAGGTCACCTTCAAGCTCAAAGCTCGCAAGCTCATCAATATCAACGTCATCAGCCCTTGGGACGTACTCCGCCCAGTAATAACAATACTTACCAGTATAAAGCATCTCTCATGCCGCATTATCGCCCATAATGTCCATTCCCGGTCTAGGACAGATCCCCGTCCAGGTGAATAGTGGCCAACTTATGCGATGCGCTCGTTCTCATGAGAATCCCATGATTGACTGACGCAACAAAGTAGACCACCGCAACCACCATCCGCACATTCAAGCTCGCACCGCTATCAGAATGGCGCTTCTCCGTTTCTCAGCCGGCTGTCAAGGTCCGCGTGCTGTCCGGCACGGCTGAGCGCGACGGCACGGAGCTGGCCACCAGCCAGACCTACAGCTTCGCTGGCACGCAGTCCAAGATCCTTACGTGGTCCGGCTGCGAGCTCGAAGTGGACGGCGCATGCGACCATGATGAGGTCATCCCAGGGGGTGTAAAGAGCGGTGCCAGAAGCGGTGCCAACGCCGCCCAGTCGCCAATGATTTCGTACATGAACCTCCATTTGCTGTTGGCGTCCCAGCGTGCCACGGCCGCGTCGGTGCCCCGTGGCAGTCCGGGCTCTGCAGGGCCACGCCTCCTTGTCTGCGGACCTCCACACTCGGGGCGCACGAGCTTGGTGCGCATGCTCACAGCGTGGGCAACCAAGATGGCTAGCTTCGCGCCACCGCCGCCACCACCACAGCCATACCAACAGCCACAACAGCCGCCACCGCCGCCGCCGCCACAGTACCAGCAGCCATGCGTGGTCAATGTCGACCCGCGGGAGGGCATCTTGAGCCTACCGGGGACGTTGAGTGCGGCCGTGTTTGCGACGCTCATGGACCTCGAGACCGAGGGCGGTTCGGGCTGGGGCGGTGCACCCAGCAGCGGCCCCAGCGCCGTGCCTGTCAAGCTGCCGCTCGTGTACAACTACGGCTATGCACGACCCAGCGATGCGCCGGATCTGTACCGCGGACTCGTGACAAGGTTAGCAGGTGCCGTCGCATCGCGCACGTCGGAAGATGCCAATGTGGAGGCTAGTGGTCTCTTGATCGACACGCCGGCCGTCACGGCCGACGAGAGTGGCAGAGCAAACGGCAACAACAACAACAACAACAACAGCAGCAGCAGCAGCAAACACGGTCATTTAATGTCCATGGATCTGCTGGCCCACATCATCGATGAGTTCTCTGTGAATCTGGTGGTTGTGCTCGGCGACGGCGCGGCCAGCACGGCCATCCAGCAAGCCCTGACCAACCGCTTCCAGGGCGAAACAACGACATTCGGCGAGCCCATCCAGATCGTCCAACTGGACGCCTCCGACGGCGTTGTCGACCGCAGCGATGCTGTTGAGCAGCAGCAGCGGGAGGCGTGCATCAAGGAGTACTTTTTCGGGGACGCCAAGCGGACGCTGAGTCCGTACACGCAACAAGTCGACGCCGACGTTTTGACCGTGCTGCGCCTGCCGCCGGGAGACAATGCCGCTCGTGCCAACGGCGCTGGTGACGATGGTGACGATGGCGACGATGGCGACGGGGGTGCTGACGACGGGGCCGACGAAGAGGGCGCGATCGGTGAGCACAACCTCGAAAAGGTGGACGCAGGTCCGTCGCTAGCACATTGGACGCTAGCTGTGATGAACGCAGGACTGCACGACCCGCCGAGCGTGATCCAGCACGCAACTGTGCTTGGTTTCGTGTATGTGGCCGAAGTCGATGCCGAGCGACGCAAAGTGCGTATCTTGGCGCCGCTCAGTGGACGCCTGGGCGACCGGCCGCTCGTGTTTGGGCGGTGGCCGGAACCGTACATCAACCTGGTCGGGTGACGCAATCTCTCGTGATATCAGATCCAGATTGGGGTCGGCGTCTGGCGTAGATTTGGAAGCTGGACGGTACATGTCCGCTTACTGTTTAAACGCATACTATTTATTCCATATTTTTGTATGTCAATCAATTTCACAGTACAGAGCCTAGAAAGAAGTGGTACGCAAAAGTGCTGGTCCACATCACAAGCGGCAGAAATAACAGTGTCGTTTTATGGAGAATGAAAGGTTTACGTATAAGACGTGGAATAAACAAAACAGTCCCGAAAGTTATGACCGTAGACTCATTGTCAATAGGAATAAAACAAGAGCAAACCAAAAAAATCCAATGACATGTGAGCGCAAGCGAAAACGCCCAGCCTCTCCCCTTTTTCTATCATTCTTAACCCAAAAGCATCGCCTATTCTACCTTTCAATCCTCCCCTTCCTGTCCTGTCAACCGATGACCAGACCAAGAATACTTTGCTGGTATGTTGCTAAATTCAGAACTGAACGCCCCATGGATAGTTTGATGCGAAGATCGCGCCTTGAAAGATCGGGGCCTTGTAGCATGACCTCTCGCATGTAACGTACATACGCCAAGGGACGTACAGGTGCGTCGTATGTGCGCGTGTGTATTTGTGTGTATTTGTGCTCGTAGCACGCGGCAAGATACATTCGTGTCGCCGTTGCCAGTACTGTCTAGGTGGCTTTTGGCATCGTTTAGTCGACCTTGATACTGCCGTAGATCTTGCGTGTGAACCACCAGCTCGAGAAGAAACCAATAGAGCCTGTACGTGTTAGAGGTTGCAATTGGCAAATTAACAAAAGGGGACCCATCAAGGAGAAACATACCAGTCAGAATAAAAAAGAGGAAGCTGATGAGGGCACTGTAACCCACGTACAGCACGCTGCCAGCCAAACTACTGATACTCAGCTTACTGATCCAGTAGATGATGGCGTTGGTGAAAATGTACACCGACGTCGTGCCGGCCGCCAGGAACGCACGCCACTGCCAGTGGTAGTTCTCGGCGCACAGCAAGAAGTAGACCATGAGGACAGTGACGGCGGCGCATGTAATAATCATGAGGCCGTAGCACAAAAACAAGAAGCCGAACATGTAGTAGATCTTGCTGAACCAGATGCTGTTCATGATAAAGTACAGCTCCACAAAGATGGCGCCAAAAGGCAGGATGCCGACCAGCAGCATGCTGGGGATGGGCTTGAGGTACGTGGTGACGGGCGGAATCTGGCGCGGGATCTGGTTCGTGTGGACGGGCGACTCAATGGCGGCCGACCTAAAGCCGATCCAGGAGCCAGCAAAGGACAGCGGGACGGAGATGACGAACCAGATGCCAATAATGACAATCATGGTCGTAAAAGGCACCGCACCAGACGAATGCTTGGCCCACAGGAACAGGTCGAGCAGGAAGAAGACGCTGAACACAAGACCGGGCACGAGCAGCGGTGTCAGCGCAATGTTCAGCTTCCACTTCTCGCCGCCAAAGGCCTTGTAGACGCGCGCCGACGAGTAGCCACCAACGAAACCGAGGATGGTGTACAACAGAATCATGATGGTGCCAAGCGAGCCGCGGTTGGAGGGCGACAGGAAGCCGAGCAGGGCAAAGACGATTGTGAAGCCCGTCATGACAAAGAGCTGGGCACCGTTGCCAAGGAGGACGGACAGCAGCAGTGGGTGGGAGGGCGCGCGGAAGACGTCACCGTGCACCAGCTTCCAGCCCGAGTCCTCCTGGACACCGTCGTCCACAGCGCTGGTGCCGGACAGGTCGTCGAGGTTGATCTGGTCGAGGCGGTTGTAGCGGGCAATGTCCTTCTTGAGCGTACGCACCATGACGGACAGCACGGTCAGCACCAAAAAGACAACAATAATGGCCGAGTTGATGAGCGAGAACCAGTGGATCTTGGGCTCGACGACGTGAAGGTACTTGTCCCAGCGCGTGGCCCAGGCCGTGCTGGAGGGGGTCCAGTAGACGCTGTAGGTGAAGGTCACGGGCGTCTTGCCGCCAGCCTTGGTGTCCAGAATGACGGGCTGGTGCTGCAGCGAGCAATCGATGGCGTTGGGGTCGTCGTAGCGCAGTGAGCTGGGCTGCACGAGCGCGCCGACGACGCGCAGCTGGTTCGGGTCGCCGCTGACCTCGTGGTACTCGACGACAATGTCGTAGTGGTTGTTGAAGGCAATGGCGTTGTCGCCGTTGTCCTGGCCAATCAAGAAGCCGGGGCTATAAAACTCGGTGCCCGTCAGGTCGTCGATGATCTCCTGGCCCGCTGGCAGGCCGTCCACGAGCCAGTTGAGACTGTAGCCTTGCTCAATGAGCATGTTGACAAACTGCGCCGACTCGGCCTCGTACGTCACCCCACACAGCGTCTTGCACGTCTCGTTCTGTGCCATCTTGAGCTCAAAGGGCGACGTCATGATGCGGTCGCCAAACAGAATGCTGCCCAGGCTCTCGCCAACGCTCTCAGGCCCGCCAGCCGGTTGGCACAATTGCAGAGAGGGGTGGTAGTAGTCGTACGACACGACGGCATGCAGCATGGCATCCCGTGGTGCCGCGATAGGACGGATGGCGTTGACGTTGAGCGGCACAGTCTTGCCGGGTTCGTAGGAGGTTGGTGCCACCCCGGGCAGGTAGAAAGCCGACGCCGGCTGAGGAAGGGCGGAAAGGAGGAGGGATGCGGCCAGCGCCGCCGCGGAGGTTGGCGTGAAGGCGCGGGCGATCATCGTGGCGGTTGAGGTGGCTGTTCGTATCTTTGGGAGATGCCTAGAGGCAGGTAAACCAAAAGATCTTCAGGGCCGTCAGGATTTTTCTCGGTCGCAACGTGGACGCCACATAACATCTATACAAGGAGATCACAGTCCCATAACTCACAGTCCAATAGTTCCCGAGGCTGTCGCCAATGGGGCGCTCAAACTGGTCGTGCGCCTCGGACGATGTTTTAAAAGGGGGAGGACAAAACTGTGTTGCTTGCTGTAGCACAGCTTTGTGGGTCTGCAGCTGTCATTAATTGCCGAGTATGTAAAATGTGGTGATGCAGAAAACGCGTGCCGAAGCTGCCTAGGATCGTCGTGGAGTGCGTGCAATGAGTGGTCGGCGTGGAGAGGATGGTGTCGATGCTCGTGATGTAAACGACACGTTTGGTGATGCTAGCCTTTCTGCAGCTCCCTGCTTCGCTCCTGCCTAGAGCTTGGTATCAGACCGCCGCAAAACCCAGCCAGTAACCGTCAGCAGCAGTTATCTTAGTCATTCGCCAAAATCGGGGCTAAATTGCACAGTCTTAGGGGCTGGGCATCAACAGCGGGTCATCTTATCGTAGCGCAGGGTATCCACTAAATTTCTACGATAAGAAAAAAAATTACAGGCACTCGTTGAACTGGCAAGCGCGACTCTAACACACCTTCGTCTCCTGCACGACCGTTTCTCAGGACGCAATCCGAGTTTCCATACACACGCACCTCCCATCCCAATGGCGACATCAACATTACCACAGCTTCTGGAGTCGCTCCAGAAGTCTGTCGTCTCCGTCTCCGATGCGACCCCAAAGCTGTCGGCCCTCACGCCGCCCGAAGCCGGCTTGTCGCTGCTCAACGTCAAGAACGAACTTCTCCTCAGCTACCTCGAGCACATGGTCTTTTTAATACTTTTGAAGCTTCGCAAAGTCTCTTCTTCGTCCTCGTCCAACTCCGACGCTGATTTGAGCCTCGAGAACTCCGACTTGGGCCAGTCCGTGGTCAAGAAGCTCGTCGAGCTGCGTCTCTACCTCGAAAAGGGCGTCCGGCCGCTCGAGGAGAAGCTGCGCTACCAGGTCGAAAGAGCGCTGCGGGCCGCCGAAGAGGTCGAGCGTACGGCGAAGCAAAAGACAGACGAGGCCGAGGCAGCTGCCGCAGAGTCTGACTCGGACTCGGACTCGGACTCGGACTCGGACTCTGGTTCTGGATCGGACACAGAGGATGACGAGGACAAGGACGCCGCATTCGGTAACGAGGACGGGGTGTCTGCCAACCGGCCGAACCGCAGCGCGTTTGTCCGCCCAGCCACATCGACGGCTGCAGCCGCGGTTGCCAAGGCCAAGCTGGGCGGCAGCGGCGCCCAAGCCGACAGCAGCAGTGGCGGCGTCTACCGCCCGCCGAAGATCGCACCGACCATGATGCCCACAACCGAGCGCCGCGAGAAGCGCGCCCGCGGCCCGCTCAAGTCGGCGACCATGGATGAGTTCATTGCCGACGAGCTGTCGACGGCGCCCATTACTGAGCTCAGCGTCGGCGCCAACATTGCCGGCCGCGGCCGCCACGTGACGACGGCCTCGGAGCGCCAGCGCGAGGACGAGCGCCGCGAGTACGAAGAAGCCAACTTTGTGCGTATGCCCAAGGCAAGCAAGAAGGAGCGCGCCAAGCGAGCCGCCGAGCAGGGCGGCAGCAGCCAGATGAGCTTTGGCGGCGAGGAGTGGCGCGGTCTGGGCGAAGGCGTGGACCGGATCAACCGTCTGACGCAGCGCAAGAGCGGCGGCGGCGGTGCGGCAGGCACGCGCTCGATGCTAGACAAGAGCCGCAAGCGGGGCATTGACACGATTGACGGACCCCGGGGCAGCGGTGCTGGCGCCGGCCACGAGGACAGCATGGTTGGTGGACGGTTCCAGAAGAAGCTGCGGTTGCACCAGGTGGGCCGCCGTGACCGTGGAAAGAAGTGAGTGCGGGACTGTGGGCACTTTCTACAAGGGCTGGAATAGCCTGTGTTTGTCTAAAAGCTTTTGGGTTGTTTTCTTTTTCTTTTTTAAAGGAGTTTGGAATCAACTTCACGCAGCATATAGAGCACAATCATACTGTTTAATTTGGCGCAAGGCATCTCAAACTTCAGTATATACTAGCGTAAGCCTCCCTATGCTCAATGTAGGGTCACTAGATGTATACGCAGCTACAATATTGTCTTCCTTGTTGACCATGAAGAATCTCGTCTCGTCGTATATCGCTACACGTGATCGCCATTGATCCAAACAGCTAATCCTCAGTAAAGCGGCATAGCGGCCCCACCGCACCCTGTCTCTGGTAAAGTGCCTTGTGCCTGCCCCTCGCCAGCAAAGAGACGGCTCGAAGCGGTTTTTGCATATTTTCGCGGGGCAACTCCAATCTGGCAGGCACGACCCACGGCCCGCGAGGTGACTAACGCATAACTTCCGTTTGCCAGGGAGCGCTCTCTTTTTGGTGCTTTTCCGAAAATCTTCACTTTTTTGGCATCTAATGACACTTTTCGGCCAATCGAGCTGCACACGACCTCACCTCGATCCGCTCCGGAACCCGCCCAAGTAACAATGGCTACTGACGTACCGGCAGCCGCCGCTCCTCCTGCTGCTGCCGACCAGGACATCAACCCCTGGTCGGTGCAGGGCGGCGTGGACGAGAACGGCGAAGTTGTCGCCATTGACTATGCGGCGCTCAGCAAGTAAGTCGGTCCCGTATACACTCGTCTTTCGTTGCATTGCGTGCTAACAGGATCAGAAAATGGAGCACGAGCCTGATTGACGAAGCCCTCCTCGAGCGCTTCGAGCGCGTCACCGGCCACAAGCCACATCGCTGGCTGCGGCGCGGCCTCTTCTTCAGCCACCGCGACTTTGACCGCATCCTGACCCGCTACGAGCACGGCGACCCCTTCTTCCTGTACACGGGCCGCGGACCCAGCACGGGCAGCCTGCACCTGGGACACACGATCCCGCTACAGTTTACAAAGTGGCTGCAGGATGTCTTTGATGTGCCACTGGTCTTCATGTTGACAGACGACGAGAAGGCGCTCTTTAAGGACAGTCTGGCTTTTGAGGACACGCTGCAGTACGGCAAGGACAATGCGCGCGACATTATTGCGCTCGGTTTTGACCAGAAGAAGACGTTTATTTTCAGCGATCTCAAGTACCTGAGCAACCACTTTTTGATGAACGCCTGGGAGTTCTCGCGGCTCGTGACCTTCAACCAGGTCCGTGGCGCGTTTGGTTTTGATGGCAGCTCCAACGTCGGCAAGGTCTTCTTCCCGTCGGTGCAGTGCGCCGCCGGCTTTGCCACGTCGTACCCGGAGATCTGGGCCGACACGCCGGCCGAGTTCCGCACCAAGGAGATTGCCAAGATTGACTGCCTGATCCCCATGGGCATCGACCAGGACCCGTACTTCCGCCTCCTCCGTGACAACTCCCACCGCATGCGCTACCCGTCGCCCAAGCCTGCCCTGATCCACTCCAAGTTCTTGACGGCCCTCCAGGGCGCCGGCGGCAAAATGTCCTCGTCCAACCCCAACTCGGCCATCTTCATGACCGACACCGCCAAGCAGGTCAAGACCAAGATCAATAAGCACGCCTTCAGCGGCGGCCGCGAGACCGTCGAGGAGCACCGCGCGCTCGGCGGCAACCCGGACGTTGACGTCTCGTACATTTACCTGACCTATTTTGAGGAGGACGACGCCAAGCTGGCCAAGATCTACGACGACTACAAGAAGGGCGACTTGCTGACGGGCGAGCTCAAGAAGTTGGCCATTGAAGTGCTGCAGAAGAACGTCGAGGAGTTCCAGGAGCGGAGAAATGCGGTCACCGACGAGGTGCTGGCGTCCTACATGACGCCGCGCAGGCTGCAGTGGGCCGGCAACCCGAACCCCAAGCCGAAGCCGCCGCCGGAGCCGAAGAAGGGCAAGGGCGAGGGCAAGGGTGATGGTAAGGCCAAGGGCGACAACAAGGAGAAGAATCTGCCCGAGCGGTCAAAAGAGTAGAAAGGTGACGAGATAACCTATTTAGTTGTGTGACTTTGCTTTGTTGTTTAAAATAAATAGATAAATGTAAAGCAATTGTTGGCCGTTATATTGTGATCCACAGAAGTTTGAAAAGAGAATTACCGTAAATTTTAATCAAATTGATGAACGGTTTCTTTTTTTTTTTTTTTTTTTTTTTTAAAAAAAAACAAATCATAAACAAATGTAAATACGTACATTAAATACATAATCCATAACCAAACTGAATAAGTATGTACATTTTGAGTGACCCAAGTAATCGAGAGAAAAAGTACATACAGTTGCTACAAAACAACAATCTTGTCCAACATGGCCTGAGCATGCTTTTGGCTCACATTCACAAAATCCGCCTTGTCTGCGTACACGCTGAACTCGTCGCCGAACTTCGCCGCATCAAAGGACAGGTTGGCTGGGCCAAACTGCCACACCTGGTCGGCAGCAATGCTCGTGTTGAGCACCACTTGCTGCCAGGGAACGAGGACGGTCGCATGGTCGTCCCGCTGCGGCGACCCGTACTCCTCGAGCACGACCGGTTTCTTGGCCCGGTTCCCGGCATCGGCATGCTGCTCGATCCAACGATCGCCCCACGAGTAGGCATAGCCCCAGGTGCTCGGGTAGAGGTGGAACGTGCCGTAGTCGAGCGTCGAGATGTTGAGGTTGCCCCAGAAGTCGACGCCGCCGTGCGATTCGTAGGCGAGCGAGGAGGCGCCGCTGGCCTCGCGGTACCCGGCGTCCGGGCCGAACCAGCCTTCGTCGCCGAGCGAGACCATGTGGTGGGGGTCCATGTCGGGCTGCTTGATGTAGGCGGAGATGTTGGCGGCCCAGTGGTAGATGACGGCCGGGTCGCATCCCTCGCAGCGGGGCTCGTTGCAGAGCTGCCATGAGAAGATGGCGGGGGACGATCGGTAGCGTTTGACGAGGACACGAATGTAGTCGCGGTAGACGCGCTGGGCACGGTCGTTTGCAAAGAAGTTGAACGACACGGACGCATTCGACCCACCATAGGCGGCCGCATAGGTCGCAAAGCCGCCGAGGTCGGCCCAGTTGTTGACAAAGGGGAGCACAAGCTTTAGGCCGAGACGCTCGGCGGTGGCCACGACATAGTCAAGGCGCGGGAGGCCGTCTTCGGGCGAGTAGTTGATGAGCGCTGCCTGGTTGGCCTCGGTGTCGTTGGGTGCAGGGTGCTGCTGGAACCAGACACGGAGCGGATCGGCTGTGTCTGTCGACGGACGGAAGTCGGAATTGATATCGCCAAATCCCCAGACACGAACGATTTTGTATTTCGTCTGTTGATGTTAGCGGAAGCATGAATGATAATCAATATGGGATCAGTTTGAAAGTCAGAGAAGATCTGACAGGCACTCACATCGGCAATTTGTTGCATGGCCGTGTCGACATCTTCATTTTTCGTGAGATGGCCAAGCCACCACGCGTTCGTGCCTGTATTCTTAGCATTTTACTGAACAGCATTGTTTCTGATATACCCAACTTGTAGGGATTGTTTACCTGCAAAATAGCCAATTGTTCCGTTGATGTCAAACAGCTGGCCAGCCGGTTTGGCAAATGGCTCCTTGGACAAGCCGATAGGATACGCCGGCGGAACCTGAGGGTCGGTGGCCTTGCGGATGAGGCCGAGCTGTGTTGTATTTCCGTCGGCGACAGCGGAGACGGCGAGGCCAACGAGGCCGGCAAGAGTCGATGGAAGTCTCATGATGTCAATTTCTGTCGAAAACATCCATAACAGCTCAGTGGCGAGAGACGAAGGTAAGAAAGTAGTAAACTACAGTCGAGCCTATTATCATCGTCCCTGGATTTGAGGCACATAATTTCGAAGTCATTCACGAGACAAGAGGAGCAACATTTACATTGTTTCCCGGCAAAAGAAAGACGGCAGACTCGCGGGCTTGGCTCCCCCGCGCTCAGTTCGTCTCGAATATTTTAGGTATTTGCCTGTATTAGGTGACGAGTTTATGAATTAAACCCCACCCCAAAATGCTTTTGTAAACCATTTTAACATAAACGCTTTTATATGTACATTCCCTCGAGTTTTGGGGTATCGTAAAATGTGGTCCTTCTGTAGTAGACGAGCACGTCCTTTTGATTTAACGTCGCTCGTTCAGACTGGTACTGTCAATGGCGTGTCCATTTGGGCACATGTCTTGGTATCCCTGCTTTCTCGGTTGTCGGTGTGTCCAATAATGCACCAAGAGCCGAGTCTGAATTTACACCGACCAACACGAGTCGATCCTCTCAGCGGCTCGGCACTGCAGGAGACGTAAGAACAATAAGACGGTGAGTGAGCTGGAAATCGTGTAATTCTCGCCCCCCCACGTTTCATTCAACATTGGCCAGGACGACCTTGTCGCGGGCGGCCGTGCGCTTGTCGTCCTTCTTGGAGCTGTGCTTGCGGCGGTTCTCCTCCTTCCGCTTGATGGACCGCAGCATCTCCTGGTTGATCTGGTCGGCCTTCTTGACGACCTTGGGCAGGTGGCGGTGGCGCAGGATGCGGCGGACCTCGGGCATGTGCTTGTAGCGCTCCTTGAGGGTGGTGTCGTACTCGAGCTTCTGGCGCTCGGCGGTGGACTTGATGCCCTGGCGCGAGGCGGCCTGGGCACGCCACAGACGCACGTTGCCCTCGTCGGAGCCCGACAGGACGTAGTTGCCGTCGGGGGTAAAGTTGACGGCGTGGACGCGGGCCATGCGTTTGGTGTGGTAGACGTCGCGGCTCTGGCCGCTGCGAATGTCAAAGAGGCGAATGGTGCGGTCCCAGGAGCCGCTGACGAGCTCGGTGCCGGTGGGGTTGAAGTCGAGGGACAGGACGGCGCCGGTGTGGCCCTGCTGGATGTTGCGGGCGCGGCCCATTTGGCGCATGTCAAAGTGGTAGATGTTGTAGTCTTCGCTGCCGACGGCAAAGTTGAAGGCTTCCTGCGGGTTCCAGGCGAGGTCGTTGCAGGCAAAGTTGAGGACGGTCTTGTGAATGGGAGAGGATGTGCGCAGGTCGTAAAACACCAGGCTGCGGTCGCTGCCGCAGGAGCCCAGCAAGCTGGTCTCGACCTGGTTGAGGCGGACCGTGGTGATGGTGTCGACGGAGTGCGGCCAGGCCAGCGTCTCGGAAACAGTCGGCGTCGGGCGGCCGAGGTCGTAGACAAAGATGCGCGAGGAGCCAGAAACAACAGCAGTCGGGGCGGTGCGGTGGCTGGTGATGGACGTGAAGGCGCAGTCGCCGAGGCCCGACGTGACCTCGCCCGAAACGGCGTCCATGACGGTAATGTTGCGGTCGGTGCCGCACGACACCAGGTAGCGGCCGGCCTGGGTCTTGACCCACGAGATGCCCTTGATGAGGCCCTCGTGAGCCTTGGCCTTCTGCGTCTCTTCCCGTGTCGACAGGTCCCAGATCTTGATGATGCCGTCGGCGCTCGCAGACGCTAGGCGGTCGGTGTTCTCGAGGTCCTTGGCGAGGCAGTAGACGCCGTCCTGGTGGCCGACGCCGATCTGGGCGACAAAGGGAGCAGCAAACATGCGCTCCATCTTGGCCGCCTGCAGCGCACGGGTGTATTCGCGGGCGCGTTCGAAGGGGTGCAGCGCCGGGTCGTGGTTTCGCTGCTGGTGCTGCGACGACGCCGCCGATCGATTTAAGACCTTGATTTTCTGGAGGGAAGTGTTAGTGACAGGTCAGCAGCCGTGCAAGCAGAGAGAATTGTGCATACCATGGTGAACTGTGGTGACTGGTAAAACAACGTTGGGTGGCGGTCGAGTGTCGAGCGTAGTCGTCGGTCGTGAAGCATCTTGAGGACCCAAAAATATGTACAACATAGGTCCACGGCAGAAAAAAACATAATGCGGCAGTATTTTGGATGCCCCACTTTTGGATGTACACTGGTCCGTCTCATTCATTCACCGCCTTATTTCCCCAAGAACAGCACGTGACCACGCCATCTCCTTACATAATCTGAAAACTGCCGACGTCGGCGTCCCGCTACTGTTATTTTTGCCTCCGCTTCCGTCATGGACGCCGTTCCATGTCAAGGTCGCTCAGTAAAGAGGCATGCTGGCCCCGTACGATATGTCGTGTTAGCCAGATCGGGGCAGTATGGCGATCCGACTCCCTCGATTGTGGATTGTTTTTTCATCCGTGCATCATTCCCCCCTGTTTGTCTTGTACCCTTCCCCCGTTATGTCTCCTCTCGGGTTTCTCGCGTCTCCCTCGGCAATCGACCACGATGTCTCCATTTGAGCATCTCCTCGAGTCGAGTCCACTCTGTACTCTGTAGAGCCCAGGGCCCTTGCCCGCTATGACAGTCGGATTTTTGTCACGAAGCTTGATTGTGCGACAACGGCCCCATTGACCGATACGACAGCTTGCTGCGATAGCGCTTGCCTGCCGCCAAGTGGATGTTGGCCCGCTGCGTTCTGGAGACATTTTGCCTGCGTTCTTTTTCTTATCAGTTCCCCTGAAGGCGACAAATGAACGCATTATGTTTTTGAAAATGCAATGGCAAAGTCCGCTTGGCACGACAATCGACGGGGCGAAGTGACCCCCAAAGACTTGCTCCCAAAAGTCCCGTACACTGCTTGGCTCACCCAACAGGTACGCGAACAAGAGGTTGGCAATACAAAATGTGAGAACCGTGCAGCAATGCAGATCGCCCCCGCTGGTTGTGACGCAATTACCACCCAATCCCAGGGATTCTCCTCCGTCGGCCTCTCTTATCTTGATTTCTGCTGGTTTTCGCCCCGTTTGTCGCGGCTACTTATTCAAAATACACACCGTCGAGGCAATCGATACAATCTAAGGACGTTAGTTTTTGTCTAATTGTCATTGACAATAAGCACATGGTCTTCTGTGAGATGTATCCTTGTATCTTAGTTGGAAGAAGTGACGAGTTTTGCGGGGAAGCGACCAGCCATAACGGCGAAGATAGTGAAAATAATGGAGCCAGAAGCGACGGAACAAGTGTCTGCGCCGACGTGAAGATGTCGCCGTGCGACAACGTCTCCAGGGTCGATTGATGGATTTGCGCAGCTGGTATTCCTTATAAATCGATTGCGCCTGTCTGTGTTTCCTGTCTTTTGCATCATGGTCACTGTTTTGGCATTTTCTTGTTCGCCATTGCGCTGGAGCTTTAGACAGAAAGTGTCGCCTCAAATCACCATCGACATCGACTTGGACAACAACATCAACACAACTCCTGTTAATCACCCACTTGACATTTCATCACTCTTTAGCAACAATACTTTCCTTAAAAAATAACAAAAAAATAAAAAAAACCTTTATCGTCCCCCGTCGCCGACATGGCGATACGACGCCTGGTCCATGCGTTGACCGTCGACGCCGAGCCGGGGCTGACGGCCACGCAGTTGATGGTACGGCCGCCTTGATCCGATGCCCCTTGCCTCCCGCGGCAGACATGCTAATTTTGTGCCCTCTCTCAGTTGACCAACCATGACCTGAAACCCGTTGAGCCGGCCCGGCGCCAATGGGGGTCGTGGAACTTTGTGGCCTTCTGGATCAGCGATGCCTTCAACATCAACACGTGGATGATCTCGGGCTCCATGGTCACTGCCGGCCTGTCGTGGTGGCAGTCGTGGATCTGCGTGTGGGTGGGCTACTTTATTGCCGCCAACTTTGTGTGTCTGACGGGCCGCATCGGCGCCGTCTACCACATTGGCTTCCCCGTCGTCAACCGCGCATCCTTTGGCATCTGGGGCAGCCTGTGGCCTGTGTTCAACCGCGCCGCTATGGCCTGTATCTGGTACGGCGTGCAGTCGTACATTGGCGGCAACTGCGTCTACCTCATGATCCGCGCCATCTGGAAGAGCTGGGACCGCACGACCATCCACAACACGTTCTCGCCCGGCTCGGGCACGACCACCGCCGACTACGCCTCCTTTTTCATCTTCTGGCTGTGCTCGCTGCCCGCCCTCTGGTTCCCCGTCCACAAGATCCGCCACCTCTTCACCGTCAAGGCCTACTTTGTGCCCTGCGCCGGCATTGCCTTTTTCATCTGGACGCTCCTGCGCGCCGGCGGGGCCGGCCCCGTCATCAAGCAGCGCGCCACGCTGTCGGGCTCGGATCTCGGCTGGGCCATTGTCAAGGGCATCATGAGCAGCATCGCCAACTTTGCCACTCTCATCGTCAACGACCCCGATTTCACGCGCTTCGCCCGCAAGCCCCGCGACGCCCTGTTCCCGCAGCTCTGCACCATCCCTATCAGCTTCGGCATCACCAGCTTCATTGGCATCTTTGTCAGCTCCGCGTCCCAGGTTATTTACGGCGAGCCCATCTGGAACCCCCTGGACATGCTCGACAACTTCATCACCGACGGCGGCTCGGCCCAGCGCTTCGGTGTCTTTGTCATTGCCCTAGCCTTTGCACTGGCCCAGCTCGGCACCAACATTGCCGCCAACTCCGTGTCGGCCGGCACCGACCTGACGGCCCTCCTGCCGCGCTTCATCAACATCCGCCGCGGCGGCTACATCTGCGCCGCCGTCGGTCTCGCCATGTGCCCGTACACGCTGCTGACGAGCAGCAACCAGTTCACCACCTACCTGTCCGCCTACTCGGTGTTCTTGTCGTCCATTGCCGGTGTCATGGTGTCCGACTACTATGCCGTGCGCCGCGGCTACTTGGAAGTCCGCGCGCTCTACGACGGCCGCGCTGAGAGCCCCTATTACTTCTTCAAGGGCTTCCACTGGCGCGCCTACGCCGCCTACATTGCCGGCATTCTGATCAATGTGGTCGGCTTCGCGGGCGCCATCGGCCGCGACGTGCCCATCGGTGCCACGTACATATACAACCTCAACTTCTTCTGCGGCTTCCTCGTGTCGTTTGGCATGTACTGGCTGCTGTGTCGTCTGTGGCCGGTGCCCGCATGCAGCGCCACGGGCAAGTGGATGGAGGTGGGTGACGCCATTGACGACGACCTGCAGCTGGCGTACGACGAACCGGCTGGCTACAAATCGGGCGCACTCGAGGATACAGCGGCCGACGAAAAGAAGGCGGGACATGGCGCGGATGCGATAGTGTAAAAGTGCACGACACATTCGTTAGCAGAAAGCATTGAATGGAAATTGGTACGAAATTGGATACCGCTGGATATCAAGTAGCAAAACATTGGAATCGACTGTATTTCTCGTGTGCATAACGAACGAACGTAATGCAAGAAGACGAAATGGAGAAGAAGAATGTGAAGATGCAATTGAACAAGAAAAAAAACTTGAAAAGACAAAAACATCAAATAGGTACGGACTACACCAAACGCCAGCCAAACGCCTGCTCTCCCTGATTTGTGTAAACATTGGAACAGGAACTAAAACAAAACCCCACCCAAGTCTGCTGAAAAAATCGCTAGGGTATTTTTCCGTCCTGCGCCGCAAACCGACATGAATGAAGAAAACCGCGGAAGAGAAAGAATAAATAAATAAATAAACCATACTCTACTCCACCACGTCTGGCCGGTGCTGGCCGTACATCCGAATGCGGTAGAAGCAAGTGTGGTCTTGGTCGCCGTAGTTGGACATGGCGCGGACGATAATGTGGTCGGTCGTGGCATCGAGTGTCTCGAGATCCGGGGGCAGTCGGAAGACCTGGGCCGCACCGCTGCCGCCGCCCGCCACACCACCGCCCGTGGTGGTCTCAAACACAAACTCCCCGACCTTGACGAAGCCGTAGCCAAAGAGGGGCTCGCGGTCGTCCGTATCCGGAAACTGGCCCATGCTCCAGTCTTGCAGCGGCTGCTGCTGCGCGTAGTCGGTGATCTGAATCCACACCTCGAGGTCCTTGGGCGTAGCACCGGGGTCCAGTGTGGCCGACGGGCTGATGTGTTCGAGGACGAGGAACTGCGGCAGAATGCGCAGGCCCAGCTTGATTCCAATGTCGGTCGGACCCTGGTCACTGGCGCTCCTGCGCGTCGACGTCGACGGCGTCCGCACCCTGCTGCTGCCCTTAGTCGCACCGCACCAACAATCACCATCCTGCTCCCACGGCGCAAACACAGCCGCTGCATACGGGAGACCGGGCGATGGGCCGACATCGCCGCCGCCGCCGGCCAGCTTGCCAAAGAGAGACTTGGTCGGCTCGTACGTCGGGCTCGAGAAGTGGTGGTTGATCGTGGCGCCGTGGTGTTGCGTGAAAAAGTTGATCTGCTGGATCAGGTCGGCGTCCCAGTGGGCCTTGATTTTACCCCGGGCCATGGCCTCGAGCTGCGTGTCGGTGATGATTCGGCGGACGAGCTGGTCAACAAGCGCTATGACTTCGCGTTTGCCCATCCCGCCACTGCCAGCAACACCTGTCGTCGTGGGCGGCGCCTCAGTGGGCGAGTTTTGCGCCAAAGACAGCGCAGATGCCGCGACACGTGCAGCGTCCACGACATGCGTCTCTAGGTCGGCTATCTCGCCCTTGATCTCGAGTCGGTGCTCCACGAACGAATTCTGCAAGTGCTGCAAGAACTCCTGCCGGGACACAAGGATCTGTTTGGCCCCAGGCGAGGCCGCAAGCAGATTGGCCAGCTTCGTCACCTGGTTCTCGGTGAGTCGATCTACAACTTCGCCGTAGTCGAACTCGGCCGGCGGGGACGGCGTAGAGTGGACTTTGGGGGCGTGTGTACCGAGGATGTCCTGCACCTTCTTCTGGTTCTGTCGCAGCCATGACTCGAAACTTTTGGATACTGTGGATGTGACGGCGCCTTCCACATCAGTGATGGAAAGGGCCTTTCTGTTGGGGTCCGCCAAAAGACCGGCCGACTGCAGCTGGCGCTTAACCGCGGCCAGCTGCAGATCTGATATTGCCATGGAGCCGTCTTTGTTCCAGATCAGGCTGAAGATGTCCTTGTCGACCTGCATGTTCTCCTTGAGCGCGTGCCAGAACTCCTGCGAAATGACGGGGCGCCCGTGCCGGTCGAGCTCCATTTGCACCATACGCGGCAAGATTCGGCCGATGCGCTCGAGAGCGTCGCTGTGTAGGCGGTCTGCATGTTTCAACAGCGCGATCTCGTTGGCATGGCTCAGAATGAGGCCGTTCATACGGGCAAACTCGTCGTCGCTGATGGCACCAAGAGGATGCACTAGTGCAAATGGCACAAGCTGGCGCAAGTTGCTCCTCCAGTCGCTTCCATACCAGCGAAGACGGTTGTCGACCCTGTAACCCTTGTAGAGCTCGGCCGGTGAAGTCGATATAACGACTACGCGCAAAGCTACCAGTCCCAGCACGGTTACGGTGAGGATCATGGCTAGTACATTTGCCAGCTGACCAAGGCCCGAGAAAAAGCCTCCGACGCTTTTTGACGCTGTATCGGAAGACGTCGGTTTTAAGACTTCAGTGTCTTCGGTGCTTGCCCGTTGCCTCGGCTCCACCACTGGCTGGGACGGTGCTCTTGGTGTACGCCTCCGGCCCAGCAGACTCCTTACTGATGCAACCGTCTCGACGTCGTTATCGTTAGAAGCGAGCTCGTCTTGTGATGGATCGCGTGATGGCTTGAATAGACTCTTGCGGTTACGCATGCTGAAGCCTGGGCCTGGCGTGGCGATGCGCGATTTGATTGATTTTGCAGCGGCACGTGTAGTACCTGGTGTACCTGTTGCAGCTGTTGTAGCCGTCGTAGCCGGTGGTGGTTGTGCTTCTGCTGGCTCGGCCACTCGTGCTGCGGCGCGAGGCGGCGCGGCGTCGGCTGCTGTTTGCTTCGAGTTGGCATTTGCAGGAAGGTCGTCGGAACTGGGTCGAATGAAGCGGAATTGCGGGTACGCCAGGCGGATGGCTTCGTCGCCGGGCTCCTCACGGGTGGTGGTGGTAGAGTTGGAGATACGACGTGCTGAATTGAGAATGTTTTGGAGGATGTTCGAAGTTCTCGAGACGACGCTGGTGGTCCGTGCTGGAACGACGGGCGAAAAAATCCGGGTCTCGGCAAAGAGCTGCTCTTCCGCCGCAAAGTCCAGTTCCGGGGACGATTCCCGTTCTTCCCTGGGCTGAGGTATCTCCGTCGACGCTCGTGCAGACCGGGATGTTGCTGCTGCCTGCGCTCTGTGCCCTGCTGTCCGGAAAAATAAAAGATTAGTACGCGCGAGTCACCATCCATGAAGCGAACAATATAACATACGCCTTGAGTTTTGGTCGGGTGTATCGGCCGCCTCGGACTCCCTGTCGGCGACTGGCTCTCTTACGAGCTCTACTGACTCTAGAGTGTCGTCTGTTGTCCGTGACGGGACCGGAGCTGCTGGCGGCAGTGGTTCCGCGGCCTGGCTCGTCTTTGCCTTGTCGGCCTCGGCCCGTAGGCGCTGTTGTTGTTCGGCCTCCCGCTGCGCGCGCTCGCGGGCGTCGTTCTCGTTGTCCTGCTCGACCGCATCCACAACATGGCTCAGAGCGCTCGAGAAGTTGTACCGTTGCCGTGCAACATTTTGTCTTGTGGGAAGGATGGTTGGAGGGGAGCCGTAAGCCGAACTGTACTTGGCAGGGCCCGGTGACATGCCGCGGCCGACGGCGGTGTGAACAGACTGTGGCTGGACATTGTCGAGGTGTGAATTGTCGACAGGCCCGCCGGCTTCCGAGCTGCCGTCGAAGAGCAGGCTCGACGAGGTCACGCGTGTCGATCGTCTAGGAGGCATGGTTGCGAGGTCGCGAGGGTCGTAAGGACGTTGTGATAGTTACGACATGAAGTAAATAGAGGAAGTCGGAACGGTGAAGAGTAATTCAAGCACGGGAAGTCGCGTTTAAGAGTCGCTATTGATGCGCAGTGAATGGTGTACGTATTCTGTCGCTTGCGACGTAGGTGAAGGAAAAGCGAAGCAAAGTCGAGACGGTTCCTTGGATGCCGGCATGGGCGCAAATAAATGACACCGAAGTCGTCGCGATGCAAAGGTCGACAGCTATCTCCGAACAAGGGGGTCGGTCGCTTCTTTGTTGTCAACCGTCGAGTCCCGCAAGCGGCAGGGTGCGAGACAAAGGAAGACAGAGAACGGGAACGCGGAAAACGGCAAAGGAAAACAAAAATAAACTGCTCGGCAAAGGGCGAAACCAACAGCCACCTGATAGACGAATGGCGAAGAAAGAACAGACGACAATGGAAGCTCAGCAGCCTGCTGCCATTCTATTGATGCAGAGCCCTGCGGTTCCTTTGTTGTGCGTCTGGTGGAAGAGAGGCCTCGATGTGACAAAACACAAAATGGTTCGTGATGTGTTGGGTGATGCTCCGGGACTGGTTGGGGCCGAGGAACCGGGGTAAGGTCGGTGAAGCTTGGTCGTATTCTTTTGGTCGTTTTTGCTCTTTTTTTGCTCTTTTTTTTCTGTTTATTTTATTTCTCTATTTTTCCGCGTGCAGGCTGGTGGCAGGGGCAGTATTACTGGAACAACGCGTCGCAAATGGAAGGTACGGCGCGTCCGTGCTGTCCTCTTGGCTGAAGGCAGTGCTAGGCCGGATACGGTCGACCCCACGTTTTGGTGCTAGCCCCGCTGGAGAACAGGAGCGATGCGCTCAGGGCCAGAATTGCCATTGTTCCTTCCCTCGTCTCGTCATCAATGCTCCTGCGATGTGAATAAATATCAAATTTTTGGAGAAGTCGCGACCGTGAATAGATTATTCCAAGTGAATGACTACGGGTCCGCATAATGCGCCCCGTTATAGCGATTTCACATATGCGTGTTATTCGCTACAACGGTGCTCCCGACGTTCCCCGTCACAGGCATCCCATTCGGCCTGTTTTACAGCGACTGCTAGGCTGAGGATGGAACACGATGACGCCAGATGTATTTATTGGTTCAGTTGGAGCTGCGCCATAAAACAAAAGGTCAAGGTTGAGAGAGTGGCAGGTGTGGAACAGGTTAACGTTACTATTATTGCGAGAATTTTTGAACGGCGCGGCCGTCATGTCAGAGACGGGCGCTTGTAGCAAAGCGGGCCATACATTTTACACGGAACCCCCGCAATAGCTCCTGCTGTTTTTATAACTTGGCAAGGTCTTGCTGCCCTCTGCCCCTATTCTCTCTTGAACTCAATTTCGGACGACAAAACAGAACCAATTGATCATTCTTCCTCCTGATTTCTCCCCGCAAGCACATCTGCAATCATGGTCGTCGGAACTGTGCTGGTGACTGGGTAAGCCAAGCCCCCTTAGCCCCTCCGTCCAGACGTCTCTCCAAAAGCTTCCCCACCACAGAAGGACAGCGACTCATCCATTGGCGATTTGCTGATCATTGACTTTCTTTGCAAACAGCGGCACCGGCTACATCGGCTCGTTCACGTCGCTCACGCTTCTGCAAAACGACTACGATGTCGTCATTGTCGACAACCTCTACAACTCGTCCGAGGTCGCGCTCGACCGCATCGAGCTGATCTGCGGCCGGCGGCCTGCCTTCCACAAGGCTGACGTGACGGACGAGGTAGCACTCGACGCTGTGTTCAAGGCGCACCCGGCCATTGACAGCGTGATCCACTTTGCGGCGCTCAAGGCTGTGGGCGAGTCGGGCGAGATCCCCGTCGAGTACTACCGCGTCAACGTGGGCGGCAGCATCACGCTGCTGCGCGCGATGGAGCGGCACGGCGTGTCCAACATTGTGTTCTCGTCGTCGGCGACCGTGTACGGTGACGCTACGCGGTTCCCCAACATGATCCCGATCCCCGAGAACTGCCCGACGGGGGCGACCAACACGTACGGCCGCACCAAGTCGATGATTGAGGATGTGATTACGGACCAGGTCAACGCGCAGCGCAACAACGCCAAGAAAGCGGGCAAGTCGGACGCGGACGTTGCGCGGTGGAACGGTGCTCTGCTGCGGTACTTCAACCCGGCGGGCGCCCACCCCACGGGCCTGATGGGCGAGGACCCGCAGGGCGTGCCGTACAACCTACTGCCGCTGCTGGGCAAGGTGGCGACGGGCGACCGCGACAAGCTGCTGGTGTTTGGTGACGACTATGCCTCGCGGGACGGCACGGCGATCCGCGACTACATTCACATTCTGGACCTGGCGCGCGGCCACCTGGCGGCGCTCAAGTACCTGCGCGAGCAGAAGCCCGGTCTCAAGACGTGGAACCTGGGCTCGGGCCGGGGCAGCACGGTGTTTGAGATTATCAAGGCTTTCAACACGTCGGTGGGCCGTGAGCTGCCGTACGAGGTGGTGCCGCGGCGGGCGGGCGATGTGCTCGACCTGACGGCAAACCCGGCGCTGGCGAACAAGGAGCTGGGCTGGAAGACGGAGCTGACGATGGAGGACGCGTGCAACGACCTGTGGCGGTGGGTGGAGAACAACCCCAAGGGCTACCGGCAGGACCCTCCGGCCAAGCTGCTGGAGGAGCTGAAGAAGAACAACTGAGGGTGGAGGGGCTACATGACATATTCTATTTCGTCTATTTTGTTTGTCAAAGGAAGAGGGCCCGATGGGCTGTCTTTGCCTGCATATACATGATCACCAGTCACAGCTTTTAGAGACAGTATACTAGATACTAGACGGGTAAAAACGACCAGGAGCAAAAAGATTCTGCATTGTAATAGAAACAGGACTTATAGTTTCAGCCAAATGTGTGACAGATAATAATGAGGGACATTGACGTGCGTTGACGCACAATCTTTGGGTGCAATTCTCTTGTTTTCCTCACTTGACCTAAAGCTATACCTACCATGAAGAATAACCAACACATCCGTAAACGGCCTTCCTCTAACGTCCTAAGTCGGACAGCTTGGCGATTGCTGGCGATGTCGCTATTGGCAGCCCTCAGGTACATTTTGTAGGCGCTTTGCGCCGGCGTCGGCTTAGAACCGCCAAGTTATGAGGGGAAGGTCCAAGGCGAGGGCCCGGTTGTGCTATCTCCCCAAGTTGGAGTATGTAAATGAAGTGGAGGGGCTACTAGCCCGATGCATCTTTTTGCTTGGAAATTATTACGTGCCTTGTTTTCACGTAGTATTACTGACAACAAATTGTTCCATTTTGGGAATGCTGTGCCGAGCTGCAGAAGAAGCGTATTTGAGGAACAGGGCGTCAGTCCCAGTGTCTTGACATTTGGTGTTTGCTGTAGACACATAACGCAACAACGACATACGAGGACACAATAAGTTCTAGACATTTCTACGAATTGCCAGTTGGCCCGAATTATACTACGCAACTCGACAGCTTACGTCTCACCTCACAATGCCGAGCATTGTCGTTATCGGGTACGTCCTTCTGGCCATCGTCTTACTTCATCTACTAACACGATCAGTGCCGGCGTCGCGGGCTTGACGACTGCTTTGCTTCTAGCCCGCGACCCCAAGAACCGCGTCACGGTTGTGGCCCGCCATATGCCGGGCGACTACGACATTGAATACACTTCGCCTTGGGCAGGCGCAGATTTTTTACCGTGCGCCGTTCCCTCGAAATGAAAGAAAGACGACAAAGGAGACTCGGAGAAAGTGTAACCACTAACGCACAATCAGGATGAGTCCAGCCCCCGGCAGCCGGTGGGAGCGCGAGACGTGGCCGGAGCTGCGGCGGCTGGCAGCCGAAGTGCCCGAGGCCGGCATCCACTTTCAAAAGGCGCTGGTCTTGCGCCGCGACAAGAAGGCCACAGCGGAATTCGTGGCTCCCACGGCCGATGGCGACAAGGCTCCCAAGTTGTCCGACGCACTATTTAACAACGACCCCTGGTTCAGGACGCTCATGGACGACTACCGCGACGTGCCGGCCGACCAGGTGCTGCCTGGCTTCGCATCGGCGTCCGAGTTCACGTCGGTGTGCATCAACACGGCACTGTACCTGCCGTGGCTCGTCGGACAGTGCCGCGCGCTCGGCGTCGTGCTGCGGCGGGCCGTTCTCCAGCATGTGACGGAGGCGGCGTCGTTTGCCAACCTTGCGGTGCAGAAAGACGGGACGACGGCCGCCAAAGCTGCCGGGGAGTTGCTGGACCACAGTGACACCATTGTGGTGAACTGCAGTGGCCTGCTGGCGTGCCGCCTCGGCGGTGTCATGGACAAGGCCGTGCAGCCGGCGCGCGGGCAGGTGGTCGTGGTGCGCGACGAGCTGTGCCCGATGCTGAGTGTGTCTGACGTGGGCGACCGCTACGGGGCGCCCCCGCACATGGAGACTTTGTACAACATGACGCGGGCAGCGGGCGGTGGCACCGTCATTGGCGGGACGTACCAGGTGGGCAACTGGGAGAGCCAGCCGGACCCGAACACCGCGATGCGGCTGCTGGCGCGGATGGCGGCGACGCACCCGACGCTGGTGGCGGCGGGTAAGACGGCGGCAGATCTGGATGTGATTCGGCACGGCGTGGGCCTGCGGCCGTACCGGGAGGGCGGTGTGCGGTTGGAGTCAGAACAGATCGATCTGGTCGAAGGTTCAGGCACTGGTAAAGTCTGGGTGGTGCACAACTACGGCCACTCGGGCTGGGGCTACCAGGGCTCGTATGGGTGTTCGCAGCGCGTCGTCGAGCTGGTGGCCGAGATCGTCGCAGGCAAGCCGGGAATGGCATAATTCGGTTGCTTCTGATCGTTGGCAGAGCTGTTTTGTAACTTGTGTTGATGAGTGGAAGATGTGATAGAAACTTGAAGTTTGACAATATGTCGTATACTGATTGACCTTTACGACGTGGAAAGCACGCCCCGCCCACCGTGCCTTCCGTTTTAGTTCCCAGAAGCTAAGCTTAGGTGTTGTGGCCACCTTTAAGCCAGGGGCGCGCCCCACTCAATTAGACCAGCGATTCGACGCGACTTTGGCAGCGAGACAAGCTGTCAACTCATCCCATCCTGCGACAATCGCGGAAGTGCGCCCGCGACACCCCGACGGACCCGTCCACGATTCCATCCAATTGCACACGACACTCTCGGCGCGGCGCATTCACCGATTCGTTACGATGGCGCCACCACCTCCGAAACCTCCAAAGGCTGCGTCGCCTCCTTCAGCCGCGTCGCCTCCCCTCCACCTCCAGGCTGTCCAGTTCGTCCTCGACGTGCTCACGGGCCGCAGCGCGCTGTCCGTCCTTGTTCCGTTCGGCCTCGTTGCCCTCGACGCGGTCTTGTGCGCCCTTGTCATCTGGAAGGTGTCGTACACGGAGATCGACTGGGTCGCGTATATGGAGCAGATTGGCCAGTTCGTGGCGGGCGAGCGCGACTACACGCAGATGGCGGGCGGCACGGGCCCGCTGGTGTATCCGGCGGCGCATGTGTGGGCGTACACGGGGCTGTACTACTTGACGGACGAGGGCCGGAACATTTTCCTGGCGCAGCAGATCTTTGCCGGCATCTATCTGGCGGCACTGGCCCTTGCTGCGGCTTGTTATTGGAGAGCGAGTGTGCGTGGTAACGAGTCTCTGGACCGTCCAAGGATATTATATGCTACTTGTGCTCATTGTGCTAATTATGTTCTGTGTGCTATTGTTTACAGGTCCCTCCTTACATCTTTCCCCTCTTGATCCTGTCGAAACGGCTGCACAGCATCTACCTGCTCCGGTGCTTCAACGACGGCATTGCGGCTCTCTGCCTGTGGGCGGCCGTCTTCTTCTTCCAGCGCCGCTACTGGGCGCTCGGCCTGCTGGCGTATGCCTGGGGCCTGGGCACCAAGATGACCTTGCTGTTAAGCCTGCCCGCTGTAGGCATCGTCCTTCTGTACGGCCGTGGCTTCCGCGGCGCTGTGCGGCTGGCCGTTGTTCTCGTCGAGGTCCAGTTCGCCATTGCCATTCCGTTCCTGCTGGAGAACCCCCTGGGTTACCTGGGCCGGGCGTTTGAACTATCGCGCCAGTTCTTCTTCACGTGGACGGTCAACTGGCGGTTTGTGGGCGAGGACGTCTTTCTGAGCCGACCCTTTGCACTTGGCCTACTGGGCGTGCATGTCTCTCTGTTGGCTCTGTTTGCCACGACGCGTTGGCTGCGGCCGGCGGGGACACTGGCGTCCGTTGTGGCGCCACTCCTCCGATTTGCATCGCCGTTCACAGAAAGCGAAGAAGCACAGCTGTCGTCCCGCGCCGCGTCACCGCGCTTTGTGCTCACAACCGTATTGACGGCCAACCTTGTTGGCCTGCTGACAGCCCGCTCGCTGCACTACCAGTTCTACGCGTACCTGGCCTGGACGACGCCGTACCTGCTGTGGCGCAGCGGTGTGCATCCCATAATTCAGTACGGCCTGTGGGCCACGCAAGAGTGGGCGTGGAACGTGTTTCCCAGCACGCCCGTCAGCTCGGGCGTTGTTGTGTCGGTGATGGCGGTGACGGTCGCGCTCGTTTGGTGGGGAGCCACCGAGGAGTATGCCCAAGTTGTAGGAGTGGGTGCGACCGAGAAAAAGGAGGAGTGAATCGGGGTCACTCGTGGTTGTGGGGGATCACCCCCTAAGGTTCACTCCGCATCGTCGTCACTCGGTGGCATCTGGCCGACAATGGAGTCGTCCTTTTTGGGTTTCACTGAGGCTGCTGGCGGCGGGTACGGCCAATACGGCGCTTGGGCCCAGACGTCGGGGCTTCGCACGACATTGATGATGGTGCCGACAACGCGGCTGCCCTTTTGCAGGCTCTCGGGTGCTTTGGCCAGGTCGACGAGCACGATGCTATGGCGGGCGACGCGGACAGTGTTGTGAAAGGCCGTGTGCAGGTCGACGAGCACGCGGTTCTTTTTCGCAGTCTTTGGTATGGTCTCTCCGTTGTCCGGCGCCTCCTCTGTCGGCGCGTCTGTCGGCGCAATACCGCGCGTACCGCCATTGCAGGTCTTCCCACCCCGGTCGAGACAGCTGCCGTTGCACCGTCCGACGCCACCGCAGCCCACGCGGCCCATGCCGCTGAACCCAACAGCAGCACCACCACGGACGGACTTGCCTCTTCCGCTACGACCACCCCTTGCTGGCTTGCCTCCTTTTGTGAACATTTTCTCCGCCCTCTCCGTGCCATCAGTGGCGCCCGACTTGAGGGCCAGGGCAGCACTGCTGTCGGGCAGGATGACGGTGTAGCGGCCGTTGCCTTCGGCCATGAAGACGCGGGCGAGCGACTGGGTGGCGGTCAGGGCGGCCGGCGGCGTAGTACCGTTGACATCGACCTCAGACTCGAACGTGGCATCGGAGGACATTATTGGTTGCGATCTTGCGAATATTTCATAAGTAATCTGTCGAGCTTGTTGGATGTGATACCCTGTTGCTATTTGCCTTCTTGCTCCCGAAATTTTTAGAACTCAACTTTTTAATTTTGTCGTTAAGCGCACTATTATTTTTAGTATTATACTATGACAGATCCTGTACTGCAAATAGAGCCATTTTCTGCCACATTATTTTTTTGGCGGTGTGCAATCAGCTTCAAATGGCCCCATTCTAAAAGGTGCAAGCACGGGCCACTCCCGAGAGCTATTTGGAGCTCAATCCCTCCAGGCCCTGTCGCCCTTGTTTGCTTTGCCGCCAATTGAGACATCTCGACATCTTCCAAGAGAAGTATCACGGGAATAGCTTCAATGCCATTCTCGCCATTCTCGCATCATTTGGAGCGTGGGGACATTATCCTTTCTACCTTTTTAGAAACCCACGGCCAATTGTACCCTGCGCCTACTTTAAGATGCCTCTTTTCGTATTTGTCCGAGAAGCTACTAATATTGGCCGTGAAAGCTTTCTTGCTGTTCTGTCTTCTCAGCGTAATGGATCACGAGGGAAACTTCATCGTTAATATTAACCATCACGCTTCTCGACGTCTTTGGTCGCCATGCCCCTCAAATTGTGACTCAACCGGAAGACTGCATTATGAATCAAGAAGGACTACCATCGGCACAAGATTTTCTATGTCAGGTGAATACAAAAATTTCAATGATCTAGTCAGTATGTCTGCTGGTGGTCTCGACAAGAGGAGTAGCGGATGGTAGCAGATGGCGGAGTATGTAATACTCGGTAGTTGTAGATATCGTATTTGTCAGACGAGAGGCAGTTCACAAGGGGAATACCTGCATGTCAGAGAACTGGGAACGACAGCATGTGGGAAAAGGGATAGGCGACGGACGGCTGTGCCTTAAAAACAAGGGCAGACAAAAAACAGATCAGAAAAAGAGCCCGACAAAAGTTCACGGTGCATGGGCTAGTAATTCGTGTGGCTGGTTCAGCTGCGTTCAAGCGAACTTCTGCCGAAACTTTGCCAGTAACGAGCATTCCTGAAGAGGACAGTGGACGACAGCGTGAGAAATAAAAGGGATACTGAAGCGAAAAAAGTAAAGACTGGACAACAAAGGCGAATCCGCCAATCTTGCCTGTTTGGTACCTTCACATAGTGTCAGTTGGCGGAGCGGACGCGCCCAATTGGGAAAGTCCGCGACGCTAGAGCTCCGTACAGCAAATCCTCCATGACTTGTAACTGACAAGCTTGTTTTCCTTTATGTCTTCTCGCCCGTCTCTTTGCCCGTTTCCTCATCTCCGCCTCGACTCCCCTGTCCCACGTTCCGGCGGGACACGAAAGAAACGACGTAAACATATGGAATAGGTATAGCTGACAGAAAAGGACCGACTGGAAGAGGCCATGAGACTGAGACTGAGACGGGCCAGGAAACAAGACCCAGCCAAAGCACATTTGGCCCTCTGGATGGGGTGTCTTGTGTCTCGGGGTCTTTGCTTGTCTTCCATGTCGTTTTCCTGTGCACAAGCAGCAACCATAGACAGTTTTGACGGTCAGATGGATTTGCATTTCTTGCTGTATCTTCGACCTTGTTGGTAACTATTCTTATGGGACATAGTGCAATCATGCGATACAAGCTGCCCTCTTCCACTATGTAATTTTTATTGTTAGTGATGATGTGACTTGCCCACCGGCGTCTGAGCCCCGGCCTAGACCGATGGTAATCCGGCGCTAGACGGGGAAGATGCGGTGCCGGGAACGAAAGTAAAAAAGTAGAAAAACAAAAGAAAAAGGAAGAAACCAGCCAAGGTGGGTACTGTTTTCTCGCGAAGCACAGGTGGACCCTTGTGTCTGTCAAAACCTTTTGATCTGCAGCCACGGCCGGAGACGAAAACAAAAACGACGAACAAAATATACGGCAGTGAGGTTGCAGAATGACGGCGCAAAACAACCGTGCACAAGACTCAACTAATGACCACATAGCCACTGTGCCTCATGCTCTCTTTCACGCCTTGCCTGTTTTGCCTTCTTATCCACAACCACTCCTGTCGGAGTCTGGCCGTGGCTGTCGGAGTTTTGGTGTCCACAAGTAAGGCAACTGCGATGGCCGTTCCGCTACGGTGCATACTCCATCCCATGTGAACAAAATAGGGGGCTCGATAGCCCAGGGCGTGTAAGGTGTAAGTGGAAAAGTGGGAATGGATCGTGAACGTGGGTAAGGGCGCGGAGGTGGGTGTGGTGCCCCAGCCGTGCCGAGCGCTGGATATGTTGCGGAATATCACGTCGTTAGTAGTCATTGCCGTGGAATGTGGATCTGACAAATCCACCAGCGTGAAGAAAAGAAAACGACAAAGAAAAAGAAATAAGAAAATGCGAGTGAGCGTCGGTAGAGAGTTGGCCGTCTTATTTCTTATTTTCTGGCGATTCACACTTGTTCGCACTGGACCCTCTTGACCGTCTATTTTCAGTCTTTCACGACCGTATGTCGCCCGTCGCACTCCTGATTTCTCTCTGCCCATAGCAGTCATCCAAACTCCGAATATCGCGAAACCAGCTCCGCCACGGCTATCCATCGGTTAATCCCAAACTCACATCATCGTTCACGGGACCGCACTGAGCCAACTTGGACCACAAGGTCAAGACCAGCCGCCACGACACTATACATCATACGAAGCGGTAACAGCAACTCCTGGACGCCCAGGATCGAAGCAGCGCCATCCTCCATCCACCCTTGTGTCTGCCTCTTTGTCACCGAGTCTCCCCGTCTCCTTGTTTCCCAGTCTTCGGAATTCCCTATCTGTGTCTTGTATCGGATGACATGGGCACTGGGGCATAGATGATAACCGGTTCCGTATCCCGCCTATTCAGAATAGATTCATCTCACTTGACGCGACTATACTGCACATACTTTGGACCCTTTTCCATTTTCACCAAATTTCATAGCACCCATCGTCTATAAGTTGACCATGTTGTCCCTCGTCCAGATTGAGTCGTCGGCGTCGACGTTAACATCATCGCCGTCGACTGGACAGACTGGACGCACTGAACACGCTGCACACTCAACGAGCACTTCCGTTCAAATGGCCAGCTCCTCTGGCACGCATTTTTCAGCCTCGCCGTCCATCCCTACCCGGCCTGCGCGTGCCGTCGCCCGCACCCGTCCGGCCAGTCCCCTCTCCGCCAACGACGACAATGTTCTGCTGGAACGCAAGGCGTCGACCAAGACGTTTGATGCCGCCGACCTGGAGAGGAGCAGGCCCGTGACGCCGGTGGAGAACGATGAAGACAACAATGGCGAAGGCAGCGCCAATGCCAACCACGCCGACACAGCCAGCCACCACACCGGCCTTGGTAGCGAACCGGGCGACGACGCAGAGAACGGCGTCGAAGTCCTGCAGAGCATGTTCTTGCCTCGCAAAAACATCTTCCGCATGGCCACCGCGGCCCTCAACGCATTGAATGACGGACTCAACGACAGCGCCGCCGGTGCATTGCTGCCGTACATTGAGCGGCACTACAACATTGGCTACGGCGTCGTGTCGCTCATCTTTGTGGCCTGCGCGTTCGGGTCCATCATCGCGGCGACGGTCGCCGACCCGATGAAGCGGAGGCTCGGCCAGGCACGCACGCTCTGCATCGGCCAGCTGATCATGGCCGTCGGCTACGTCCCCCTGCTAACAACGGTGGCGCCCTTTGTGGCCGTTGTCGTTGGTTTTTTTGCGGTCGGTCTTGGTGAAGCCATCAATGTCGCCATGGGCAACACCTACTGTGCGGGGATCCAGCAGGGCACCTTGGCTCTGGGCATCGTGCACGGCTCGTACGGCATCGGCGGCATCTCGGGCCCCCTCATTGCGACGGCGATTGCGGTGGCAACCGGCGCCGCCGACGACCCGGACAGAAAGTCGGCCATTGTGTTTGGACGGTTTTATCTTGTGCCGTTTGGGGTGTGCGTGCTGACGTCCGTGCTGTCGGCGTGGTCGTTTACGGGGTACGAAAGGGACTGGGGCGAGGTGCGGGAGGCGACGCCGGATTCGTCCAGCTCCGAAGATTCCACGGAGCAGCGGAGACGGTGGCATGTGGGGCGGCAACGGCAGGCAGCCTTGGATAACCTGCAGCAGGAGCAGGAGCAGGAGCAAGCAGGACGGACCAAGCCGGAACGATCGGCGCGCCACTTCCCGTGGGATAAGAAAGGAAAGACAACGATGACGACAACCACGCCGCCTTCACCCCCAGCCGATATCGAACTCACTGACTTCGCGTCCAATGCGTCTGCTATTCAGCGTCCCCAGCCCACTTCGAAGCACTCCACGGCAGGACCGTCGCGCGTCAGATCGCGGTCTGCGTCACCCGTGCGGGACGTGGCATCGCCTCAACCGCCACGACCCAGTCTGTCGCCCATCCAGTCGCACCCACAGACCATCTCACCCTTCTCTCCGCCGGCATCGGCATCAGTCGTTGTTACGCCCTCCCACTCGTTTGCTTCGTCAACAGCGCCGCTGTTCCCGGTGGGGGCGGCTGGGCCGTCGACGTCTGCGCCTACGACGACGCCAGGCCTTCCTCAATCGCCCTCAACAATGCGCCTCCGCACACAGCGCGCCACCACCCGCCTCAAGGACATGTTCACCGTCCCCTCGTCGCGCATGGTTCTTCTGGGCGCCCTCTTTCTCTTCATGTACCAGGGTGCCGAGGTCAGCGTCGCCGGCTGGGTCACGTCGTTCCTCATTGCCAACCGCGGCGGCACCGAGCCCAAGGTGGGCTACATCACCTCCGGTTTCTGGGCCGGCATCACCGTCGGCCGTTTTGTGCTGGCCGTCCCGGCCCAGCGCATCGGGCCCCGCCGCGCCGTGTACCTGCTGGTCGTCGGGTCCGCCATTTTTGAGCTGCTCGTGTGGTTTGTGCCCAACGTCATTGGGGACGCCGTCGCCGTCTCGGCTGTGGGCCTCCTTCTGGGCCCCGTCTACCCCTGCGCGGTCGGCCTGATGATGCGCAATCTGAGCCGGCGCGAGCGCGTCGCGGGCATCAGCGTCATGGGCGCGTTTGGCAGTGCGGGCGGCGCGGCGGCGCCGTTTATTACCGGTGTACTGGCGCAGGCAGTGGGTACCTTTGTGCTGCACCCGATTGTCATCGCGCTGTTTACAGCCATGCTCGTGTTTTGGTACCTGGTGCCGGATCTCTCCAAGCGGAAGGAATAGATGGAAGTGGTGTGGTAATTGTGGCAGTTGTGGTGGTTCTGGCATGGTCGTGACGACGCGATATAGCGATCTTAGGATCACAAAATATTTTGGTCGACGCCTTGGGTTTTCTTGCAAGAATTTAACGATATTTTAATATATTTTCTGTTCGGTATAGAGTTTCTTATCCGTCTGTTCTGATAAAAGTCCATCTGCCATTCTATTTCCAGTGTCTTGTTGCCCATCTGATCATGCAATTTGAGCCATTTCCGATACTAATCAAGTAACCCAAAAGATAATAAAAACTCGCACACTCACGAGATCAGATGCACAAATCTTATTCCATCTTCTTCCGTCTCTCGTTTTCTCTCGTAATGGCTTTGAAAAAAGCGTTCTGTGGTCCCTTTTTGCTCTTAATCATCTTGTTGGCACTCCGGTTCTGCTCAATGTACGCCATGTCCTGGCCGCCACTGAGATCCTTGAGCGTGCCCGCCGTGCGCCGTGCTGCTTTCCGTTTGGCCGGTCCTTTGCGCAGCGGCTTGCCGTCCGGACCGTAAAACATGTTGCTGTCGGCCAGCAAACTGGCGCTCTCCTTTTCTTCCTCGTCGCGCCACGATTTGCTCTCGACCTCGACCAGAATCTTCTGGAGCAGCTCGCGCCGGGCGTGAGAGCTGCCAAAGGCGAGGTCGGGCATGTTCTCGATGCCCTTGAGGTGCGTAATGACTTTGAAGGCGTAGCCCTGGTCGACCAAAAACGCCTGGCGCTTGGCGGAAAAGGCCATTTCCGTCGTGTCCTTGGACACCAACGAATAGAAGAAGGCATTGAACCCGTCTTCGTTTCGCCGCTTGGCCCGCAGAATGCGACCCAGGCGCTGCGCTTCCTGGCGACGCGAGCCGTACTGGGCCGAGATCTGAATGAGACATGTGGCTTCGGGAAGATCGAGCGACGTGTCACCAATCTTGGACAGGAACAGCGTGCTGCACTGCGGCGAGTTCTGGAAGTAGTCGAGAATCTGCTGGCGCTCTGCGTTGCCCGTGCCGCCATACAAGAACGGCTTCATAAGCTTCTTGGCGTAGGCCTCGAGGGCGTACACGTTGTCGGAAAAGACAATAATCTTGTCGCCGCGGTTCTCGTGGTACTTGATGAGATACTGGCAGGCCTGGAACTTGGTCGGGTTCATGGCGCAGAAGATGGACCGGCTGCGCACATTGGCCCGCATGTACTCCTCGAAAAACTCCGTCGTCATCGGGCACCACACTTCGGCGCACTGCACGCGTGCAATGAAGCCCAGCTTGGACAGCTCCATCCAGTTGGCCTCGTACAGTTTGGGACCAATCAAAAAGTTGAGATCCTCAATCTTGTCGTCCTCGCGCAGCAGCGTGGCCGTCAGGCCCAGCTTCGAATGCGCCTTGATGTTGCCGATAACGCGCCGGAACATTTGCGCAGGGACGACGTGCACCTCGTCAAGCAGCATCAGGCCCCATTCACGGCTCTGCAGAAACTTTATCATCTTGGCAGACTCGTGCGCCCGCTCGCGTGTGTTGGTGACCATCGAGTACGTCGTGATGATGATGCCCGTGTTGCCGGAAAACGTCGACTTGTTGTCCGACGAGAACACGGCAATGTCGTCGGGGCTGATGTTGGACCATTTCAAAAACTCGTTGCGCCACTGGAGGACGGACATGTTGCTGGTCGCCAAGATGACAACGCCCTTCTTGATGGTGCACGCGGCCGTGATGCCCACCAACGTCTTGCCGGCGCCGCAGGGCAGAACAATAATCCCACTCTTGGCACGTCCGTTACCGAACATCTTGCTAAGGCTCTGCTCCTGGTACGGCCGGATCTGGGCAGCGGGTCGTAGATCAATCTCAAGGTTGGCGTTGGCGAAGTCGTTGCGGAAGTCGTACTCCTCGAGGGCAGGGTAGTGCAGTGCCAGGCACCGCTGTGTGATGGCGCTGACCTTGTCGTCGCTGATCTGGAAAGCAAAGACGGAGCTGCGACCGTTGGCATCGGCATCGTCTGCATCATCTGCATCGTCGGCCAGGGTATTTAATGCCTGCGTGTAGAGCGTTTCCTGTGCGTTGCCCTCTGCTGCGGGCCTCGTGTCCAGACCTTGGGCTGCCCGCAACCCGGCTGCGTCGGTGGTGCCCGCAATGGCAAGGCCCGCGTTTGTCGGTGCCTTCAGTGTCATCTCTTCCGCGCCGTGCACACGGCACGCACTGATCTCCGGGTCTTTCAACAAAATCTGCATGACCGCCGCATCCGAGGTTTCGACGTAGTACTTGTTGCGCCGCAACACCAGCTTCACCTTGCCGTAACTCTTGCCGCAATGCTTGATGTACTGCACAATATTGGGCGGGATGTCCGTCTTGGAAAACCGGTCGAGCGAGCTCACAATGTCGCGGGGCTCCAGACCCACGGACACGGCAGCGTACAGACTGTGGGGTGTGATGCGGTATTCGTGCAAGAAGATGGGTCGCGATATGGGCTCGGCAATCGTAATTAGCAGATCCTGAACGGGCCGCGCCAGCGGGTGGTAGCTCTCGAGAACCAGCTTGCCCCAGCCGTCCACCCAGAGCGGCCGTGACTCGTGGTCGGGCTTCATGGGCAGCGCTGTAAAGTCCTTTTTGTTCTGGGGCTGGAAGAGTCGTGATGCCGAGTCGTTGGCGCCGGACGGAAGCAGGTAGGGAAACGCGCCGATGCCGAACCGGTCGACGTTGTCGGAGATCATGCTGTTGAGCTCATCGGGAACGCCGAGCGCCTCGGAGCCGTCGGACGCGTCGGACTGTTCGGCCAGCTCGCTGTCATCGCCTGCATTCGGCGTCGACGGGCCGGGTGTCGAGGTTTTGGACGCCCTAGGGGCTTTGTTGGCCCCTTGGCCAGGGAGAGGCGCCTTTCGCTTTGCCGACACCATGACGTGTCAGGCGGTGCAAGTCTGCACCAGAGCGCGGTGGACGGTTTCGATGCAAAAAAGAGGAGGGTGCGAGGTTACGAGTTGGGATGTATCAAGATCAGGTGCGACGAGAACTACACCAGCGGCTGTGAAAGTGGTGTGCTGAAAGCTTGCAAAACGAATACTGCTGTCGGTAAGAGCGTATGCGAGACTGCGGTACATATGCTAGTGGTATCAAACTGGGCGAAAGATCGTTGGTGACATGGTTGTGATGCGAATGTATCGAAATGTACGTCGGAAGTTGAGGAAGCGTCGAGAAGGCTGAGTCTCACTGCTAAGGACTGGGGTTGACATGCTAAGTAATCAGACTCCGTGATTTGTCGTGCTCTGTAAAACGGAGTGCTTCCACAGTTTGTGTCACGTGCTAACTAATGTGGCAAATTCACGCCATACCTCTAATTGCTTCAAAAATCGGGCTCGACTACCGACGACCTGACAATCCTACGACCTTTGCCGCTGGGGGGCTGCAAACGAGACAGGGCAGTTAGGAGAGGGATATCATCGACTTATCAATCCCTTGGGGAGACGTCGACGAATAACGACTTGTTAACTCTTGCGTGGATTGTGACTGGGAGTGGGAATAATCATTATTCTTATAAAGATTGTTTGTGTTTGGATAGTGAATATGAACGGCTTCTAACCACGTCGTGTGTATTATCGAGTCTTATTCGTGTACGGATTGTAAGACGAAATTTTATTTTTTATTCGTACACGAATTGGGAGGAGGAAGTGTTTCTGTCCCATCCGTGTACGGATTATAAGGAGGAAGCTTTATGTCTTATCCGTACACGTATTGTAAGGAGGAAGCTTCTTATCCGTACACGGATTATAAGGAGGAAGCTTTATATCTTATCCGTACATAGATTGTGAGGAGGAAGCTTCACGTCTTATCCTTGTACAGAATCATCATTACGAGGAAAGTGTTCTGTGAGGCGATCGCGGTGCTCGCCACCTACAATTTCAGCGTGAATTCCAAAATTCACATTATATGGATCTAGCACGATTGCGGGTATACCATACATAATGAAAATCGCGAGTGAGAAATTGTCTAAAGTAGTATGTCGTTTGTTTCTTCGTTCTGTTACTCAGTTCAAGACGGCGACACGTGACTAGATTCCGTTTTGTAATCAGCAGAATTTAATTTTTGTTCTGCTTTGGTTTTGCATACTGACCGTACGTGATCTGTCCTTGAATTTTTATCCCGTCCAGGTTGACATTGGGAACCGACGACTGCGACATGGCGGCTCAAATAAGCGAAGTTTATAAATGGGATGGGAAGTGGGCCGTCAATGTCGACTTTGAAAAAGAAGAATACCGTATCAGCTGGGCTGGGGGGTGGAGAAACACACCCGACTTGACCACCTTCCCCGATATTGCTGACACGAATACCACAACACGAATCCATCATAGCGCCCAGGTGCATGAGATATGGGCCAAGTCTAGCACGGTCTGCCACGGATGCGACTCCCATATCCGGCGCTTAGATCCTTGTGTACAAGACGACGATTTCCCGATTTGCAAGGTGGCCGTCAACGCTTGCCAGCGTCGATCGATCCAGGACGAGTTTGTCCTCCTTCAAAAACTTCTAGCAAAAAAAGCGCCCGTTGTTTCTGTCCACCCGGATCCGTTGGTGGATGAGGACGGAATATTTGGTTTTCGTATGGAGCAACTACTCAAAGTCCCAGTGCGCACACTGATCCAGCGTGCAGACGAAGCACAGACAATAATGCAACAGATACACGATGCTGGAATTGTTCACAATGACTTTCACCCGGGAAACATCATGCAGCGAGCAGACGAAACTTTGATTGTTATTGACTTTGGACGGGCCGGGCTTGTGGGCCACGATATTCCGACCGGCAAAGAGTTACCACTCTGGAAGAAACCGACGTTTTCCTTCGAAGCAGATATCATCATGTTTGAGCAGTTTTTTACAAGGTATGAACCTGATATCCGATCCGTGTTCCACCTTCATGCCTTATGCTAACTTTCCTTCCAGACGAATCTTCACCAAGAATTTGAATCACTATATTGGGCCAGAGTCAGACGCGGCGTCGATTTGTGGGTAGAGATTGGAAGCAATGGCATTACCTGTAAATCACGGCAGTTCGAGCAATACCCAGTGACCAGATATTCCACTTCTTGCTTAAGTCCGGACATTTTGTGTAGTCTGGCAGGTCTTGGCCCTTTTCGCAAATGTTGCGTTTCACCTCCTCAAAACAAAGACACGACCATATCTTTATGTACTGGATGCACAAGATGGTTTTTCGTGTCGGCGAGGCACAAGATCAGTCGTGGGTGCTGCCGTGTAAATTAAGCGAAGAAGATCGGTTCAAGATGCGTCACTTAGGTGATGTGGTTGGTGTCGCCAGTGGAAAAGCTCGTTGTCAGGAGTGCATGGATGGTCAAGAAGAACTGGTCTTTTTCGTCTTCTATAGATCTGCCAGGGCGATGGTAAACTATCCCCCAACGGATTCATCTGTTGGGGAGGAGGTGAACGTGCATCACGTGTCGTCAAGTAGTCACGGAGTACGGTGTGCAGCTCACATCGGGAACCTTCCTCTTCTGGACGTGTTTGGCGAGGGACATGCTCAACGGCTTTCATGACAGCGGCACCGAAGTGTTAATAGTTGTGGCTGGTAGCGATCTATTTTGCAAGTAGCACTTTAACGCGACAATCGATTATCTCGCGTTGCGCCCATTCCAGGGTAAAATAATAGAGCATATCGGGTTCTAGATAGTGTCGTTATATGCCCTATGCCAAATCTATCATGCTACCGATGGCCCCTCTCTTCTAATTTCTCTTTTTGTCTTTGCCAAGTCTATGTCTAGTTTTCGCTTTATTATTCGTGGTATCCCCTTTACTGTTTTCTCGCCAAAACGTCGGCCACCGTGGCCCGACCCCCGACAATGCTCTCGACATCCTTGGCGATGTCGCTGAAATCCTGGAACTCTGTGTACGGCACGTTCTCCCGCTTGCAGTACTCGACCAGGTCCTTGCCCGCCTTGGCAAACATGAGGTCCGTCTCGCGCGCCGCCGATAGATCCGACACGCCGTCGCCAGCGTAGAAGATGACGGGGCGCTCCGAGGCGGGCGTGACACTGCCGTCGGTGTTGCGTGAGTACTTGCGGATCTCAATCGACTTGTCGTGGCCAAAGGAGCTGTCGTCGTGGTACACGAGCTTCCAGCCACCGGCGTCCTTGTACAGGTCCTTGACGCCCGGCTCGCGTGCTGCCACGTTGTTGCTGACAATCTGGAGGCGGCGGCGGACGGCGTCCTCGCCGAGCCAGTTGCTCAGCAGGCCGCGAATGATGGGCTCCATGCCACCGCTCAGAATGACAATGGGCACGTTGGCGCCGTCGGCCCAGTCAAAGAAGGTCTTGAAGTGGGGGTCGAGCTTGATGTTCTGCTTGAGGAGGGTGATGCAGTCCTCGAACGAGGTGGTGCGGATGGAGTCCATCATCTCCTTGAACGAATCACGGAAGTCGCGTGTTCCGCTGAGGACGTCGCCATTGCCCTTCCGGCGAAGTGCTTCGCCAAAGCCAATGTGGTCGGTCATGTAGTCATTGGTATCCTGCAGGGTGATGGTGCCGTCAAAGTCGGTAAAGAAGATGTACTTGGGATTGGACGCCAGCGCTGGCCGGTCCACGGTGTTTGCTGCGGAGCCCATTTTGTGCGGCCAGTGGAGTGAGGAATGGGGAGTCAAAGGAGTGAAAAGGAGTGAATTGGGTGAAAATGAAGGTTTGAGTGGCAAAGAGAGCGCAATCGGTCTTGTGTGAAGATGTTTTATTATGCCGCAATTTGGATGGAACTTTTAAGCTATGGTCCCTGCCGATCCACATCACGTGCATCCACCGCCGCTCCGATAGGTGGAGCAGCCAAAACCGGTTTACCAGACGGGGCCGTTTCCACATTAAAATTTAGTTTGCTCCCGCGCGATGTCCTATGAAAGAGGAGACGGATAGGGAGTGCAATATTATATTCGTTCGTTTTAGCGATAATTTTCTGGAATTAGACTATATACCGGCTCACCTTTCAGGTGGTATAACTCACACCCCATTGAAAGTGGACGGTAACTTGGCGGCGGTGACTAAGTACGCCGCGAACATGCCTGTCACGGTCGACAATTGTTTTACACCTGTCGTTACAGTGTAGGGCAGCATCGGTTATCTTATACGATATCGGAATGGGGAAAAGCAACTTTCTCTTTTTTAAAAAAAATCAAACTGGACACACTGACATAGAAACTACGTGTGGAAATCCCGTTTCTTGTAATCAAAAACTTCGTAATTCAAGTCATAGAGCTGATGAGGTAGAAATATATAAATAAACAATCTATGAAATATGCTACATTTTATCCGTCAAAAAACAACACGACGTAACAAGCCACAGCATTCCCTACTATGAAGTAAACGCGGTCTTGTTTCTCCCAGTTGTGGCATCCATACATTGGTTATTCGGGGGTCGTGTTGTGCCTGTCAGGCAGCAGATGTGGAAAGGTGTCAGGCTGTTTAGAGAAATTAGAGTGACCGCTAGATCAGTATATTTTTTTCAAAACAAAATAAAAGATAAATAAATAAGAAAGGACATTGTCTTACTGGAGCCATAACCAGAGTCACGACAGTTGTCATAAGCAGTGGCATTGGGAGTGTGACGGTTTTCGCGGCTGTGGGGGGCAAGGGGCGTTTGGACAGTTTTCTGCTTGGTTGCCCATAACAATGTTGCAGTCAGGACACACTGTGATAATGTAAATTCACATGTTGTTTGTTCATTTTCGAGTTCGTTGTAAGTTTTTTTTTTTTTTTTTTTTTTTTTTTTTTTTTT